>CM035105.1:56364987-56563738 GCA_020205505.1 Panax japonicus | reverse complement strand
ATTAAGAAGAGGAATAAAATTACAAAATTGCCATAATAATAATTTATTAATTATTTTTAATGTGGTGAGAGAGTGACTTTCTAACGTTTCAATTCAAAAAATTTTAACACATAGTAACTAATTATACTTATTAAGTATATGAGCGATAATTAGAATAAGTAAAGTATGAGATATTTAATACTAAGGGTATAATAGGAAAAATTGTGTAAAAGTTTGGTTATTAAAAGAAAGTGGACATTTAACATGGGACAACCCAAAATAATAATAAAGACTTTTATCCTAGGACGGAGGGAGTAAAATTAATGCACGGGTTTGTCAAAATATGCGGGGTTGGTGCTAGCTCGTATACATGCATATTATTTACCAAATCACTCTCTTCTGGTACATTTAGTACCGTAAAACTGTCCTAAATGGGACAACTTTGCACTACTAAATGTATCAGAAGATACCGTTTTGCTATATATGCAAATTGAGTACTAAATCTGCACATGTTTACAAATTTCAGGGAACACTTTTGTATTTTCATGTTATCAAAAACAGAATAACGTTTAAAAATTTATTTATTCAACACGGAATTAAGAAGCTGCCAACATGTCGATATTGTATGTTCAATGCACCGAGCGGAATAATACGAATGGAATTCTTGAATACCTTGCAAAAATAGTATGACACCGCTTGAAATAACTGGTGCATTTCTGTAAGTATCATAGAAATTATAGAATAATAAGACGTGTTCACCCGGGGCGAATCAAAGCAGAGTTTAAGCTTTCTAAACCTTCCTCTGGTTGTTAAAGTAGGATTAATTATCCAGTATTAATTCCATGCTTAAGGATTAAGGAACTAGTATGAAGGCAAATGGGGCAGCGTCACTTGAGCCAATTTTTTTAGATAATTTTGTATTTTTTTGGCCTATTACATATGTAAACATGTATTTGATTACAATATTATGAATATACAAGTAATAACTAGATATAATACACACACAAACCCCACCAAACACACCTCTCTATTGGACTCTTATACGCCTTTCTAATCATCACAAATATGTTTAATAAATATTTAAATGTCCTTAGGTTTATAAAATAATATAAATTAGTTTTATATTATATTAAAAATATTAGAGAAATATTTACACATCAAGGAGTAGAAGTAACATGGAATTGAGAAAGTTATAAAAAATTCAATTTTGACCCCTTATATTAAAAGTTTTATAAAATTTCATTGGGATCAATTTATTCATTACACTTAATTTTTTCTAAATTTATCATATATTATAAAATATTTTTTTTCTGTGGGGTCAATTAATCCCACACGACATGTGGGCTTCGCCACTGAATTTGAAAGCTTAAGGCTATATATGTATATTTTAATCAAATAAAGTATAGAATTCTCCTAAAATTTAAGTACCAACTAACGATTGACACTTAGAAGGTCTCTCAAGCCAATTATGATTCTGAATGAGAGGATTCTCATGTTAGAAATCAGGAAAGTTTCTAACACACACTACTACAAAACAGTAAATAAACAACGCAGAAAAAACGTTGTGGTTTCAGTCAGAAAAACGTCGTGGTTAAGGGTGTTGTCTATTTAACACCCTTACACAACGTTTTTAAAAAGTGTGTGGTTAAGCAAAATACACAACGTTTTTTAGGAAAAAACGTTGTAGATTTGTTTTCAAAAAATTAGCATATGCTTAAAAACGTTGTAGAAGGTATGATTTCACAACGTTTTTTGGTTAAAAATGTTGTTGTTTTAGTATAAAAGACAACGTTTTTAACTAATTATACAACATTTTAAAATATTGTAGATAAAGTAAAAAAAAGAAAAAAATATTGTGGTTCACCTATATTACTAGTGCACCTGCAATATGGCTAATGCCATGATATATAACTAAAAAGTCTAAATTCTCATTTAAATTTCAAGCCAAAATGTATCAAGCATTCAAAATACATCCCAATAATACCATTCGTTTACAGTTTCAAATGACTATATCCAAAACCAAAAAACTACTGGCGTATTCTCCAAACTATTCACTTTTTTTACACCGTGTATTCTCCCAAAATATGCCAGTAACTTTTGCTCTAGCACTAGCCATGGATGGCAATAACTTTTGCTCTAGCACTAATAATTCTTGAGAGAAGGTTAACCTGCCTCTGTTGCTTCTGCTACACTGCTTCTGTTGCTTCTGCTACACTGCTTCTGTTGCTGCGACACACTTCTTGCTGCTGTTTGCAGCGAAGTGTTGCTGCCCAAACATTTATAAACTGTTATAACATTTATAAACATTTTGTTATCACAGATGCAAACAGATGATGCCTACCTGATTTAAAACCGCAAGATGTCATGCAGTGCTGTTTGTTGAAAATTTAAAACTCCCGATTTATTACCTAAAATATATTTAACAACTGCCCACCAAGCGAACTTTCAGACAAATACATTTGGTTGCGAAGATTAATGACTTCAAAAAATCCTACCTTTCCAAGCTTTGCAAGGGAAGATGGGAGTGAATTCCATGAAGTACTTGCATCCGTTATTCTTCTATTATTGTAAGAAACCTTGACCAAATTTCCTGGTAATCCATGATTAGCAATGTCGCATTGAATTTTCTTTCCAATAGACGTTCTCTGCTTTATGGACTTATCAGATCAACCAAATCCCCATTTGTCATAACTCTCTTTGTCGACATCTGAGCCTTATTTTCCTCTTTGACCGACTTTGAAGATAGTTGTACCTTAGTTTCCTCTTTAGACGGCAACCTTTTGCTTGTTGATTTTCTTGGAACCTGCCAATATGAATTCATTAGATAAAAAGGCCATAATAATTTGCTAGAAAGACAAAAGTGGCAACCAACGACAAATGAGGCAACCAACTAACAATCACAGCATTCCCTTTTAAAAAGAAATAGAGAAAGTCTACAGTTGGAAAAATTAGGAAATGCAGCTAAACATTACTGTAGGCAAATTTCAAATACCACTCCCTGAATCAAGAAGACCATTCTAAATTCAATTATTAAGAAAGCTCAATTCCACCAATACATCTGATGATGTTGTTCTCAATCATTTATGATCCCACAAAACAACTAGCTCAAAAGAAAGCATAGCTGAAATTATGGAAAAATTAATTCTATACCTGTCCAAATTCAGCATGATACATTTTTTGAAAGAATAATTGATAATTTCAGTTTGGCAAAAGCTGTTGTCATTAAATCCAGAAATCTCCGAAGTAGTAACAATATTTGTTCTCATACTTTGGGAGTGAATAAGAAAGAGCAGTTAAAAGCCAGCTACTTCACCTTCTAAAACTACATTTGCTATGTAAGATATGAAAAGATGAGGAAAATAAGGCAAAGACAAAATTATATATCAAATATTCCAAAGAGCAAAAGAAATACCAAATTGATCAAAAAGAGCGAAGTATTCCCAACATCTTTCTGCCATCTCGCAGCAAGAGAATTATTTTTTCTGCAAGATAAGTTGAACACTAGTTAAAGAGCTAGCAAGATATATATATATATATAATATATATATATATATATATATATAATATATATTTATATATATATATACATACACATACATATATAGACACTGTCAGACACACACATTGAGAAGAGATATACTGTCAAGATAGCTTGCAAGCGAAGTGGGAAGGAAGGTATCATGACATATGCCAGGCCAAGACATGAACCTCAACCTCCTCCAAGGTCCTAGCTTCTTTATTTACTTTTCCAAATTAAGCAACTGTAATATATGCTGCAACTCTGTGAAGGAAATAACACTGGAAAATCTATAAGTTACATTTCATACAAATAAAACTTTTAAGATTGACAAATAGTTCTTTTTGCGACATAATGAAGAAGTTTGTCAACTTAGTTGGCTGTAATTGGATTGTTGTTATACCTAATTAATACCACAAACTCATAATAAAGAGAGGTAACCCAACTTGATCTAGACACCGATATAACACTCTCATACTAAAGAAGAAACCACCTAAGTAAAACACCCCATGTAGATGTAAAATCAATCATAAAACCCATAAGCCATGAAGAGATAACTAGAACCATTAATAGTACTTCACATAAGCAGTATCTGCAAGATATGTTCCTCTTCACAGCTCTATCCTGCTATATAAACTCCATTGCATACAAATAAGAAACCTGCTTACACAGATGTTTAGACAAGACATTCTCAGCTTAATACTTAGTATACCACAGGGTAACTTGCCCTGAATGCAAATCTTTTTGCCTTTATGACAGCTTATTATAACCATAACTAATATAATAACTCCACATTAAAATAATTTTACTGGATAAGCCAATGGGCTAAGATATACATGAAACATTCTAACACAACAATAATAGGATTAACCTTGGCTAAATGAAACCTCAATATTGTTGTTTCAGCAAAAAACAACTAGACCACAGAGCATCTCAAGTATAATTATGCACTACAATAAACTACAACAAGGAATAAGGACAGGCATCATAAGAACAATTTATCAATTTTTAGGGCAGAGCAGCAATTTCATAATACCTCAATCTCTCTAGGTTGTTTCATATTTAGACAGAGAATAAACCCCGTAATAGGTGCTAAAACTGCCAAAAAAATACATTAAACGACTTTGTCTGCAGGGAATTACCATAAATATTAATCATACCACGTAAACTAAAATACTGCATCCTAAACACCACCAGGAACATAATTCAAAATACAACATCAATTTCTTTTCCTAATTCATTCTATAATATTTCTTCATCACGTTCCAACAGGTAGTCAAAAAAATTTAAGACACTGATCAGGGTATATCAATTGTTTTTTTTAGTACTGATATATTGCACATGCACATGAACATTTCAAAAGAAAGTAAAAATCCAAGTAATAGACTAATCACTTATCCATATACTCCGAGTTAACAAAATGCAAAATTCAGGTATCGATAAATTTAAAAATCCTAATTAAATTGAGCTCAATAAACAAAATTGAAGAAGAAATTAAATACTTATTTGTTTAGATCAAGGAGACAGACCTGTTGACAGACTTGGCGATCTCGGGGCCAATTCCGTCGTCGGGAAAGAGTGGCTGTTATGAGACTGGATGAGGATGAGAAAGGTCGGTGGATTAGAGGGAAAACACTAGCTGAATTAGGATTAGGAACAGTTGAGAAGATTTCTCTGGAACGGCTTCGAAGGACGCGTTTCACAATTTGGGAAGCCATCAACGATTTCTCTGACAAGTTGGAGTAGATGCTGCAACTGAAGATGTCCCTTGTCGCCGACCTTGAAATCGGGAAGCCATGATTCGACGGCGGTTAGGGCTTTAAAGGAGGTCGCGGGCGTGAAGAGAGAATCGGCAGGGCAGATCTGAGATATTTAATCCCCTCTGGTTTTGGCCATTTGAACCCTAGATTTCGTGAGTGTTTAGGAGTAGAGAAAGAGAGAAGTGTGAGATGAAATACGAAGAGAGAGAACGTTTTTTAATTTTAGTTTTCACTTCCGCCTAAATTAAGTTCCGTGTTTTTCCCATACACAACCTTTTTAAAAAACGTTATCTAATTAAAATAAAAATAATGTCCTTCTAAATAGATAACGTTTTTGCATATATATCTACAACGTTTTTTCTAAAAACGTTGTAAAAAAAAACCACAACGTTTTTATAAAAAGCATTGTCTATTAAGCGTTGTCTATTAGGTACTTTGTACTGGTGACATTGGAAGTAATAATAATTCTCCCTCCATATCAGTTTTCTGACTTAAGTATTGGAGAGTTCTCTTGAAATCCCCAATTTTGATGGACTTTTTACAAGTTTTCGGCGAAGTCAGGCGGTTAAAGCGGATGTGTGTGTATTCTAATTGTTCAAATAATTTAGCTTAAATATATCATAGTCAAAACTTGTGTATGTGTAAAACACGAATTCTTGATATATTGTGAGTAATACCAGGGATACCCCTTTCCAAAATAGAAAGAGAAGTTACGCAAAAAACACAACAAAATTATAATGAATTCATAATAAAACTCTAAGCCACAAAAAAAATAGTCTCATAACTATTAAATGTCACAAGACAACCTATAATAAATGTCAAACCGACTTAAACCACAATATAATCTAATTATTACAACTCCAAACAAACTAATGTATTGTATCCTAAACATAATATTTTAACCATTGGAAAGAAGGGAGCTCTCATCACACTTGTTCTTGATTCTCCTAATTACCCAACGGAAGAAAACCACAGTATTAACCAAATGCCGAGTACAGATATAGAGTATAAGAATAATGAAACGAAATAACTAAATCAATTAAACGACAAGTGAAACGAACAAAACTTACACAACGAAATAATAGGCTAGTTGAATTAAATGATTGAGTGTTTTATCATACCGAGCTCAAAACAAAACAAAAATATACATTGCCACACAGACAATTCAAATAATGTCGTCACACATGCAATCAAAATAATTCCACACAAGCAAGTCACACACATTGGACCGCGAATCCAAATGTATGTAAAATCGAAAGGTGCATTTGGCACAAACATCACTAATCCACATAACAGAATAGAAAATTAGGGTCGACTCATACGCCTCCCACGACAAATCACCAAATGACCAACTCCCACAGGAGCACAAAACGGAGATGTCGTGGACTGATCACATATTGTCACAACACATGCGATACAATATTAAGCAAAACGAATATCTGAAAGCTCAGGTATCAACAAAAAACTGTCACAGCACATGCAACACAATATCAAGATAATGGGTTTCTAATATCTACATGTTAAATCGAAACAAATCATCAACACAAGCCTCCAAAATATATTAAATGTACATTGTGACGCCCCCAAAATAGTTATACAACACCCATTCTGAGTCGCCAAATACATGGTACATAAAGCAAACTACAACTTCAATAATACAAACATTGTGTGAAATACGACAATACATACTGTGAGTTTAAATACAAATATTGTCTTCTAGATAATATCCACACGCAAATAAGTCCTCATTACAATTATTTAAACACTATTTTATAGAAATAGTGAGGACTGCTAAAACATCTTCCTAGAACCATCACTCCATACCCCGACTCGATCCTGCTATGTTCTCACCTCCTGAGAAGAAAATGGAACAAAAAGGAAAGGGTGAGCTCAACTAGCCCAGGAAAGAATATTATGACTAAGATAATATAAAAAAAATTATCGTTAGTCTTCAACATGGAATAATCTGATAAAATATAATAGACAATAAGTTTTAGATCAACAAATGCAGCGGAAACAACAATCCATTAGAAGGGTCACGTAGAGAAAGAATTCTACTGTCTTCTAAGGTTTAAAAGTCCATCATCAATATTTTATTCCTGTAACAACAATCAATATACATCTTTAATCATTTTTGCACTACATGCCAAAGATATTCATTTGTATCACCAGTTGGTCATGTTCATCTCAACACATGTTCATCTTTGCACTACGGGCCAAAGAGATTCATCAGTTTAATCATTCATCTTTGCACTATAGGCCAAAGTTATTCATCAAGTATCATCATTAAGGGCCGAGGATGATGAAAAACATTTTTAAGAACGAATCCAGTGAGATAGAAGGACAAATATTAAGGATTCGTACAACAGTTTATCCAAGATCAATAATACTTCATAATAAACGATTTTGAAGCAGAACTCAAAAATAACGATCAAAACATGGATACAATCAAAGATAGTAGCCAAAATAGACATCTTGGACAAAAAGGAAAATTTTTATTTTTCGGTGAATAGTCCTGTATTCGTGAATAGTGTCGTATACGTGAATAGTGCCGTATACGTGAATAGTAACCCCGACACAACAAGTTCTAAATTTGATTAAAAAGTTCACCAATACTTCGGTATAATGATATTGAAGAAAAATATCATTTAATAAGAAAATAATATCTCTTACCACAAAATAACCGTACTTCTGACTGAATTTCGGTATAGTGCTGACAGAAACTCGCATCGTATAGCAACACTCAAAGTATACTCACAAGAATACACTCGATAATATAGAGAGAGAAAGAGAGAAAACTTTGTTTCTGGTGTGATTTTCAATTCTAACTTAGCCTTCTATTTATAAGAAAATGTTAGAACGCCATAGGAGACTAAAATAATAAATATTATTTTTTATTTACCAATTCTCAACGTATACTCATTAAGACCAAGACCAGCCACCATCTTGGAAAAATTTCCAGCAGCCCACATGCTAATTCCACCAACCAAAAAGTGGGTCCTACCCATAAATTAATAAAAATCATTTTATTCTCCGAAACTTCAACAATTTGTAGAAAATAACTCGGTTATCAGAAAATTCGAAACTCGCGACTTTCCATAGAAATTTCAATTCTCTACAACTTTACAGAAGAAAATTTTTCCAAATTCTAAACAGAAATTATCCGAAATCCACAAACCGGCGATTTTACAGTCTATAATCAATTTTCGATCAAGAATTGTGTCCACCGACACACAAAACATGTGTTAAATATTTAATGCCACAAAATACTCTACCTCCTCATATACTCATATATCCCACATTCATTATTTTATCAGAAAAAGATAAAATATTAATTTTCAACAATTGTCACATAAAAAAATTTCTCCATCTATATCCACATAAAATAAATATTTTCTTTATCATAATAATCAATAATTAATTATTTAAAAATAATATTACAGAATCACAGTACTGACAACCAGGCCGTTCCCAGGATAGAGGGGGCTTTCCAATAAGGATTTCTCCTTACTGGCGCGCAATTAGGTGACCAAACCTCTCCTTAGACAGAACTTTCTAGACATTGCCAATAATGTTATCTGATAATATTATTCAAATAATATGAATTATTGATCTGATATTGGAAAATACTGTGCAGTGACAATTATTGAAACAATAATTATATAAATATCAACGCAGCAATTATTGAATCAATAAGATAAAATAATGAACAGTAATTACTGTAACAATTATTGAGCAGTGTCTTCTTACGTACGAATCAATAATTCAACAATACTGTGCAATACCATGTGCTATTGTGCAACCACGCATTCTACTGTATTTTAACCACCAGGTAACCCAACAGTGTTAACGGTAACAATTTACGCCGTTATTTATAAAACTCAATCTTTGTCGTTTTCTTTCATCCAACCATTTTTCGTTATGGGGCCCACAAATGACTGCGCCGTCGTATGGAGATTCCCGACAAAAAGAATATTCCATAACCACTTGCTTATTTTGTAAACTTTGCACATTTCACCCATAACTAAAGCATTATATCAAATTAATCCTTATTAATTTAGAATAATGAATAGAGGAAAATTTAATTTATTTATAATAAGTTAGGGTCTTACATACATTTCTACAAATATCATAATAATTTGTAGACATGATACACTAGTCTAAAGAGTACAAATTGAAGTTCCAAATATCGACACCAAAATGAACTATCATAATAAATTTGACAATGAGAATAATTATGAGAGGCAATATCAAATTTATAAATGAGTAGCAAAGCGAATATATTAAAATTAAAAGAGTCTAGTTGAAAGAGTATGGAATCCATATCTGGATTAAGCAATGTAATACCCGAAAGTTAAATAAATTTATGTTAATTTCCTTCAATTCGATCTGATAAAATAAAATAAAATTTTATTACAAATCTAACAATTAATAATATAATATTGTTAAATTTATTATTAATTAAATTTTATATTTTTTTCAACAAATTAATTTATTAGAATTAATATACACAATTTTTAATTCAATTTATAAAATTTCATATATATATATATATATATATATATATATATATATATATATATATATATATATATATATATATATATATATAACACATGGATACTTTTAAAATGGCCTACTGGCCTTTTGGCCTTCTGTAATAGATAGGTTTTTTTAAGTGTCCATATATACTTGATACAGTCTCCAACTATCCATACTTATGAGCAATGATTATAGACCAATTTCACTATTATTATTTTCCTCACATCGATGACTATATGAATATAATAATATAATGGCCACTCTGCACTTCATTTATGTATTAAATTAACTCAGTGAATATGATATCCAAGTATATAACCTTTACCAAAACATCATAAGCTATTAGAACTTATCGAATAAAAGAAAAAAAAATCACAAGGTATAGATTCCTCCTCCAATTTACAGTGCAAAAGTAATTCTTTTTCTTCTCTTTTTCCTTGTGCCACCTCACGCTCAATTCTTTTCTAACGTTCGTATGGGATGTAATGCAGCAGTGTAGTTAGGTTTTATTTATTATCTTATTATTTCTCTTAATTATAATAGAATTTTAATTTGGGCTCTTTACACTACTATACAACAATTAGAAAGTAATTACAAGGTAAGTGCATTTACAAAATAATTACAAAAAAAGTGAAACACAATAACCACATCAGATCATTCAGTTTAACAGAAATAAGGAAATGATCGTTTCATGTCGTTGACTTTGTGGTTGCTATTGAGCTTTATTCTTTTCCACAACAAGCCTGGTGAGTCATGCTCCTTCACTATCTCCTTCACTCGACTCCCCAAAACGGCCCCATAACCCACCGCGTCTCGAAGATCGAAGGATTTGGAAAAGATCGAAGGAATTAGAAATCGAGTCTCAAAGATCGAAGGATTTTGGAAATCCAAATCTGGAACATAATTACGAAGGTAAGTAAACCATATTCTGAATTTGGATATTGAAATATCATTATATAACTTTGAATCGGACAATGAGTATATGATTTTGATTTTCAATTGGTAACCAGAAACAAATCTAATAGAAGGATTATTAGTTATTTATTGATGGATTCCAGATTGGTATAAAGTAGAATTGTAGACTAAAAATTTTGTATGGGTCTTTCCAGGTTTAATTCAGGTACTAAACCGTAGTTACTACACATTCATAAATTGTTTACCTTCATATAGTGTTTAGTTACCTAGGTTTAATTGTTCAGTCTTTAATTAGTCACCACATCATGATACTCAGTGATTTGATTATAAACTGAATGCAAACAATGTATTTCAGATTTATGGTTACTAATTAGATATATTTTGGTTACTGTATAATGATTATTTGGTCACCATTCATAATATTGTATTATTTTTAATGCTTCAGTTGTCACACAATGGAGATGATTCCAGTTGTACTTTATTTCAACGGAATGTGGTCTGATAGTAACCAATACCACAGTTTTGAAGTTACCGACCTACTAGTCCCATCAACTTGTTCATTCACAGAAATGCACAACTTGGTATGCAGTGCAATAAGACTAGACACCAACACAACAAAATTTTTAATCAAAGTTCAAATTATAAGCGACATTCTTCCGATCAGTATGTCAAATAAAGCAACCTTCAGATTCTTTATAAAAGTTAGTAGAAAACCAGATGAACAAGACAAGTTTTCACTAATTATAGAGAATGTATACAGCAATGGAGGCACTACAATCTTACAGAACTTGAGAAATATAGAAGAAAATAGGATGCAAGCTGTAAGGCTAATCAAATCGACACAATAGAATTCAGAACTTATACCACTGGCAATAAAAGATTACCAAATTGAAACACAATATGATGAGCAGCTTGCCATCAAAGCTATTGATCAAGAATAAGACAGACAACAAGACATAGCATACACTGAAGAACAATCTGATGAGATCATATCAGATCCGAATGAATTTGAAGTGAAAATACATCAAACTTACAAAGACAAAAAAAACCTAGCACAAGCAATAAGACTACATTCAATCAGGCAAAATCGACAGCACAAGGTTGAAAGAACAAGTTGTAGAGACTTTGTGCTAGTATGCATAGATAATGAAAATTGTAAATAGAAGTTGAGAGCATCAAAGTTTTGGAAAACCAGTATGTTCAAGGTGAGAGAATTCAATGATTTCCACACTTGTTCATCCGACATAATGCTGGGAGATCACAGACAAACAAATAGTGAGTTGGTTAGTGAATGCATAATGCATAGATTAACAAATATGAAAAAAAATATACACACCAATAGATATTGTGAAAGACATGATGATTGAGTATAATGTGTCTATCTCTTACCAAAAAGCATGGAGATCAAAGGAGAAAGTATTGGAAAAAGTAAGAGGAAATTCACACGACTACTCTTTGATCCCATCATGTTTACACATGTTGAAGAAAACAAATTCAGGTAACACTTGGATATTGTTCTTAAATTTTTTTTATAATTAATTGGTAACCCAATAAAGCTGAATTGGTTACCTTTGTATGAAGGTTTGGTCACCAACTGCACTATGAAAAAAATTTCCTATAAAATGGTTTTTTGTCGGTAATCAATATCTAAACAAAAGGTTACTCTTAAATGGCATTTTGGACACCATCTACACCATATGGAAAAAATTAAATGTTTATTAATTGGATACCAGTAACCATACAAATGGTTACCCTCGACTACAAGTTTGGACACTATCTGTTCCATAGATTTATATTGACATTACTAAAATTTCATACCAGGTTCAATTACAGCCCTGGATTTGGAAAGAAATGGTTGTTTCGAGTATCTCTTCTTTGCCATGGGAGCATCCATTGAATCATGGCATCATTTCTTCCCAATCATTGTAATTGATGGCACATTCATACAATCAACTTACGTGGGGGGGGGGGGGGGAACTCCTCATAGCAAACACCCAGGATGCAAATAGAAACATTATTCCAATTGCTTTTGCAGTGGTTGACAGTGAAAATGAATTCTCTTGGAAATGGTTTTTCGTCAATTTAAGAAAGGCTTATGGAGTTAGGGAAGACCAATGCATTATTTCAGATAGACATGAAGCCATTGTACATGGACTGAACTTTTTGTTCCCCGATGTCATGCATGGTTCAAGTACATATCATGTCTTGAAAAATATAAAAGAAGATTCAGAAAGAAAGGAGAAGAACTCAAAAAAGCATACAACGGGGCTTGTAGAGCTTACACTATTGAACAATTCAACAGACATATTGCTAAACTTGATGTAATTGATGCTCGAATAAAGACATATTAATTTGGAGGAAAAGGTTAAGTTAGAGAAATGCATAAGGCTCCATGGATTTGTAAGAAGGTACTCAACAATGACTTCAAACACAGCTGAATCTATCAACAATGCAATCAAGGGAATCAGGGAACTTCTAGTTACAACAATGATTGAATGCCTCCGTTTTATGGTTTAAAGATGGTATTTCATAAACAAACAAGCAGTCATATCAACATTCACCACCCTCTCCACAACAGTTGAGAGAAGATCGCAATCTAATATCATTGAATCAAAGAAATTTAAGGTCGGTAATACAAATTTTAAATTATTACATGCACGTCTACCAGAAGTTGCATTTACATTTATGGAAATCGCATTAGTCATTATTGGTTACTTGTATATACTGAAAAAGTTACCAACAGTACATATGCATTCCATTATTTCGAATTAAAAAAAATGATTATACATAATAACTACATCCTTAAATTGTGTGGTAGGTTGAGACATAAAACTTAGTGATTTTCACTATTTACAATGTCACCAAACAATTTATTGTGGACATGGAACAAAGGACATGCACATGCCATAAATTTAAGTACCACGAGATGCCTTGTCCACGTGCTGTTGCTGTTATTAGTAAAAAAAATTTGAGTTGTTATGCATTTTCCTCAAAAAAGTACTCAAAAACAACTTTGGTAGACACGTATTCAACTTCCATCCGGCCATTGGATGACAAAGAGAATTGGGATGTGCCAAAAGAAATAAAAAACATATGTATAAAACCACCAAATACAAGAAGACCAGCGGGAAGACCAAAGATAGGGAGGTACAAGCATGGATCTGAAAACAGAATTCAAAACAAATGCAGTGGGCGCCAAAAAAAAAGGACACAACAGAAAAACATGCAATAATCCACCAATTTTACAACCAAAAAAGGTCTGATATATTACATCAACAAAAAAATGTAACTACAAAAATATTTGGATGTTTACTGTGAATAACCAATAATCAGACATATGGTAACCTTTTTATTAATGTAGGGTAATCGAGATTGTGTTACACAATATTGAATAAAATTTTGCATTTTTTTTCTTCTTAAATTAAGTAAGAGGAAAATCACACGACTACTCTCGGATTTCATCATGGTTTGACAAGATAAAGAAAATAAATACATGTAACACTTGTTAACTATTCTAAATTTTTTTTATGACTATTTGATTACCCACAAAAATTAAAATGGTTATCTTTGTATGAAGGTTTAGCTACCAACTGCACCATATTCAAAATAATTTTATTTGTAAAAGGTTATTTATAAGTAACCAGCAGCTACATAAATGGAAACTCTTACATGGCATTTCGGATACCATCTGCACCTTCTGTTAAAAGAAATTAATTATACATACATTACCATCACTATAAAATTGATCATTTGTGATGTGATTTATTGGTCACTACATATTAGACAATTGGACACCTGTTTATTGCATTGTCTAATTGGGTTATATTATACATTAGAACTTTGACATACCATAACTGGATACTTTCAAATTAAAATTCAGAAAATATTGTAAATTGGATAAGTAATAATGGAATTCCTCAATATGTTCAATGTGTTAAAATAATAAAAAGGTAAATAGTAACCAACATGATGAAGTTATGTCACTCACTAATATGCATTTGGTTAGCTCTAAAGGAAAGAGTCCAAAAACCCCAATATGAACAAACAAACAATGTCAAAATACTGGTAATATAATCAAAGATGTAATTTCATTAACAAAAGAATTCACTAAACAGTAAAAAGTCAGTAACCATAACAAATGGTTATGAATATCCAAAAAAAATCAATATAAAAAAAAACTTTACAAGGGAAAGACCTATACAACTAAACTATTCTTTTGGGACAAATCTTCTAGGATATTCTGTATCAGAATCATTTCCCCCTATACTTGTTTGTCCAAGCATGCATGAAGAGGTTAACACATAATTTCTCCCGGTATTGGATAATGGGGAATGATTAGGCCTTTCAGCAAACTTTTGGTGAAGAAAATGTTCAGCAAAACAAACCGCGTGTGAACATACCACAATCACTGCAAAAACAAACAAAATAGAAAACAAATCAAACCAAACATCATACTAGATGAAATAATTAAAGAAATGGAAACAATATAAACCTTACCCCTCAATTTGTTTAGGCATCCCTTCTGCAAATTCAAGTTCAATGATATCATGTTCCCCCTTCTGAAGATATGGTTCACTATAGAAATCAATATCTGACCTACCCTTCCAAAACCCACACTTAGAAAAGATTATGGGTAGAATGAAAATGTAAGCCTTGTAAATATCCATTATATTTTTTCGCACGACTTTCTTGGTTGGTTGAAGATAATTATAAAATATTAGAAGTCTAAAATGCACATCAAAGATCAACAAAAACCAATGCTCTGGATTTGTCATGTGAATGGGAAAAAAACATAATCAACATCAACCCAAGGTGTGTTCACACCTATCAAATATCCACGAATGTATTCAGCGACATCACCCCTCCTCGACAGTAGAGTCATATTTGCATTTTTAAGACAATATTGACCATATAAAGCAGATAACTTCACATGAAACCAACAATCTGTAGTAGTGACCCTAATTTGAATATTGGCAGAGTGCCTAGCCAATTTTTTGGAAGTAGTAGAAGGAAATGTTGGACCAAAAAACAAACCAAAATCCATAAGCTATAAACCATTGCCAAAAATTAAAACTTTCTAATAAAGGTAACTAACACTGTCAAAACTAGTGACCAAAATAATTAAATAAGGTAGCCATAAATAATTTACTACAATATCAGAGAAGAAAATCACTTTACAAAAAACTCGAAAGGAATCAAAACTAACACAACAGAAATTCAAAAATCAAGAAACTCACATCATCGTCAAGCCATTTTCCAGGAGTCTTTTATTTGTAGAACCACATTTTAGATGAGATTGGGACAGACCCAAATTTCAATACATGTTCAATCTTATCATTACCTCTAGAGAATTTTTTAGTCCTTCAATATTAAAGCATACAAGTAAAAGAAAAAAAATTCTTTTTTTTAAAAAACTATATTATTGTGAAACTATAAATAACGTACTTTTTCCTCTTATTTATGTCAATCTTAAACCATTGATCAAACAATACAACTTCAAAGTTGGATGGCATACAAATGCAAACATTGAGAAATGCAGAAAGGCATCTGCGTATTTTTGTAGGAACCATATCATCAGAAGATGAAGCAGCAAAACCAAACTTTTTTTTATATGGACTTCTCAAAGCCACACTCTTTGCAGAAGCACGAATCGGTCTACCACAAGGTTTAGAAACACTTCTCTCCACTTCAATATAATGAACCATATCCTAAGTAGTTAAAATCATTTCATCAAGAACCAAATTATTTTCTGCCTCGATTTTACCCCCTTTAGCAATTGACAAAACAGGTCAGAAATACAATTACAATTTCAACTACAAACTCCAAACTGACTGAGCAGTAACAGAAATACTATAAGGAAGTAATCAATCCAATCTATGAAGGTAACTAAGATTGAAAAAAAACACAAACCTCATTAGGGATAAAAACATAAAGCTCTTTCCCAAAAGGCTGTCTTAAAATATCAAAAGTTTGTTTGTCATTGTTCTTGCCAATCTATAAAAATAAAAAGACTAAATAATCAATAAAACAAAAACATATAACACAAAAAAAATAAACAAATATGTTTAACATTGTCATCATCTCCATAACTGTGAACCCCGGTAGTAAAAACAACAATCTCTTTACCAGAAGTCTAGCTTAAATTATCCAAAGTTGGTTTATTCTTGCCAATCTGTAAAATCATGAAAAACTAAATAATCAATTAAAACATATTACACAGAAAAAATAAACAAATATGTTTAACCTTTTCATCATCTCCATCACTGTGAACCCCACTTATACCACCAACATTATCATCCGTTTTTTCATCAAAGTAGTTTGCATCATCCAAACCAATACCTACATCATCTGAACCATCTTCATCATCGTCATCATCATCATCACCATCACCTTCATTCCTACCTTTATCATTCGAACCATCATCATCATCACCACCTTTATTCCCACCTTCACAAACATTAGGGCGGCCACGTAGCTGCTTTCTCAAAATCTTCCTTATGTCCCTTGTAACGCCCCCAAATTCGATTCCCTTGAAACTCGGACCTGGTGCATTACTATACAACCTTCATATGAATATTTATAACATTTATTCATAAAATAATGAATATAACCTCACTTTGATACCAATTAATACATTAATTCCTTCTATTTCAAGAATCTGCAACCTTTACAGCCTGGTGTTACACTTTTAAATCATATTGATTTAAATTATACATTTCAAGTTATAAATAATATTTGTCACCTGGATATATTGATTTTAAGTATCCATGAACTCACAACTACACTTAACAATGCATACAATGTTCTTTGACTATGCAATTACAATATGTCATATGAACGTTATCTAGCATAGCTAGAGCTATACGAACAACTTCAATAAGAACTTCTTCCTTTTTCCTTTTATTATCCCGAATCCTTCGATCCGCTCTGGTTTAGTTGAAAATAATTATTTATAGCAAGGGTGAGCAACTGCGTTGCCCAACAGGTTTAACAGTTATCACATAACACATTTTAAACACAACTTAAATTATTTATGCTTCACAGTTTATACATAATTCATATTTTTCATACATTGCATTTAGTCGAGCATCATAATGCTCATACTCAACAATTATACCTGCTTCATGCTTATCATATAATACAGGGGCTATGTACACATTACAATTAACAAGTTCACATATAAAAACAAGTTCTAAAAAACTTGCATGTACCGGCGTTTTACCATTAAGCTAACCTGTCGTGTTTCTCTGCATGACCTACACGGCATATGAGATTGATAATAAACACAATCAATACTTGATCTCATGGTTAACCTTAATTTAATAACATACTTTAACTTATATTGTCCGTACCACCTTTATATTCAACTTCGTTATTTATATAACTCAGCTTTATTTCCCTTTTCATCGCTACATGTGCTAGTTTATCGCACTTGTAGTTTACTATGTGTGTATCACACCACTACAGCATACCATATTTGGCTAAACATTACTCATCTAAGTTCCTTAGACTTAGATTAGGCATATAGGCTTCGTTCATGACTTTGTGATCATACACACATGGTATACATTGCATACTTATTTCTTATACATTCTCAAATATACTCATTTTGGTCCAATCATAACATGATACAAATCATTAGTCATTATACACTTCAAATATCATCTTACGTTATGCTGTGACATTTCTAGGAATCAAATCACATTATTCCATCATAGTTCAAAAATAGAAAGTATGATTTTCTAGGGTACTTTGGGGATTTTTTATGAATCTTTGTAATGAGCTTTTGACTTCTATGTTTAAACAAGCTTTTAGACCATATATCATAGTATTTAATTTCATAGTTAGTCAACTGAAACAACCTCTTAAGGCGTCTTAAGATAGTGACTCAAAATGGGTATTTTATATTTCCACTCTACTACCCACTCTACTATCAACTGCATCATAAGTTAATTTTTAGGCCACTTTGATGATACTTTTGGGAGTTTATGAGTTAGCCCATTTGATCTTTTATTTGTGCAAGAATTTATATTATATATCATAGTATTTTTTCATGAGTTTGGTTTCATAAATTCAGTTATGGAAGTTAACCAAAACTGGGCACAAACTAGGGTGTTTACCCATTTTTATTGTAATACTCGGTAAAAATTAATAAATAAATAAATATTGAATAATAAAAATTTCTTTGTTTTAAAACATATTAATTGGACTTTGTTATTTATTTTGGGTTAAACTAGTTATTTAATTTATATGGGCTAATAAACATTAATAAGTGGTGGATAAATTAAGTTAGTAAAATTGGGCCTTAAAATTTATATTTGGGTCTAGTGTATATTTGTGTAATTTTAAATCCTATTAAATTAAAAGAATCAGTCAAACATATTAATTAATAAAATCTATTTAATAAATAAATAATTAACTAAAACCTAATCTTTCTCATATCTTTTTGTTGCGTTGCGAACTGGGCAAAGGGAGGCGGCAGATACAATTGTGTGATTCCTTCGTAGGAGAATAAGAGAGGGATGAAAAATCAAAATACCTTTAATAAGGTATGTAACTTTTTAAGATTTATCATTATGATTGTTAAAGAAGGATACATTCATCATTTTAAAGAGTAGCAGTAAGACTTGTGGTAATTGATTTACATGACAACACACACACACACACACACACACACACACACACACACACACACACACATATATATATATATATATATATATATATATATATATATATATTAATGCATATATAGTATAAAGCTTAGTTATTTAATTGTTAAAAGTTACAAAAGCTCATATTTGGGTTCCGTTCTAACAGGAAGACTATTTAATCTAATGTATTTATGTATGTTATATATTAATTAGAAATAGGAGAGGTGAAATAAATTATTCATATGTACAGAACATGTTTTTAATTATATAAAAAAATTGTTAAAAGTGTTTCATTTGAAAGCTGTTGTACGTTGCTATATAATATGGACTATACATATATCATGTTTAAAGTGCAGGTTGTTAGACGAATTATATATATATATATATATATATATATATATTTATTTATTTATTTATACAAATATTTTATTTTAATAAGTATTGAATTTATGAAGCCTATAAATCAAATTAGTGAATCAAATTGAAAGTTATGTATATTAGTTTGAACTAATTAATCTTGTTGATAATATTATAAAATTTACTTGGTAATAAATTTAACAATATTATATTGTTAATGGGTAAATTTGTAATAAAATTTTATTTTATTTTATTAGATCGACTTGAAGGAGATTAGCATAATCTTATTTAAATTTTGGGTATTACATTGCTTAATCCAGGTACGGATTCCGTACTCTTTCAGCGAGACTTTTTGTTTTTGATTTGTTCGTTTCGTTATTTTTTTGGAAATTTAGTATTGTCTCTCATAATTATTCTTTGTCAATTCATTGTGATAGTTTCGTTTGGTGTTCATAGCTGGAACTCATTTGTACTCTTTAGACTAGTACAATATGTCTAAATTTATTTTGATATTTGTAGTAATGTGCATGTTAGTATTTTTGAGGACTTTGAGTTGATGATTCATTTCAGTTTAGCATATACATATTAGAACCTCTTTGTGTTGATAATGTGTCGCATGTGTTGTGACATTGTATTCTTGTTAGAATATACCGTAGGGTATACCTGAGCTATAACCACATATGGGGGTACCACAGGCATGTCCTCTTGGCACCGAGGCATGACACCTTCCGTGGCAGTGTGATCAGTCCACGACGTCTCTGTTTTGTGCTCCGGTGGGAGTTGGGCATTTGGTGTTTTGTTGTGGGAGGCATATGGGTCGACCCTAGTTTTATGTTATGTTCTGTTCTACGGATTGGTGATGTTTGTGCCAAACACGCCTTCCGATTTTGCACGCATATGGATTGCGCAGTCCGATGTGTGATTACCTTTGTGGCATTATTTGACTTGCCTGTGTGGCAAGGTATATTACTATTTGTTATAAGCTCGGTATGAAATAACACCCAACCATTTGATTCAGCCTATTATTTTGTTGTGTTATTTTTGTTCGTTTCGTTTCATTTCATTTAATTAAGTTAGTTATTTCGATTCATAATTTGTATTATATATCCGTATTGGGCATTTGGCTCATGCTATGTTTTTCTTCCGGCAGGTAATCAGGGGGGATCAAGGGCAAGTGTGATGAGAGCTCCATTCATTCCAATAATTTAGAAATATTCTGTTTAGATTTCATGTGTCAGTTTACTTGGAATTGTAATAATTATTTTAGATTGTGGTTTGAGACAGTTTGAGATTTATTATGGTTGAATTATGGTATTTATCAGTTATTAAGATTATTCTTTTGTGGCTTTGAGCCTTGCTATTAAATTCATCAGTTTTGTTATGTTTTGAGTAACCTCTCTTTCTATTTCGGAAATGGGTGGTTACATTCATTCCACTATCTTCACTCTACTATTTTCACTATACTATTTTCACTCTACGATTTTCAGAGCCACTCTACTACCTAACTGTTGCAGAATTGAGTTTACTGCCTACTTTGATTATTTGTTGGAATTTTTTGGTTACGCTTTTGGCTCTACCATCTGGCCCTACTTCTAGATCACATACCAAGGTATTTTAATAAGGGTTTAGGTTCCTCATTCATATCAGTTAGGCCTACTTTAACCGAGGCTCAAACTGGACAGTTTAACACTTTTTCCCTAAAAATGATTTTGACACTTCTTAAATTTCTTTCAATTTTGGCTACTTGGACAGTCTAGGCATGTGTATTTTAGTTTCCTAAGTTTACTTTTATCATCATCTCACTTTGTTTAATCATCTAACCAATTTTGACCTATCAAAGCTTACTTTAGTCTTGAAAAATAAACCCTAACTTGGTTTTCTTACTAGCTTTGGTCATAGTAATGATCAGGAATAATCACAAGCATGCATTAGTAACTTTATATGAGTTCATTACAATCTTAAAAATTCAGGTACTTAAATTTTCCCAAAATAAAACACTTTTGGCCTAAAACGTGATTTTTAACAAGTCCAATATTTAAAATGGTTTAGACTTAGTTGTTTTAACTTGTGTAACTTATTTATGCCATATTATAGCTATTGAAACTTGCCTACAATGTTCAGGTGTGGCCTCTCTTCGTTAAAGTGTTAGATGACACTTTAAAGCTTACTTTTCATGGCTCTTAAACATGAAAACTAAGTAGTACTTAATATGAACCTCAACTAAGTTAAGGAACAACTTTTAAATGTTAATTATGGACATATTATGGTCCATTTATTGACTCAAAATTTCAGGTACTGACCATGACCAAAACAGCCTCTAATCTGGAGTTTAAGCACAATTTTGGCTATTACTCACAAGCAGTCCCCAAGCTATGATTCAAGGGTTATCTAAGTATTCAAAGTTGGGGGGGGGGGGGGGAGGGGATCTGTAGATGACTTTTAAGTTGAGATCTACGATCGTGGAGTTGCATTCTACGATCGTAAAGTAAGGTACTCTAATATCTAAAATAAAATTATTATAGCATGTAAGTTATACTGCAACATGTTATTTTTAAGCATAGAAGCATGTTTGAGGCATTCATCTCAATATATGAGCTCGTAGCCATGATTTGGACTCTAATTCATAGCTAGCACGCTTTTGTACTATAACAGCCCCTACTTGGACATTTAATCAAACAGTTGGTGATCATGATTTTATTTACATGTAACCATAAATTTTCTGTCCATTTTCCCCAGCGTTTTGGCTTTTGATTTGTTAAGGGTCTCTATATAATGCCTCAACATCCACACAAGGCTCTAATATTATCATAAAAGCCACCATGGTCTTATTTAATACTATAGCCACTAACAACCCATTCTACTATCAAATAAGAAATGGAAAAAGGATGGAAAGAGTCTAAGCTTGCTTATCTTGATAACTTCTAGAGATTGAAGTAGCTTTGCTGCTCAATCCTTCCTTCCTTTCTAGTCGTAGCTTTGCTACTCTCTCAATCTAATGGATTGCTATTGATATTGATTTTGGAAAGCAGATACGTATAGAAGTTATTTGATTTCAGGTGCATTGTATGGCTATATATGCCTGAGCTTTCTCTCTCTCTCAATCAGCTAACTTGGCTTATTGTTGTTTTCCATCATTATCTCTATATGGCTACTCTCTTTAGCTCCTACCAAGTCCCTACATTGGCCTTCATCATTACCACTACACAGCCCCTACAAGGCTTAGCAGCGTCCTACTACTCTACAGTCTACTTGGCCCCTGTTCAGTTCTCTAGTAGCTACTTGGCTCATGCAATAAACTTGACTCCTACAGCCACTCTACACATTATAGCTACTAACTAAATTGCTAACGAACTTTTAGCTTACTTACTGATCCACAACCATCTCACTGCTCTTTTAATTTGAACTAACAGTTCCTTTTTCTCCAATATGGCTGTCGAATTGGGTCTAATGCAAGGTTGGGCACAACTTTTCTTTGGGCTCAATGCACTCATATCATATTAATAAAATAAAGAAGGCTTGAATGCCTACATGGAAAAATTAATTTGGCCCAATTTATATAAGTTGGACTCTTATTACCCCTCTTTACGTAAGACAATAAATGATCCATAACACTAAATTATTTGCAAGCACACCTAGCAAATTTGACATGGTCCAATATTTAATATGGACTTATATTACATATTAATATACATGGATTTTTCTATCCACCACAGTTCTTTAAGCTAGAAAATTAGCTAGCCCATACATCATTAAAAATGATTGCTTTATGTAATTTAAATACTTCATGCTAGTACATACCCACCATTTTCCTTATTTGTCACTAAATAATAATTTTGAACGAAATTAATTATATTATAATATAATTATATCATTGATCTCATATTTGTTTATGTCAAGAATTTTTCTCAATTAAGTCATATTGGCTTCCCTTTTCATTTTGAATAATCAAGGTATTCATTTAGTAATATCATTGATTACTTCATCTCATAAAATTTATTCAACTCCACATATTACTTTCTTTTCATTATGAGTAAGTAATATTTATATTGTCTCGTACATTCTTAGTTAGAGACTTTTATATTAAAAGTCTCTCTTCTCGATCATTTTATACCCTATGGGAACACATACAAAAAATCCACTCTTTTCACATTTCCTATATTAATAATTAGGTTAAATCTCTAACCTTTATTTAATTAATTAATATTTCCCTTAAAATATTACTAATATTTGGGATATCACATCCCTAAAAATCTCGATATGGAAAACATGCAATTCATCCTTCAAATCAACCCCCAACTTCTCAATTTATTTCTTAACTTCAAGCAACTTCTTTTCCAAAGGCCTTACTCATGCATCGACAATATTTTTGACATCAGAAAGTGAAAAACACAAATCTCCACCCTTCTTGGTTTTATCCACTTTCATATCAACAACATTAGAGCTACCATCATGTCCATGGAAAAGTGAAAACCACCCAAATCCAAACGATCTTTCTCATCAGCCGTAGGAATGAGCATTTGTATCCTCAACTGAAACAGAGTTAGAACATTAAAGATAGCATCTCTAAAACATTGAACAACTAAAAAAATAAAACATTACACGAAAAATAATAAATTAAAATTAGTAACCAGATGTAAACATAAAGGTAACCAAACATAATGTTAATGGCAACCGACGTACCTGTCCAGAAACAAACACTAAATCATTCAACTTTTCATTTTTGGGAGCCTTCTCTAATTCCTTCCATCTAAATAATATAACTTCTGACAAATGCTCATCAATAAAGAAACCCCGTACTTGAATGATTTCAAATAAGAAAACATGGAAAACATAGGGCAATCCATTCAACTTATAATATTTATAATAATTGTTCTTGTAAAAATTGTATATAAAACCCTCATTCATGCCCTTCTTTAAATGCCCCTTCACAGCCAGGGATAAAGACTTCTTCATCTGTTCAAAGGAAATTTTTTTCCACGGATAACTATCAAGGTCGCCATAAGAAAGAAAGTTAAGCAATACCTCATCAACATGATTATCTGAAACAGTAGCTAGTAGGAAATTGAAAACCAAGAATATAACTGACATCCTAACAGTCTCCTCAACATAATCAAATACAGCATTCCGATATATCCTCCCGATACTAGTACGGGTCACAACCTCATCTCCAAAAACCTTTTCCACTAACTGATTTTCCCTTCCCTTGAATGCAAAAATATCCTCATTTCCTTGCCAACACAAACCAGAAATTAAACAAAATTCTGGCAACCCGAATCTTACTCTTTTCTCACCAAACAAAAATCACATCTCCCCCTTATCACTTTGATAAACTTCTCTTACCAAAGCCTAATGGATTAATTTTGAAAACATTTACAGCTCCCCAACATCTACAAAGTTCCCAAAACAAGTCAACTCAAGCTTTCCGAATTGATCTTCAGTCAATTTCTTCATAATAACACTGGGCACTTCCATGTCAGACCAATAAATTATTTTTACAATGAAATTGTGATGGCGCTCCTCGTAATATAGATCCCAAATATGCAAATACAATACATTACCATAGATAAACAAGCAAAATACTCATAAACTCAAATTAAACCAAAGTAATCAAACACATTAAAGTAGGTAACCAAATCAAAACTACATTATTAACAAACAATAATGAGCATCTGCATTAACATAACGTACACATTGACCAAATCAGAATCGAACAGTCACCACACCAAAACTCTTAAGTAACAAAAACCATTTCAACAACTACACAATCAGCAGAATCTAAATATATAAGCACTAGTAACCAAAACACAATCAGTAGGTTTCCAAAACCAATTAATTTAATCAACCTCCATATTGTTAAAAATTACCTAGTAACCAAATTAGAATATAACATTAACCAAACCTCCACTTAGAGGGTATATAATCATTTTAACAAATACAAATTCATCATTAACCCAATATAACAGCTCCAGTTCCCAAAACACATTCACAAGTAGCCAGAAACAACTAAGGATTCCAAAATTTAAAAAATAATTTAAAAAACACACCTTAAGATGTTTTTGGCGGGGGATAATATTCGCGCCATAAACAATTTTTGCATCATTCCCAACTTTGTTTAGCGGTTCTTCAAAATCAGACTCCGAATCCAGCAATTCCTTGAACTTTTTAGAAACTTGGCTCCCCGATTTCTATCCTTAAGAGGGGATTTGACAACTCCCTTCTTCTCCTACTTTGAGGACTTGACCACACCAACCTTCACATATTTTTTTTCATTCCTAGAAGAATCATACTCCCTAATTCTTTTCCTCTTCCCATCATTCTTCCTATCAACCATCCTCCCAAAATTCTTCCTCGTAGAAACCATCCTATACAAAACTGCAAGTAATCACAAACGAAAACAGACCAAATTACATTCTCTAATTCAATAAATGACACTGTCAAACTTGACAAATGTAAAAATCATATTATGCAACATAAATCGTAAATCGGAAAATACAAAATCACCAATGAGACGATTTGAAACTGCCAATGAATTAAAATCAACAATCAGTTTTGATTTAATATTAAAGTTAATCAGAGACTAGTTTAATACATAAGAAATTAATTAGTCAATTCCTCACCTGGAGCGATGAGCAGTGAAACAAAGAAACTCCTTCTGTTGAAGACCACCGACGGCGACAACCAAGAAAGAAGAAGATAGAGCGGCGACGACCACAAAAGAAGCATAAATCAAAAAGAGAAGAAGATAAATTTGATTTCCAAGTTCACGAATTAAAAAATAAGGGTTTCCAACTAAAGAAGTCTTCAGTAAAAAAGAGAGATAAATGACAAAGACGGTTTGACATGCAATTCAAATTGTCACAGCTGAGAGAAACAATCGGGAACAGTTACATAATTACAAAACTAATTTGCCTCATCAGCAACTCATTAAAACACTCAACTAAATTAAAGGGATACCAAATACACTAATTTTGTAAATAAAATATTAAAAATGTATTTATTTTGTAAATATTTTCTTGATAGACTTTTGTTGTAATTGTTTTTTTAAAAATGTACTAGGAAGTGTAAATAACCCTTTTAATTTTACACAAATATAAGTTAGACCCAATAAGTTTAAATGCCCAAATTAATAAAATTACTTATTTATTATAGTCCACATAAATTAAATACAATTTGACCCAAAAATAAGAAAAGTCCAATTAAAATATTTAAAATATAGATTTAAATGTTATTTACCTTTTTTTATTTGCTATTTTTTGGTTATTGCATTAGATAACAATTTTTTAAAAAAAGTTGCTTTGAGATCTCAAGATTTAGACTTTTCTTCTTATTTATATGGTCTTTTTTATACAAGAAAAAAAACCTAGCAGAAATGAACATTTTATATTATCTCTACTTTGAGGTGCATGTATTAGACTCCTAATTAATATTGGTAATTCTAAAAGTCCAAAAGATATGATAGAATAAGACATCAATTTAATTAATCACGAATTAGGGCAAGTTCCAACTTCCAACATATTTATTGTCATGCCATTTTTTTTTCTGGTCTAATTAAAAGTGTCACAACAATTAACAAGTGAAAAAGTAGCAATATTCCCTTTTACCGTTTAACAAATTCATTTACAATCACATTCATTTTCTTCTACACAAACATATAATTCTGATGATATCAACTTAAAGTTGGTATAAGATAGGTAGGATAATTAAGCAGGAAAAAATATCACTTAACGTTAGATTAATTGAATCTTCTTAATTGCAACATTGTTTTAAGCTTCTAAACAACTACACTTTATAGATTAAGTTCATCTTTTATAGACATCAATTTCTAGATATAAGTCAAAATTCTATTATGACTCAAAGTCAAACTCTAAAGCCTCATAAGCAACAAGCAATTAATCATTGATTATTAGCTTTGAACGTTACATAATAAGACACAAAGAAAAGTATAGAAATCTCGAGTCTTAATTATATTTTTCAAATGGTTAATTTCCTCAATTAGGAAGATGGATAAAAGTCAACTCACTATATGTTGGAAATGGATTATCAACTTCAACTTGGAGTATTTAAGTTGATTCTTTAAGATTTGTTTCGACTTATGAACTGGTCTAGAGAAATAATACGATCATTTTTTCTTTTTGTTCAGCTTCCTACCAACCGGGCAAAGCTTATGAAGCTGTACGCAGATCGTGCGCCGAAGGTGCTTAAGTCAACTGTTGCATTGGCACGATAAGTATGTGAATGTGCTCAAAGATTGATAATGGTGTAGGCATTAACATATTATTGTTATCACGACTGAGTTGGAGTCCCACATCAAAGAAATAATAAATTTGTGAATGATTAATATATATGAATGTGCCTAAATCTTAATCGTTTAAATTTTTAGGTTAAGTTGGGTTCTAAACATGTATGTTAGTACCTTGTGTACGGAACACATGAGCTCCCCGATTCTTTCCCAACAATTATCCATCTGTTCCAAAATATAAAATTAATTTTAATTTTTAAAATAATGATTAATTCAGTTCAAAAATATAAGATTGATTTTTTTTTTTAAAAAAATAATGAATAATTTAGACTATTGATAATGTCATAATAATATTAATTTATGCTATCAAAAATAATTATGTATTTAACGACACTTTTATACTTGTTTTGGCATTATTTATACTTTAGCTGAATGACACTTCGATCTGTCCCTCCAACTTGTCAACTAAAATCGTCTCTAAAATTTATTTTTTGCCACTTAGGTCTTTAATGTGACATTTTTCGTGATTTTGTACCTTTTATCCGATTTAACCCTAACCCAACTCATTTTGACCAAATTTTGATCCAACCCGACCCAGTTTGACCAGACCTCAATTTCACGAATTAAATTTTTACAAAAAATTAAAAAATTTTAAAATTAATTATTATTTATACATTATTTTAAAATTCAATTTTTTAAAAAAAAAGAAAAATTAAAATATTTTAAATATACTTATTATTTTCATTAAAAATATTAGAAAATTTTCATTTTTTAAAAAAATGATCAAAGCTTTATAAAACATAGATTCAAAAAAATAAAAATAATTAAAACTTAATTTTCAGAAAAAAAATTTATTTTTTAAAATGAGTAAAGTTTCATAAAATATAGATTCAAAAAAAGTAAATAAAAAAATTTTATTTTCATAAAAAAAAAATAGTTTTTTTTATTTTTTAAAAGATGTGTAAATTTTCATTAAAATAATTAAAAATTTAAACTTTAATCTTTTTTGTGACGCCCCCAAAATTAGGCATACATCACCCATTTTGGGTCGTCAGATACATGGTACAAAATTCAAATACAACTTACGAATACAACTGTCATGTACAATACGACAAAACATAACTGTGAGTTTGAGTATAATTATTGTCTACTAGAGATTATACAAACTCAAAAGGAGTCCTCATTACAATTATTAACACACTATTTCACAGAATAGTGAGGACTACTAATGCTATCATCTGGACCGTCACTCCGTTCCCCGAATAGTCCCTGCTATGTTCTCAGTTTCTGAAGAAACAGTGAAAGAAAGGGTGAGCTCAACTAGCCCAGTAAGAAATATTATGACTAAGATAATGCAGAATAAATTATCGTTAGCCTTCAACAGTGCTAAACTGATAAAATATAACAACATTAAGTTTAACTGCAGCGAAACAAGCAATCCATTAAAAGAGTCAAGTAAAGAATAAAATCTACTATCTTTTATGATTTAAAAGGTTATTCATGACTTTTATCGCTGGGACTCAGCTTAATAAATAATCCACATCATCGAATCACCCATGCACTACGGCCAAGGATACTCTTTAGTATCACAACCATAAATTATCCATGCACTACAGCCAAAGAGATTCATGTATTCATTAATGGTCATGATCATGCCAACAACTATCCATCAATGTACTACGGGCCAATGATAACTTTTACCATATCATTTGTAACATTACGGTCATGATTACACCGAATAATCCCTGGTCATAATCATACCAAGTCCATCTATGCACTACAGGCCCCAGATGACTTTCAATATAATATAAACATTAAGATGATGACAATGATATAAGAGTTCAATAAAACAAGTTCAAGGATTAATTTCTCCAGGAACTAATAATGTCCAAATTGTCAACATGATACTGCTTTGTAGAGTAAAATTCAATAATGATCAGAAGAATATTTCCATGAAAAGATACTGCATGAAGCGCAAATATCAAGGATATTTTACTAATTTCATAGAGTATAGAAGTCAAAACTTTAACCAACTGAGTATAATAAACAATGGAATAACAAAAGAAATCACCATGCATGCGGTACTTCGCATAAACAGGTTATTCCAACAGAATAATAATAACGGAACCAGGTCAGGCAAAATTTGTACCAACAGGATGTTCCAACAGAATAATAATAAAGATGGAACCAGGTCCGGTGTAAAACACACAGACAGGATGTTCCAACAGAATAATAATAAAGACAGAACCAGGTCCGGTGTAAAACACACAGACAGGATGTTTCAACAGAATAATAATAAAGATGGAACCAGGTCCGATGTAAAACATACAGACAGGATGTTCCAACAGAATAATAGAAGAATGTCACCAAGTATATGGTAAACCGCGTATACAGGTTATTCCAACAGAATAATAAGCAATGGAATAATTAACAACAGTTCTCTTCATAAATAAGAAAGAATAACACCCCTTACATTAGTAGGAGATTGAATACTGCAGTAGTGTAGTAACAGAATACTCTTCTTCTTTCTCTCTTATTCTCTCTATACTTTCTCTCTCTATAGCTTGAATGAATTCGTGAAAAATAATGAAGCACTAGGCCTCTATTTATAGAAGATTTCTAGCTTAGCACTTGAGATGTGAAAAGGCAAGTGGCTTGACGACTGGTGATGTGAAAAGAAAATTGGTTTGACGCCTGTAATGTGAAACGACAATTGGTTCGACACCTGTAATATGAAACGACAAGTGGTTTGACGTCTGGTAAAGGTAGTTATTATTGACGAAGGTAATTACTATTGACGAAGGTAATTACTATTGACGAAGGTAATTATTATTGACGAAGAGACTCTTAGATGACATATGCCCCCCCCCCCACATAAAATAACCAAACTTACCACAAACGTCTCATAATAGACTTTTTATATACATCAAGAATTGAATAAATATTACCACAAATCATTTTATTTTTAATCAACACATATTTAATCTTTCAACAATTATTAATCATTTATAACTTGTCATCTCAATTATTAATTTAATAATATAACATATTATACAGATGATACTGTGATAATAATTGAATCAATAATATAAGAGATATGATGCAGCAATTATTATAGCAATAATTGAGAATAGCTGAGTGACTTCTCACGTAAACATCAATAATCAATACCGTGTGCTACTATGCAACCACGCGTATTACTGTACTTTTACTACCGGGTAGTTCAACAGTTTTAACGGTAACACCTCCGCCATTATTTTCATAAAGTATTTTTTGTCGTTTTCTCAATCCGACAATAATTCCGTTGTGGGGTCCACCAATGATTGTGTCGTCGTACGAATATTCCTCGACAAAAAGAATATTCTCCGACCAAACGAATATTTTATAACAACTTGTTTACTTTGCGAAATTTATAAATATTACTCACAACTATAACATTATATCAAATTTACTCCATAATATTTAAAAATAATATTTATAGAAAATTCATCTTTATTTATAAAAGTTGGGGTCTTACAACCTCCCCTTCTTATGAACTTTCGCCCTCAAAATTAGGGTACGTACCTGGTATGTCGAAGAGGTAAGGATACCTTGATTTCATTTCAGATTCTAACTCCCAAGTCATTTCCTCAACATCGTGGTTTCTCCACAAAACTTTGACTTGAGGTATAACCTTGGAGCGTAGAATATGTTCCTTCTTTTCCAAGATTTGAACAGGAACCTCTTCATACGTCAAATCTTCCGCTATTTCGTCCGGTTCTAACTCAATAACATGGATATGTGAAAACGTTATGAACACGAGACATACTTGGCGGTAAAGCGAGTCTATAGGCCACAGTTCCTACTCGATCGAGGATTAAAAATGGGCCAATGAATCGAGGATTGAGTTTTTCTCTCTTTCCAAATCTCGTAACTCATTTTCATGGAGCAACACACAACAACACATGATCTCCTATATCGAATTCCACGTCCTTTCGATGAAGATCAGCATAACTCTTCTGTCGATCTTGTGAGGTTTTATACGTTGTCGGATCATTTGAATCTTTTCCGTAGTCATACGTACCAACTCCGGTCCTAACAATGTTGCTTCACCCACCTCATCCCAGCATACTGGAGAACGTCACTTTCTTCCATACAATGCTTCGAATGGAGCCATGCCAATACTTGCTTGATAACTGTTGTTGTAGGAAAACTCCACCAATAGTAAGAACTTGTCCCAACTTCCCTTGAAATCAAGGACACAGATTCTTAAATAGATCTTCAAGAGTTTGAATAGTCCTCTCCGACTATCCGTCCATCTGAGGATGATATGCCGAGCTAAATCGTAAGTCTGTGCCCATAACTTTTTGCAAACTAACCCAAAATCGTGAAGTAAATCTTGGGTCTCGATCAGAAACTATGGATACTGGCATACCATGCAGTCTTAAAATCTCGTTTATGTACATACGAGCAAGACGTTCAAGTGTATAAGTTTCTCGTATCGGTAAGAAATGAGAAGACTTGATCAATCTATCAACAATGACCCAAATCGCATCTATGCCTTGAGAAACCTTAGGAAGACCGGTAACGAAATCCATGGTAATGTGCTCCCACTTCTATTCTGGAATTTCAAGTAGTTGCAATGGACCTTTTGGTACTTGATGCTCCACTTTAACTCGTTGAAATGTTAGACATCTTGAGATAAACAACGTTATCTCTCTCTTCATATTGCTCCACTAAAATGTATGACGAATATCATGATACATTTTGGTACTCCCAGGATGGATTGCAAACGGTGTTTTATGCGCGCCTCCATCATGATTTTATACTTTAAATCAGGGTCGTTAGGAACACAAAGTCTGGATTTGACTCGAAGTATTCCTTCTTCGTCGATTTTTACTTCCGGTATAGCACCTTCTTGCACTTTCTTCCTCATACGCATCAGTTCCAGGTCTGTAACTTGAGCAGCTTTAACTTTATCGATTAAAGTCGGTTCTACTCGTATATTCGCCATCATCACATGGGTCCCTGGAGTCTTTAACTCTATCTCCATCCTTTCCAAGTCACACAAAATGGGCCTTTGCGTTGACAATATCGCACTCATACTTGCATATGATCTTCTACTCAATGCGTCAGTTACCACGTTCGCTTTTCTAGGATGGTATTGGATGGTATGATCATAATCTTTCAACAGTTCAAGCCAACGTTTTTGTCGCATGTTGAGTTCCTTTTGAGTAAAGAAATATTTGAGGCTTTTATGATCCGTAAAGATCTCCACCTCCTCCCCATACAAGTAATGTCTCCAAATCTTTAGTGCGAAGACAACATCTGCCAACTCTAGATCATGAGTAAGATAATTTCTCTCATATTCTTTGAGTTGTCTTGAGGCATAGGCTATGACTTTTCCATGTTGTATGAGAACACATCCCAACCCTTTGCCCGAAGCATCACTGTAGATGACAAATCCCTTTGAGCCAGATGGTATTGTCAGAACAGGTGCCGAAATGAGTCTCCTCTTGAGTTCTTGAAAACTCTTCTCACATTTTTCGCTCCAACCGAACTTTGTATCTTTCCGAGTCAGCTGATTCAATGGAGTAGCGATTCGATAAAATCCTTCCACGAATCTCCGATAATAACCAGCTAAACCGAGAAAGCTACGTACTTCGCTCACTGATTTAGGTTGCTCCCAGCTTTGAATTGCTTCAATCTTTGCTGGGTCAACAGATATTTCATGACTTAATACTACGTGCCCAAGGAATGCTACTTTCTCAAGCCAGAATTCACATTTCTTCAACTTGGCATAAAGCTTGTATTCACGAAGCTTTTGGAGTGTCAGCCTCAAGTGTTGCTCATGATCTTCATGAAAGTAGTATGCACACAAGCCAATCATGTTTGATGATAAAGCATATACTTTGTAAACAATCTTATTCATTTATTAATAAAAAGTATTAATTTATTAAAGGCTTTTAATTATCTACATGATGCTGTTTTATAATATGTGATAAACCCATAGTTTTAAGCAATGCTTTTAGAATAATGATGATGATCATTCTAATGAGATCTAAATTCTTAGAAAGCTTAAAACTAAAATAGTTCCCAATCGTTGGATTACTAAATTGGGGATTAGTGAATCCAGATAGATTGGTACATACGTTGCTTGCTCATTAGATGAGGATGATTGATCTCATGATCATTTGTGTGGAGACACTAAAGCAAGTATGTAGGTGCTTATTAGAGAATAAGTTCACTCAACGTGACTCGCTAAGGAATACCTAATGGAGTTTTACTTGCATGTCAATAGGAATTCCTGTAGTGATAGTAGTACAAGTGATCCTTGGACTTGAGATCATCATAGTATCTTGTGTATGATGAGTTATACTTTGACTTATTCCTTAAGACCCTTAGGGTATATCAAAGGGTATGCTTGGGTATAATAAGTTGTACATGGAGATAATGTATGATCAATAAAGAATCTACCACTTCTAGTAAAAGAAGAGAAATGTCCTATGTGATTCGATAAATGACAACCCAGTAGTCCTTGGCCAAGGCAGAATGAAATTAGAAAGGAGTTTCTAATTTGCATTATTTGGGGTTGTGCATTTAAGAGTCGAAATACATATAATTAAATAAAATAAGACTTGACAGTAATTCCATGTCTTATATTTAATTGGGACATTGTATGGTGGAAGGATTGAATTGTACGGTAACTATTTACTCAAAGGTTCTTTTATGATTAATGTTGAAATCTATATTATCTGGAAAGTCGTTGATCGCTAGGGAGGCTTATCCCTATTGTAGAATAAATATTATTTATTTAAATAAATTAATAGTTTAATTTATTTATTTAAATAAGATTAGAATTGTTCTAATTGATTTATTCACAACCGGTTTAATATGGAGAACCTAAAGGGTCACACCATAAAAGGAAGAATAATTATTTAAGAAGTTAATGGCATAATCGTAATAATATGTTAAGTATATTTAATTTAATCTATGGTGATAGAATAAATTAAATAGCTTAATATTTATTATTTAATATTTTAGAAATATTAAATATAAATTAATAAGAGGAGTCTTATTAATATTATTACAATTATTATTATTTTAATTTCTAAAAGAGTTTAGGAATTAATTTAATATAAGTACTCTCATTTATTCCTAATAGGATTAGGAGGGAAAATTAGTTAAAGGAGTTTAATTAATTATCCCTAATAAGATTAGGGAGCCCATTTAATTAAAAGAGTTTAATTAAATAAATAATACCTTATTTTTAATAGGGTTACTTGATATCTTTATAAGAGGAGTCTTATATCAGATATACGTAATTCCAATTGTTGGAGAGTACGCCCCTTTTTCTATAGAGATAGAAAACTAGGGTTTGAGCCAAATACCCATCTTCTTGAATTCTTCTTCTTCCTTGGTGGATCACCTCTAGAGGCCAAACACTTGGGTGGCTAACGTTGATCAAAGGAAGGAACCCAACCCGGTGGATTCAAGTTGAACGCGAAAAGGATTGGAGGTGAACTTGTACCTGAGGAAGCTCGACCTTCAAGGGTATGACTTTATTCTTTATCTTTTCGTTTAATTAATAATTATGCATAAAGGGTGATCCGGGTTTATGGTTTGTAAAATTTTTAAACTCTGATTTTACACGCTTCCGCATATTTTTTCAATTTGATTGCGATCTTGAATGTTACAAACCTAATAGTGGCATCAAAGCCAAACCTTTATGCGAATTATTAATTATTTTATTTTGTTATGTATATTGATATGTGTTTAGAATACTTTAATTGGGCATAATTTTATTGTATAAAATTTATTTAAAAAAAAAAAGAAAAAAAAAATCGCGAAACTGTTCGCGAATTATTATTATTATTTTTTTATTTCTGTGATTTGCGTGGCTGGGCTGAATTATTTTTTGTTACTTTATATCATATATAACGGTTTACATGCAAAAGTGATTCACGCCAAGTCCATGTTAAATAACTTGTTTGCATATATATTAATCTGCATAATATAAGGATGGGATTACATATATGATGTTAAAAAGTTAACAGGATTCTGTAGGATTACAAGGAAGAGGTGATTCACGTTTTTTTTTTTCCGTGTATTACCTTGTTATATATATTATTATGTATATATAATATATATTCTTATTAATTTTATAATTAAAATAAAATATTTATTTTAATTTTAAAATAAAAAAAAATTATTTTAATTTTAAAATTAGAATTTCATGCTAACTAATTAGAGTTGGAATTGGATTCCATGATAACTAATTGGAGTTGAAATTGGATTCCATGTTTCCTTAAATAAAGGAGTTTATTTAAATATGAAATAGGATTTCATATTATTCAAAATAAAGGAGTTTATTTGTGAATAGGAAAGAGAATCCTAATTTCCTTAAATAAAGGAGTTTATTTAGATATGAAATTAGATTTCATATTATTCAAAATAAAGGAGTTTATTTGTGAATAGGAAAGAAAATCCGTGTTTTCCTAAATAAAAGAGTTTATTTAAGATATGAAATAAGATTTCATATTACCCAAAATAAAGGAGTTTATTTTGACTTGGAATTGGATTCCATAATTAATTAAAATAAAGGAGTTTATTTTGATTAATGATTTTGATTAAAATAAAATAGTTTATTTTATTCAAAATTGGATAAATTAAAATAAAATAGTTTTATTTTGATTTAAATTTGGATTAAAATAAAGGAGTTTATTTTAATTCAAAATTAGATTTTATACTAACTAAATTTTGCCCATTAAATGATATCAATATATATATTAAATGTTTATTATTCATGAGATGAATGTTATTTATTGATGCATATGATGATATGTATGATAATAAATGGGATTGATTATGGACTATTGACCAATGTGATTGGATTTTATTTTAGTTGGATGCTTGAATGAATGGGTTTTAATAAATGGGGTCTGCGTACCTCGTCTTCTCTAATTTTTCTTAATGTAAATTCTATCTCCCTCCTATGTACTTCCCCTTGACTGCTGATCAAGGTTTCTATTTATTTTAAATAGTTATGTAATAGGAATAGTTAGAATTAATTTTTGAAGAATTAGAGATCAAGGAACAAGGAGCGCTTGAAGACCCGTTTGTAATGGAGCCCGGGTTTAAATGTAATAGTTATATTTAAATATTAATTCTTGCACCCCTAGGGTTTGACCTTTTGGTTCACTTGGTGGCTCTAGTGAACCAAACTAGAATAAAGTCCATAATCAATCCAGGTAGAATATAGTATTCTATATGTGCATGCTTATACTATATATATTATATATTATGAAAACATGCTTCGCATGTTAATTAATATGACGCGTATTTTATATATATATATGTGCATGCGCGCTAAACAAGATGAGACACATTAATAACAAACCCCTCAAATATTTTATATTAAGTTGTAACGTTCAAAGATATTTGGAATATCGAACGTCGCCTTCTAGCATGATAGAAACAATAGAGTATTGAATATTTAATATGAGTTTGTTGTGCACACACAAGGCGAGTATTAAATATTTAAGATGTTGTTTTTATTACATATGATGTTTATAAGGAATTGAACATTACTGCTTTGTTGTGCACACACAAGGGCTGTAGTTTTCTCTTCACTTATATGGAAATGCTGGGTCTGACTTAACTTAAATCGTTTTAGTTCGGATGTGCACACACTTGATCATTATGATTTAAGAGGCAAAATACAAGGAGTTACATAGTTGATGTAATTGACAAGAGTTGTCTACCTATTTATTTATATATAGTTTGTTGTGCACACACAAGGCTATATACATTTGAAATGGGATCCTTATTCTCACTAGCATATCTTTAATTAGATGTTGCCGAACTATATATAAGTGAGGGTAATATAGTTTGAAGAAAATAGTGGGAGATACCAATTTAAAATAAGACCTAAATTATTTTGGTAATTAATAAAAGAATGTATGTTAAAATGTTGTTAATTACAAATTCATTTACAGATTTTTACAATGTCTAAATTACTATCACTGCGTAGCATATTAGATGCTAAATTAACTGGACCGAATTAATCGAATTGGTTAAGGAATTTGAGAATAGTTCTCATGGCTAAAAAGCTATCTTATGTCCTTAATACGCCTATCCCTGCAATGGTTGCAGACAATGCCTCTGAGGAAGATATTGCTGCTTTTAGAAAGTGGCTAGATGATGCATAGTTGGCTCAATGCATCATGCTCGCATCCATGAGTAACGAGATTCAGCGTCAGCATGAAACTATGGATGCTCCTATTATATTCCTGCACATCAAGTAGTTGATGGTGAGGAAAGTAGGACTAATAGATATCAAATATCTAAGGAGCTCTTCCAATCTAGAATGACCAATGACACTACAGTACAGATAAAAATCCTTAACATAATCAATTTGATTGATCAATTAGGACAATGGGTTTTGTCATGGATGGAGAGTTGAGCCAAGATTTGATCTTGCACTCACTTCCAGACTCCTTTCACAATTGTTGTGAATTTTTCATATGAACAAGCTAGATATCAGCTTCGCTGATTTACTTAACATGTTGAAAAATGTTGAGAGTCACTTTCCAACCAAGAAAGACTATGTCTTACTGGTAGGGGCCAAAGGATCTTCTGAAAAGAAGAACGATTCAAAGAAGGAAAATATAAAGGCAAAAACAAAGGATAATAAGAACAAAACTGATACGGATAGCAAAGGTGTTTGCTTCCACTGCAATAAGCTTGGACACTGGAAATAAATTGCGAGAAACGTCTTGTAGAGGCTAACCAGAAGAAGCTTAGTGAAGTTTCGGTTGCAAATACTATTTTGTTCATGATTTAAAATAAATTTTTCTTTAAGTCAATGTTCTACTTGAGTATTGGATACCGGCTTTGGTTATCATAAATATAGATTTATGAAGGGACCAAGTAGAAGTAGAAAGCTAAACAAATATAAGTAAACCTATGTGTGGGAAATGAAGCAAAGGTTGCTGCATTAGCCATATAAACTTATAGTTTAGCAATGCCTACGGGCAAATCTATTAAGTCAATAAGTTGTTATTGTATTCTAGTTCTTGTTAAAAAATATTATTTCCATTTTATTGTTGGACAATAAAATCTTTGGTATTATAATTAAGAACAATTGTTGTTCTATTTATAATAATAATTTTTTGTATAGAACTGGAATATTACTTAATAAATTTTGTATACTTGACTTACATGAAAATAATTTTGCATATTGAACAAACTAGTATAAGAAAAGGAGATGATCATTCAAAGAGTTGAATGTATGTATTTGCTGTGTGAATTATTTGAAAGGTTTAAAGAATTCAGAAGTGAAACAAATTGGCAAAGTATTAAGATTCTTTGATTAGATCAAGGAATAAATACTTGTGCAATAAGTTTCTAGATCATCCCAAATGGTTTTCTCATAATGGACACATCCTGATACGCAATAATTGATTGATGTATCTGAATGGAAAAATCGTACTATGTTGGGCATGGTGCGGTCCATAATGATTTTACCGACATTCCAGTATCCTTCTAGGATAATGTACTAGAAATGGCTGTATATCTACGGAAAAGGTAACCTCATAATCTGGCCCCAAGACTCTATAAAAGTTATGGACAGGGTGGATTCCTAATCTTAAGTATGTTAAGATAAAGGGTTGTCCAACTTATGTGAAAAAGTTTCAAAGAATAAGCTTGGGACAAAAATTTGACAAGTACAGATTTGTGGGACATCCTAAAGTAAGTTTAGGGTATATGTTCTATAATCCTACTTAGCAAAAGGTGTTTGTTGCGAAACATGTTGCCTTCTAAGATAAAGGTGTTTATCATTGAAGGGGCTAGTGGGAGGATAATACATCTTGAAAAGTTCAAGAACCACAAAACACTACAAGTCAAATAAGAGGAACCTATAGATAGACCTATTGTACCACAACCGAATCGTAAATCTGGAATAGTACCGAAGATACCTAGGAGGTATGGATTCATCATGGATGATGATGATGAGGTACGCATCATAGAAGATGATGATCCAGTTACATACGATGAGGTAAGAGTTGTAGACACTCAGAGAAATGGATTGAAGCAATCTTCTCAAAATGGAACATTCATTTTGATGAAAGAATCAAAAGAGTTTGATTTTATCAAAAATAGAAATGAAACTAGTGTGCACAAAAGGGTCAGTGGGAGCGTCGTGAAATTTCTAGTATTATATGTTGATATACTACGGATGAGGAATAACATACCAATGCTACAATCAGTAAAGATAAAGTTGTCTAAACATTCCTCCATGAATGATTTGGGAAGAGTATCTTAATTGGGGATGCAAATCTATATAGATAGATTTAAAAGGATACTCGGCTTAACCCAAAGAACGTATATTTATTTGATGCTAAAGTTGTTTAGCATGACAAACTCCAAGAGATATCTCATATTGATGAGCCATGGAGTGTATCTCTCTTAATAGTCCCCACAGACTCCTAAAAGAGAGATCACATGAGTGACAATCATGTATGCAATGAAATATACGAGACCTGATATTGATCAGTCATATTCTGGAGAAGTTCACTGTGAGACAGTGAAAAACATCTTAAAGTACTTAACCATCACTAAGGATGTGATATAATTCATGGCGGGTCTGAATTAAAACTAGAGGGCTTAACAGACTCAAGTTTTCAGACAGACCAAGACGACAGAAAATCCACTTTAAGGTAAAGGGTTACCTTGAACGGTGGTGCAGTGAATTGGAAAAGTTCCAAACAGCAAAGAGTTGCTGGTTTAGTGATAAAGACAAAGTATATAGTTGTAAATGAAGCTGCAAGTTGATTGATTGGATTAAAAATTCATTACAGAACTAGGAATTATTCCTAAGTCTCATCTTGGATCCAAACATGTGTTGTGGCACTTTCATTTGATTATAGGAATCATTGAAAGATGGGAAATCACTATAGAGATAGTGGACTCTCAAGAACAACATTACATATCCATTAACTAAAGCTTATCCAACAGCAGGATAATCGTCACTTAGAGAAGAAGAGTATGAGATACCATGGCGATTGGCTTTAGTGCAAGTGGGAGATTGAAAGTAGTATGCCCACAAGCCAATCATGTTTGATGATAAAGCATATACTTTGTAAACAATCTTATTCATTTATTAATAAAAAGTATTAATTTATTAAAGGCTTTTAATTATCTACATGATGCTGTTTTATAATATGTGATAAACCCATAGTTTTAAGCAATGCTTTTAGAATAATGATGATGATCATTCTAATGAGATCTAAATTCTTAGAAAGCTTAAAACTAAAATAGTTCCCAATCGTTGGATTACTAAATTGGGGATTAGTGAATCCAGATAGATTGGTACATACGTTGCTTGCTTATTAGATGAGGATGATTGATCTCATGATCATTTGTGTGGAGACACTAAAGCAAGTATGTAGGTGCTTATTAGAGAATAAGTTCACTGAACGTGACTCGCTAAGGAATACCTAATGGAGTTTTACTTGCATGTCAATAGGAATTCCTGTAGTGATAGTAGTACAAGTGATCCTTGGACTTGAGATCATCATAGTATCTTGTGTATGATGAGTTATACTTTGACTTATTCCTTAAGACCCTTAGGGTATATCAAAGGGTATGCTTGGGTATAATAAGTTGTACATGGAGATAATGTATGATCAATAAAGAATCTACCACTTCTAGTAAAAGAAGAGAAATGTCCTATGTGATTCGATAAATGACAACCCAGTAGTCCTTGGCCAAGGCAGAATGAAATTAGAAAGGAGTTTCTAATTTGCATTATTTGGGGTTGTGCATTTAAGAGTCGAAATACATATAATTAAATAAAATAAGACTTGACAGTAATTCCATGTCTTATATTTAATTGGGACATTGTATGGTGGAAGGATTGAATTGTACGGTAACTATTTACTCAAAGGTTCTTTTATGATTAATGTTGAAATCTATATTATCTGGAAAGTCGTTGATCGCTAGGGAGGCTTATCCCTATTGTAGAATAAATATTATTTATTTAAATAAATTAATAGTTTAATTTATTTATTTAAATAAGATTAGAATTGTTCTAATTGATTTATTCACAACCGGTTTAATATGGAGAACCTAAAGGGTCACACCATAAAAGGAAGAATAATTATTTAAGAAGTTAATGGCATAATCGTAATAATATGTTAAGTATATTTAATTTAATCTATGGTGATAGAATAAATTAAATAGCTTAATATTTATTATTTAATATTTTAGAAATATTAAATATAAATTAATAAGAGGAGTCTTATTAATATTATTACAATTATTATTATTTTAATTTCTAAAAGAGTTTAGGAATTAATTTAATATAAGTACTCTCATTTATTCCTAATAGGATTAGGAGGGAAAATTAGTTAAAGGAGTTTAATTAATTATCCCTAATAAGATTAGGGAGCCCATTTAATTAAAAGAGTTTAATTAAATAAATAATACCTTATTTTTAATAGGGTTACTTGATATCTTTATAAGAGGAGTCTTATATCAGATATACGTAATTCCAATTGTTGGAGAGTACGCCCCTTTTTCTATAGAGATAGAAAACTAGGGTTTGAGCCAAATACCCATCTTCTTGAATTCTTCTTCTTCCTTGGTGGATCACCTCTAGAGGCCAAACACTTGGGTGGCTAACGTTGATCAAAGGAAGGAACCCAACCCGGTGGATTCAAGTTGAACGCGAAAAGGATTGGAGGTGAACTTGTACCTGAGGAAGCTCGACCTTCAAGGGTATGACTTTATTCTTTATCTTTTCGTTTAATTAATAATTATGCATAAAGGGTGATCCGGGTTTATGGTTTGTAAAATTTTTAAACTCTGATTTTACATGCTTCCGCATATTTTTACAATTTGATTGCGATCTTGAATGTTACAAACCTAACACTTCATGGCTTTTGGAATAAATAAGGATGTTATCAATAAAGACGACCACAAAGTGATCCAAATATTCCTTGAATACTCGGTTCATCATATCTATGAAGGCAACAGGAGCATTAGTCAATCCAAAGGACATGACTAGGAATTCATAATGCTCGTACCGAGTTCTGAAAGCCGTCTTTGGAATGTCATCGGTTCTAATCTTCAATTGGTGATATCCGAAACGAAGATCAATCTTTGAAAAGAATTTGGCTCCTTACAACTGGTCAAACAGGTCATCAATACGTGGCAATGGATACCTATTTTTGATGGTGACATGATTCAACTCCCGATAATCAATACAAAGTCGTATACTCCCATCTTTCTTCTTCACGAATAGAACAGGAGCACCCTAAGGAGAAGTACTAGGACGAATAAATCCAATGTCTAGCAATTCCTGCAGTTGGGTCTTTAACTCTTGAAGTTCAATAGGAGCCATTCGATATGGGGCTTTGGAAATGGGTTTTGTACCGGGTTCAAGGTCGATACAAAATTCAATTTCACGCTCAGGGGGTAGGCCAGGAAGTTCTTCGGGGAATACGTCAGGAAATTTATTAACAATAGAAATATCGTTCAAAACAGACGTATTTTTGTTTAAATCTGTGACATTAGCTAAGAAAGCTTGACATCCGTTTTTCAATAAACGAATAGCTTTATGGCTTGAGATGACCGTGATTGATTTTAATGGTTTGGTCACTTGAATTCGCATAATAGGTTGATTAGGAATATGAAAGCTAACAACCTTATGGAAACAATCAATTTTTGCATGATGAGTAGTTAACCAATCAATCCCTAGAATCACATCAAATGAAAGTATTTACAATGAAATAAGATCTACAGGTAATGTGAGGGTACCAATTTGAACCAAACAAGACTTATAAACAGTGGATGTAATGAAGGTTTCTCCCAACGGAGTTTCCACAGATAAGTCAAAGTCTAATTTCACCGGAGTAAAATTTAATCGATGAGCGCAAGTAGGAGAAATAAAAGAATGGGTAGAACCGGTATCAAATAAAGTATATATTTCGTTAGAGTTTATGATAAGCTTACCCGTGATGACCTCATTCGGGTTCCTTGCTTTCTGGGAGGTCACAACAAACGCTCTCCCTTGCACTACCGGTTTTGACTTTTCTGGGATGGCCTTTGGTGCCTCCATTCTAGCTGAATTTTTCTTCGGTGAACGACAAAATTGGGCTAAGTGACCTTCTCTTCCACAATTATAACATGCTTTGGACGATATCGCGCAGTTTGGACTGATGTGCCCCTCCCCTCCGCATTTGAAACATATGATAAGTGGTCGTTCTCCTTCCTTAACGACAGGTGCTGGTGCTAACGTCTTTCCATTATTGTTAAATCTCATCTTCTTGAAATGTCCATTCTTATTATTTTGGCCCTGATTACCACCGAAGTGGTTACCATTTCTGGCCTATTGATTCCCTCCACGCTTGTTGTCACCACTTCGATGACTGCTCTCGCTGGTATTATCATTTTGCCGGATGCTCTCTTTTAGTTGTGTTGACTCGTTATTGCGCTCCACTAACTGAGCCCTATTTACAACATATGAATATAAACACAGTTTATGAGAAATAAGATGTTGACGTATCTCCGGCTTCAAACCTCTTAAAAACAACCGTGTCATTCTCTCTTTATTATCCACCAAGTGGATGCAAACCGGGATAACTCCGCAAATTTAGTCTCGTATTGCGACACGGTCATATTATTTTGTTCCAACTTGATAAACTCCATCTCTTTCATGTGACAAATACTTTCGGGAAAGTATCTGTCGTTGAACAGCTCTTGGAACTTCTCCCAAGACATCTTCAGTACGGCAGGTTGAGTACGTTTTACCGATTTCCACCAGTAATCTGCCTCTCTGCGCAACATAAAGGCGGCAAAGGGAACCTTTTGCTCCTCGGAGCATCCCAAGACATCAAATATCTTGGTGATCTGCTTTATCCATACTTCCGCCATAAGTGGTTTTGGCTCTCCCTTAAACTCCGGTGGTCCCAGCTCCTTGAACTGTTTAGCGGTGACCGACCTAGAGTTTCCAGTGTTTTCACCTGCATTTTGGACAGAAGCCGCTCTCGCCTGCTGTTGCATGAATTGCATAAAGCCCCTGAACATTTGATCATTCATCATTTGGTCAGTGTTGTTGTTTGCATGAGGATTGTCGCCTTCCAGATGCACATTATCCTGATTATTGATATGTGGTGAATCAACGGTCGCCTGTGCTCCATTGTTATACTCAATATTCTCGGATGTCATTTTCAGATACTGCCACAAAACAAAGGTTAATTGACATATAACATATTATCCCTAAATTCTGATCGACCAATTAAATACCACATAAACTTAGGTAGGTCAAACTATCGAAGGAATTCCCCGTCTCTCCCCTCCTAGTACTATTCTCACATCTTAGCCAGGGATCATATCCCTAAGCTTTGATACCAACTGTGACGCCCCCAAATTTAGATATACATCACCCATCTTGGGTCGTCAGATACATGGTGCAAAATTTAAATACAACTTACTAATACAACTGTCGTGTACAATACGACAAAACATAACTGTGAGTTTGAATACAATTATTGTCTACTAGAGATTATACAAACTTAAAAGGAGTCCTCATTACAATTATTAACACACTATTTCGCAAAATAGTGTGGACTATTAATGATATCCTCTGGACCGTCACTCCGTTCCCCGACTAGTTCCTGCTATGTTCTCATTTCCTGAAGAAACAATGAAAGAAAGGGTGAGCTCAACTAGCCCAGTAAGAAATATTATGACTAAGATAATGCATAATAAATTATCGTTAACCTTTAACAGTGTTAAACAGATAAAATATAACAACATCAAGTTTAGCTGCAGTGGAACAAGCAATCCATTAAAAGAGTCAAGTAGAGAATAAAATCTACTATCTTTTATAATTTAAAAGATTTTTCATGAATTTTATCGCTGGGACTCAGCTTAATAAATAATCCACATCATCGAATCACCCATGCACTACGGCCAATGATATTCTTTAGTATCACGACCATAAATTATCCATGCACTACAGCCAAGGACATTCGTGTATTCATTAATGGTCATGATCATGCCAACAACTGTCCATCAATGCACTACGGGCCAATGATAACTTTTACCACATTATTTGTAACATTACGGTCATGATTACACCGAATAATCCCTGGTCATAATCATACCAAGTTCATCAATGCACTACAGGACACAGATGACTTTCAACATAATATAAACATGAGGATGATGACAATGATATAAGAATTAAATAAAACAAGTTCAAGAATTAATTTATCCAGGAACTAATATTGTCCAAATTGTCAACATGATACTGCTTTGTAGAGTAAAATTCAATAATGATCAGAAGAATATTTCCATGAAAAGATACTGGATGAAGCACAAATATCAAGGATATTCTACTAATTTCATGGAGTATAGAAGTCAAAACTTTAACCAACTGAGTATAATAAACAATGGAATAACAAAAGAAATAACCATGCATGCGGTATTTCGCATAGACGGGTTATTCCAATAGAATAATAATAACGGAACCAGGTCAGAAAAAATTTGCACCGACAGGATGTTCCAACAGAATAATAATAAAGACGGAACCAGGTTCGGTGTAAAACACACAGACAGGATGTTCCAACAAAATAATAATAAAGAGGAAACCAGGTCCGGTGTAAAACACACAGACAAGATGTTCTAACAGAATAATAGAAGAATGTCACCAAGTATATGGTAAACCACGTATACAGGTTATTCCAACAGAATAATAAGCAATGGAATAATTAATAACAGTTCTCTTAATAAATAAGAAAGAATAACACCCCTTACATTAGTAGGAGATTGAATATTGCAGTAATGTAGTAACAGAATACTCTTCTTCTTTCTCTCTTATTCTCTCTATACTTTCTCTCTCTATAGCTTGAATGAATTCGTGAAAAATAATGAAGCACTTGATCTCTATTTATAGAAGATTTCTAGCTCAGCACTTGAAATGTGAAAAGGCTAGTGGCTTGACGACTGGTGATGTGAAAAAAAAAGTGGTTTGATGCCTGTAATGTAAAACGACAATTGGTTCGACGCCTGTAATATGAAACAGCAAGTGATTTGACGTCTGGTAAAGATAGTTACTATTGACGAAGATAATTACTATTGAAGAAGGTAATTACTATTGACGAGGGTAATTACTATTGACGAACGTAATTACTATTAACGAAGGTAATTACTATTGACGAAGATAATTACTATTGACGAAGAGACTCTTAGATGACATATGCCCCCCCATAAAATAACCAAACTTACCACAAACGTCTCATAATAGACTCTTTATATACATCAAGGATTGAATAAATATTACCACAAATCATTTTATTTTTAATCAACACATATTTAATCTTTCAATAATTATTAATCATTTATAACTTGTCGTCTCAATTATTGATTTAATAATATAACATATTATATAGATTATACTGTGACAATAATTGAATCAATAATATAAGAGATATGATACAGTAATTACTGTAGCAATAATTGAGTATAGCTAAGTGACTTCTCACGTAAGCATCAATAATCAATACCGTGTGCTACTATGCAACCACGTGTATTACTGTACTTTTACTACCGGGTAGTTCAACAGTTTTAACGGTAACACCTCCGCCGTTATTTTCATAAAGTATTTTTGTCGTTTTCTCAATCCGACAATAATTCCGTTGTGGGGTCCACCAATGATTGTGCCGTCGTACGAATATTCCCCGATAAAAAGAATATTCCCCAACCAAACGAATATTTTATAAAAACTTGCTTACTTTGCAAAATTTATAAATATTACCCACAACTATAACATTATATCAAATTTACTACATAATATTCAAAAATAATATTTATAGAAAATTCATCTTTATTTATAAAAGTTGGGGTCTTACATTTTTAAATCTATATTTTATGAAACTTTAATCATTTTTGAAAAAAAAAATAAAAGTATCTAATATTTTTTCATGAAAATAATAATTATTTCTAAAACTTTTTTTAAAAATATTTTATTTTAAAGAATAAAAAATAATTATTATTTTATTTTAAAATATTATAAATAATGATTATTTTGAAATCATTTTTAAAATAATATTTTGTTTTAAAATATTAAAAATATTTTTTTAAAATATTTTTTTATTTTAAAAAATTGAAGTATTATTTTTTTAAAAATGTATTTGGTGAAATTGGGGTCGGGTCAAACTGGGTCGAATTGGGTCAAAATTTGGGCAACATGGGTCGGGTTGGGATGAAATAGGGTTTAAAGAAAGGAAAAGCCAAAAAAGTCATTTAAGGACTTTATTAGAAAAATATATATATTTTAGAGACGACTTTAAAAGTGGGTGACAACTTAGAGGGATAAAAATGTCATTCAACCATTAAACTTTCACCAACGCTTATTACCTTGACAGTATAGTTATTACTATGAGATTATAAATTACTTTAATTTTTTATTTTGTTGTAGATAGATCAGTTTTAAATGAATATAAACAAGCTAGCACAAGAGCTTTGGTTAATTTGTCACCAGCGATCAGCCTCTTATAACATGGGTAATGTAAGACCACAACTTTTATAAATAAAGATGAATTTTCTATAAATATTATTTTTGAATATTATGGAGTAAATTTGATATAATGTTATAGTTGTGGATAATATTTATAAATTTTGCAAAGTAAACAAGTTGTTATAAAATATTCGTTTGGTCGGGGAATATTCGTATGACGGCACAATCATTGGTGGACCCCACAACGGAATTATTGTCGGATTGAGAAAACGACAAAAATACTTTCTGAAAATAACGGCGGAGGTGTTACCGTTAAAACTATTGAACTACCCGGTAGTAAAAGTAGAGTAATACGCGTGGTTGCATAGTAGCACACGGTATTGATTATTGATGTTTACGTGAGAAGTCACTCAGCTATACTCAATTATTGCTATAATAATTGCTGCATCATATCTCTTATATTATTGATTCAATTATTATCACAATATCATCTGTATAATATGTTATATTATTAAATCAATAATTGAGATGACAAGTTATAAATGATTAATAATTGTTGAAAGATTAAATATGTGTTGATTAAAAATAAAATGATTTGTGGTAATATTTATTCAATCCTTGATGTATATAAAGAGTCTATTATGAGACGTTTATGGTAAGTTTGGTTATTTTATGGGGGGGGGGGGGCATATGTCATCATCTAAGAGTCTCTTCGTCAATAGTAATTACCTTCGTCAATAGTAATTTCCTTCGTCAATAGTAATTACCTTTACCAGACGTCAAACCACTTGCTGTTTCATATTATAGGCGTCGAACCAATTGTCGTTTCACATTACAGGCGTCAATCCACTTGGTGTTTCACATTACAGTTATCAAACCACTTTTCTTTTCACATCACCAGTCGTCAAGCCACTTGCCTTTTCATATTTCAAGTGCTAAGCTAGAAATCTTCTATAAATAGAGGCCTAGTGCTTCATTATTTTTCACGAATTCATTCATGCTATAGAGAGAGAAAGTATAGAGAGGATAAGAGAGAAAGAAGAAGAGTGTTCTGTTACTACACTACTGCAGTATTTAATCTACTACTAATGTAAGGGGTGTTATTCTTTTTATTCATGAAGAGAACTATTTTTAATTATTCCATTGCTTATTATTCTGTTTGAATAACCTATATACGTGGTTTACCCTATACTTGGTGACATTCTTCTATTATTCTGTTGGAACATCCTGTTTGTGTATTTTTTACCGGACTTGGTTCCGTCTTTATTATTCTGTTGGAACATCCTGTCGGTGCAAATTTTGCCTAACCTAGTTCCGTTATTATTATTCTGTTAGAATAACCTGTCTATGCGAAGTACCGCATACATGGTGATTTCTTTTGTTATTTCATTCTTTATTATACTCAATTGTTTAAAGTTTTGACTTCTATACTCCATGAAATTAGTAGAATATCCTTGATATTTGCGCTTCATCCAGTATCTTTTCATGGAAATATTTTTCTGATCATTCTTGAATTTTACTCTACAAAGCAGTATCATGTTGACAATTTGGACATTATTAGTTCCTGGATAAGTTAATTCTTGAACTTTTTTTTATTGAATTCTTATATCATTGTCATCATCCTCATGTTTATATTATGTTGAAAGTCATATGTGGCATGTAGTGCATAGATGGACTTGGTATAATTATGACCAGGGATTATTCGGTGTAATCATGACCGTAATATTACAAATGATGTGGTAAAAGTTATCATTGGCCCGTAGTGCATTGACGGACAGTTTTTAGCATGATCATGACCATTAATGAATACAAGAATGTCCTTGGCTGTAGTTCAGGGATAATTTGTGGTCGTAATACTAAAGAATATCCTTGGCCGTAGTGCATGGGTGATTCGATGATGTGGATTATTTATTAAGCTGAGTCCCAGCGATAAAAGTCATGAAAAACCTTTTAAATCATAAAAGATAGTAGATTTTATTCTCTACTTAACTCTTTTAATGGATTGCTTGTTCCGCTGCAGTTAAACTTGATGTTGTTATATTTTATCAGTTTAACAATGTGGAAGGCTAACGATAATTTATTCTGCATTATCTTAGTCATAATACTTCTTACTGGGCTAGTTGAGCTCACCCTTTCTTTCACTGTTCTCTTCAGGAAATGAGAACATAGCAGGAACTAGTCGGAGAACGGAGAGATGGTCCAGAGGATAACATTAGTAGTCCTCGCTATTCTGTGGAATAATGTGTTAATAATTGTAATGAGGACTCTTTTTGAGTTTGTATAATATCTCTAGTAGACAATAATTGTATTCAAACTCACAGATATGTTTTGTCGTATTGTACACGACAGTTGTATTAGTAAGTTGTATTTGAATTTTGTATGCAAATGTTGCCCCTGAAATTTAGGTGTTTTAGGGTATTGAGCATTTTTTTGGTCAACGAAAATCAAGTCTCTTTCTGTTGAAAAATTTGAATATTAAGTCCCTAGACACCACATGTGCGTTGATTGGCTTACGTGGCGCCACTGACGTGTATTTTTCAAAAATTAATTTACAAAAATATGTTACTCTAAAGAATTGAGCCCGAGACTAAAGGAATTTCTAATTTTGCGTCAGATTCGACTTGGATCATTACTCGGACCTACTTGGCTCGTAAGTACTCGACTTGTTTACAAAACGAGTTACTCACGAGCCTTCAAATCGAGTTTCGAATATGAACCAATTCACTTAATATTGAACCACTACATACTAAATTGATTATTGAACTAATGTTTATATATAAAAGTCTTTTACTTTTATTTATGTAAAAAAATTACAAAGAATGTAATATGAATTGACAATCAATTCACTGATTTATTCAAGTACAAACTTACACAATTTAATACTACACTTTATAAATTATAAAGATTGATACAAATATCACATATTTAGCTTGTTAGTATGGATCATACCAGTATTCGAATATTATCCATCGAACAGGTATCGAGTATGGTTCGAGAAAAATGGAGAACCATAATTTGAGAAAATATTGGTATACTCAAATTTGACTCGTGTATCATTAAACAGAAAACAAGTATGGATCATATTCGACTCGAATCAACTTCGAATTCGAGTTTTGGATCATATTTTATAACCGATCTCGAGTCGAATATCGAGCTACTCTGCTCGGCTAACAACCCTATTTTCAAACTCGGATTGATCATCAAAGTGAAAAAACTATTCAGTATGTGAATGAATTATCGGTTCAACTAGTGATCGAACAGTTATTAGCATATGACATCATAAATATATAAAATAGATATTATTAATAATTAATAAAATTTTAAAACAACTCATTTTTGATAAACTAAAATATAATAAATTGTTGCAATAGTACCAAAAGTGGTTAATTTTAATATTAAATAAAAATTGATGCAAAAAATATTAAAAAATAATTGAAAACCGGATGACTGTCAATTTAACTGGTTTTACCGAATGAATCACGTGGTCAATCCGGGTTTTGACCAAACTAGTATCAGGCCAAATAACAAACTAGTGTCAATTTAAATGGACGGGTTCTCCATTTAACCCGTCCGGATTTCAAAACATTGTGAAAAACGAACTCAATGGCCACAAAAGATGAAATTAGAGTGAAATTTTGTAAACATCATGTCCAACCAAGTTGACTAGCGAGTCCCATCTTCCAAGGCCCAAGTTTTGTACTAGAAATAACTAACTTTTGAATGTGCGTATACCTCAAGTCCAATTTTATGTATAAATATATAATATCCGCATTCTGTGGAGGCTTTTCAGGCCCTCCGTAAGCCTATCTTTCTTTTTTCCATCAACGGAAAAATAAAATAAAATGGGAGACTAGAGGGAATAACACCAGTTTGAATGGTTAAACATAAAAACTATGGACAAAAAATACAAAAGAATTGCCCTGCTAGGCGTCTCTTCTTTACTGCTGGTGGCTATAGGCGCCCTAATCGGCAACCAGAACACAAATGGTCATGAAAATGACAAATATATATCCATCTCGAATAAAGCCATCAAAAAAGTTTGTCAATCCGTCGATTATGAAGAAGCTTGCATAAACAGCCTCTGGTCCACGACCCATAAAATTAAAGATAGAAAAGAACTAATCAAGATGGGATTTGAGGCAGCAATTAAACACATGAAATTCGCTGCTCGAATATCTGCGGCCCTCCTAAAACTTAAGCATGATTTTAGAACAAAAGGTGCCCTCGATAGCTGCAATGAGCTCTCAAACATGGCCATAAATGACATCCACAAAACGTTCAACAAGTTTTCTGATCTCGACATTGATAGCGTCAATAAAATCTTGGATTTTGCGGATCTCAAGATTTGGATAAGCGGCGCCATGACATACCAAGAGACATGCCTAGATGGGTTCATAAAAACATCTGGAAATACGGGGGAGAAAATGAGGACTGCCTTAAAATCGGGCATGCATCTAACTACAAATGCTTTAGCCATGGTTAGTGAAATTGCCTCGGCTTTCAGGAGGTCATCAAGTGTGAAAAATCGCCATCTCCTTTCTTTTGGAAGATTTCCTGATTGGTTGGATTCGATAAGGCGAGATCTAATTAAGGCAAATCCAGAGAAAATTGATGCAAACCTTGTTGTGGCGCAGGATGGGAGCGGGGATTATGAGACTATTAATAAGGCTTTGAAGGATATTCCGACTAATAATAACAAGACATTTGTGTTGTACATTAAGGAGGGTGTTTATGACGAGAAAGTTCAGTTCAACAAAAACATGATTAATTTGATGGTTATTGGAGATGGCCCGACAAAGACAAAGATAACGGGAAAACTGAATAGGGTTGACGGAACAACCACCTTTCATAGCGCAACAGTTGGTAAGTTACATGTATAAGGTGGTGCACAACTCACATATTTCAATGATTTTTAATCAAATGAGTTTTAGAAGTTTAAATATATACTCCCTTAGTCTCATAGTTATAGCTAGGTTGATTTTCCATTTTGAGATGTCCCAATATATAGGCTACTTACTATTTATAAAATTTAGTTGGTTCATTATTTTACTTTTATGCCCTAATAATAAATATTCAACCATTACTCTTTTTTTGAAGAAACAACATTCCATGTCATTATTTTTATCACCACATTTAATGTCGTTGTATTCTCTTTGGTTAAAGTTCTATGGTTATGGAATTTAACACGTCAATCAATAAAGTTGAGAGTTCCAGTGTGATAAGTAAGGAGTAATTAACTTATTCATTAATTCCATATTAAGGGATATATGTGAAAAATTTATGTTAAAAATTGCCGCTTAATTGATTTTCTTAAACTATGTGCCAAAAGAAATAAGCCTATAACTATGGGACAGAGGGAGTTTAATTGAGCTTCTCATTTTCAAGAGGATAAATTATGTCCTCAGTTTTGTATATTTTAATAATCGTCACTTTGGAACAGAAGAGTATAAAATATATATACTTTTGTCCCAAATTCAAGACTCTCATTTGACTTGACTTTTGAATGATTTATAGACATTAGGGTTTTTTATGAAAATATAGTTTATGCATCAAATTATAAAATGTCAATGTAACAGTTTATAAAGTTAAATGAGACTCATTTTTGGATCTAATATTGAATTTAGTCCCATTTGATAAAACATTTCGATATGATTTTAATCCCTTCGCTATTGACATGCACTAACAATACACTACATGTATGTAACTAATGCAGCTGTGACTGGAGATTATTTCATTGCAAAAGACATTGGCTTTGAGAACACTGCCGGTCCCGAGAAGGAGCAAGCTGTGGCACTCCGAGTTGGGGCCGACAAATCAATCTTCTACAACTGTCAAATCGACGGCTACCAAGACAGTCTCTACGCACACACGTATCGTCAATTCTACCGCGATTGCACAATCTCTGGCACCATCGACTTTGTTTTTGGAGACGGGGCAGCAGTTTTCCAAAACTGCACATTCTTAATTCGAAAACCCTTAGACAAACAACAAAACATTGTCACAGCACAAGGCAGAAAAAACGTACGCCAGCCAACAGGCATTGTACTACAAAATTGCACCATCAGTGCGGATCCCACACTCTACCCTGTTAAAACTACCATAAAATCATATCTAGCCCGACCCTGGAAAGAATATTCTAGAACAATCATCATGGAATCTTTTATCGACGATGTGATCCAACCCGAAGGGTACTTGAAATGGAATGACACTTTTGCTCTTGAAACTCTATTCTACACTGAATTCAACAACAGAGGCCCAGGTTCTATCAAGGACAAACGGGTAAAATGGCCGGGCATAAAGGAGCTGACAACGGATCGGATTCGACGTTTCACTGCAGGGCAGTTTATTGAGGGTGACTCGTGGATTGCGTCTACAATTGTGCCTTATGCCCCAGCACTTGTTTATTCACCACCAGAACAATATCCAGCTGCAATTAGCCCGGTTTCTGCCGAAGAAAATGTGGATTCGGTGAACGTGAAGGACAAGCAATCTTATGTGTCTCCTAAAGAAGAAGCATTAGCGCCTAAGGCACCAGATTATGCTCCTGCTCCTGCTCCTGCTCCTGCACCGCTAGAACAACAAAGTTTTTTCCCCTTTTCTTGATTTTTTTTATGGCTTAAGTTAGGGTTATATATTCGGGTGGATTTTAGAGTTTTATTGTTCAAATGTTAATATCAGAATTTGAAGAATTTTCTAGTTTTATTTTATTGGTTTGGGAGGCACCCCAGACAAACAGATATATGATTATTCGAAGCACATGTACATAGTTTTGTTAAGGGAAATGGAAATCAGAATGACTACACTAGATAAGTTTGTTTAGATTTTAATTTTTTACTACCTTCATTCCAAAATTATAGATACATTCTCATGTTTAGTCTATTTTGAAAAGATGGACAATTATTAATATTCGGATCCATGTTAGGAAATATAATTTCATGCAGCTTTAATACAGATTAATTATTTTTTAATAAACATGCATGTGGTGATTATATATGCAGAACTGGAGAAAATATGTGGTGATGATTTTAAGCCGCGTTTCAACTTTATGCAAGCAAAAAAAGCGATTCCGGTTAGATAGCAATAATCATGTCAAACACTACTCATTTGAATTGTATCAAATCTACTTATCTCTTAACTGGATCAGCATAACACGTTTTTCCTTAAGCTTGTAGGATTGAAATGTAATATATGTGGTGATCATATTTGACTCTAGTTAACTTAATAAAATAATACAAATACAAGATTAATATAAAATCAATACAAAAGAAGAATAACTAAATAAATGGAGTAAAAAATACACCAACTAAACTCATAACATTTCAATAACTAAAAATTCCAAATTTGAATTGGATAGCTTTTGTATCAAGTATTTCAATACCCATAAATACATCCCAAATCTAGATTTGATTGCCTTTATATCAAATATTTCAAATATCTGAGATGCATGTCTTAACAAAATCTTGCCAATCAAGGATTCAGATTTCGATAAAATTCGCGGTTCATCAGGCTTACATGGTTCATCAAACCAATCGCAATATCAACCCTCAAAATCATCAATTCAGATCTGCAAAAAGAAACCATTGCAACTGTGACCATCGAGGATTTCAATTTACCTTAGAAATAAGATTTTATGAATATTATTTTTTTAAAAAAATTATGAATAATATTCCGTTTTAAGTTATTTAAGGGACCTATAAAATTTTTTTGAGAAAAATGTCAAAACACTACATAAAACTCTAATAAACATTCTTTTTTAAAAAAAATTGAATTACGTCATAGCATTTATTTGAGAAAAAGAGATGAAATCTCTAATAAAAGTTTTTTTCGAAAAAAGACGTAAAAATACATTTTTCGTGTTTTCAAATTTTGGAATTACGACAGCGTTTATTCGGGAAATGGAGAGTGAAAGTGAAATAATTTTTTTTAGGAAAAGTGAAATTCAATTTTTCGGCTAGCCGAGCGGGTTACGAGACGTAATCGAAAAAGTTAGAAAATCTAACTAAAAAGAAAATGAATAACAAAATTAATTTTTGGTCTAACCAAGCCTAGAGTTTGAATGGTTTGATTAGGATTTAAAAATTGCTTGGCTAGGGTTTGGTGTGACTTGACAAGGGTTGAGCCACATTATTCAAAACTTGGAGCCAAAGACTTAGAAAATCATGTCACATGCATAGGGGTGCTCATTGGTAAAAAACCGAACTAGTACCGATTTGAAATTATCGAAAACGTAAGAACCGAAACTGATACCGAATTATCGGTTTCGGTACTGATTCAGAACAAAATCGGTACCGATTTTTTCAGTTCGATTTTCGATTATACCGCATATTAATAGATATAATTATTAAATAATTTTTTTATATATATTAACATTTTTTTAAAAAACTAACAAATCATTAACTGTTAATAATAATTAATATATATAATAAAATTACAAAACATTATTAATATATTTAAAAAATTAATAAAACTACTATTATATATAAATTATTAATATATAATTAAAAGATTATTTAATATATAAAACTACAAAACATTAATTATTAATTATTATATTATTAAATTTCAATTTTTTGATATTTCGGTTTGTACCGAATTCAAAAAGTTTATTACCGTTACCAATACCGAAAATTATAAAAAAACCGAAAATCGGTACCGAAAAAACCCAATACTGTCGGTTTCGGTATCAACCGGTTCGATAAAAAATCAAAAAAATCAAATTTTTTGAAAACCCCTACACATGCCAAATGGGGAGTACTAAACGATGGGAGAGAGGAGACCAAGGACGACCAAAATTCCTTCCCTAGTAAGTAAAGGGGACAAAGAGGGATGAAAATTTACTACTTTTAGTAAGTTTTGATTTTAAACAAGTAAAACGCATTTATTATATGTAATTTTTTAAATAAGCACATTTAGATGGGTGAATAAGTGTAAATGTCAAAAGTAATTAATAGTAGTCAATTTTTAAATTAAACTTCTACATGTTTTAATTGAACAGGTAACTCTGTCTGATTCCGTGTATATTATGTCTACTTTAGTGTCTGGATTAATATATCTTCAAGTTAGAGCAGGGCAAAATTTTGAGAAATACAAAAACATAATATAGAAGAACAAAACAGTAAATCACACCAAGATTTTTACGTGATTCATCCATTATCCTCTAATCTAGTGGTTCGTCCAATACCAATTTGTATTGGAGACACTTTTTATTAAACTTAATACCCAAAAGATTACAGAAAACTATCTATACAAAGAAGCTTGATTTTGACTTGGACACACCACTATCCTCTTGCACCTCTGCAACTTAATTCTCTCACTTTGTACGGACTATCTATTACACGAACACCCAAGCCAAACTAGACTTGTGTTTGGTTTACAAGAGATATAAATAAAATATTACAAAGGCTTTCAGTTAGAAAGAATTCAAGAGAATACAAATAGTAACTAGAATCTGACTTTAGAAAGCTTTCAAGATGTATTTAATAATGAATTTCGGCTTCAAGTGTCGTGACCTCTTTTGCGAGCAAGATGAATATATATAGAATAGTGAGCAACGGCTAGTTCAATCAGTTAGCATGAATGTCTCAATAAAGGATAACAATATCAACAATCTGTTATAGCTAACGACTACTCCTTCCGTCCCATGATAAAAGTCATTATTACTATTTTGGATAGTCTCATATTAAATGTTCACTGTTATTTAATAACCAAACTTTTACACAATTTTTTCTATTATGTCCGTAACATTAAATATCTCATACTTTTATTATTCTAATTCTCTCTCCATATTTAATAAGTATGGAGAGAGAATATTTTGAATTTAATAGCTAGAAAGTCCATCTCTCACCTATACTGAAAATAATTAATGACATATTATTATGGACAATTTTGTCATTTCATTCCTCTTCTTAATATGCGTGAAGAATTAGAATTTTTATCCTAGTACGAAGGGAGTATAATATATTTCTAAACCAACAAGTCAAAGATATGATACTAAAACATGCTAAAATTAAGGAGCTATAGAATATTCATGATAATGTTGTTAAGGTTGTGTTTGATAAATCTGAGAATTAAGATCTGAATGATTATAATGTCTTAATAAATTAGATCATCTTAATTGTGACAACCCCAAAACAGGTCCATTCTATCCAACCCATTCTGAGTCGCCAAATACATGGTACAGAAAACAACTACAATTTTATTACAACAATTGTCGTGCAAAATACAACAACACATATGATGTGAGTTTGGATACAAATATATACCAACTGTGACACTCATCCCAACCGTGGATAGTACGTCACAATGACACCTTACATAAAGTTATAGTCAAAACCTGTTTTAGAAATTAGAATCTTTGGGAAGTGCTCAAGGAAACCTTCGTACATGGGAGGCCATACTTCTAGGTTATGATAGATATCATATGACCACAGAATTATCCTTGGTTGATCCAATAGACCCCAAAGAAAAATAAGAAGATTACTATCATATTCTTCCCAATGGTGATTCTTCTCTTGACATATCATTATCTCCACTGTCTCTAATTGAGATTTATACTTCAAACAAACACCAAGATTATATAGGTAGTACTCATAAATATACTCAGCAAGTGGATGAGCACAACCCTTTCTTATGATGACACGAGGTTGTATGTCATTAGACATTTTGTATGATAGTGGCAAAACACCCTTCCAACGTTGGGTTCGCCTCACCCTAGTTGATTCACCAAATATAACTACTAAATGATGACCACCGTTTTATTCCTCCTGTTACCCCCGCTCGACCCAGCTACACTCTTATTACCTGAAAGGAATTGTGAAGCAAAATGGTGAGCACAACTAGCTCAGTAAAGAATATCATGACTAAAGATAATTAAATTATCAATAGCCTTCATCAATAATAAATCAGAGATTTAAAACATATGGTAGATGATAAAAATTTCAACCATAGTTGCAGCGGAACGAGCAATCCATTAGAAGAGTCAAATAGACTATAAAGTCTATTATCTTCTCCATGTTAAAAATCCACCAACAATGTTTTATCCCTGTAACATCAATCAATAATTCTGGTCCACAATCATATGAATAACTTATAATCATAATTGTAGTTCTAAATTCATCTTCTCATCCAGGACGAAGATAATTTTCATCACATATCTTTACATGAAACATCAAAGATCATGGTTATACCAAATCACAGTTCCTGTTTATAATCATACTAACAATTTCATCTTTGCACTTCGGGCCAAAGATATTCATCAACAGACCATCTTTGCACTACAGGCCAAAGATATTCAAAAACAAGTCATCTTTGCACTACGTGCCAAAGATATTCATCAACAATTCATCTTTGCACTACAGGCCAAAGATATTCATATCTCAAAGAAATATATAATCAATTCAGAATTTATATAAACAATAATTATAACCATGTTGATCATTTCACCTTTTCACTTAAGCTAAAAATATTCAATTATAAATTCAATGGTCATGATCATACCAGTCAACAATTCAACTTTGCACTACTGGCCAAAGAGAACCCATAGTCATGATCATACCAATAATTTACCCATCTTAACACTCAAGTCAAAGAGAAATTAATATCATCATTAGGGTTATAAAAATATTATATATGATAATAATAAAAAATAATATAATCAACATATAGATATAATCTCAAGAGTAATATTCATAACTCAACTATAATTTGGTCAGGAAAAAAAACCACTTTTGTCGTGAATAGTAACACGTGAATAGTAACTAATGAATAGTAAACCCGACACAAAAAGGTAGAAATTTTACAATAAAATACATACCAATATTTCGATATAATGATATTGAAATAACATTTCTTAAACTTATAAACAATTTATTTTAATTGTTTACACTTTACTAAATAATACATTTAATCATCATAAAATGCCAAACTCTTAAGATTTCATCACCAATAACCAAAATTCTCATCAAAAATCTGCATATAACTCATATATGATTCTCAAGCCATAAAATCATATTTTCCAATTTTCTTACTTCACATAACATATTTAATTCATTTACTCATAATTAGACCATTTTCATGAAAAATACCAAATCAGTTTCAAAAATATTTCTTTTCTGGGATTTAGCAGAATATAGTCCCATATTGAACATATATTTTTCTCAGAATTTTTAAAATTCATTTACTATTTTTCATATGGCCAAAACCACCGAATATTTAGACATTTATCATAAATTGTACTTTTATCTAAAAATTTCAAAATTTACAGAGTACACTGATATTATATAGATGTACTCCCAATAAATATTTCATCAATTTTGGAGATAACCACAAGGAGTTATAAGCAGTTACTTTTAAAATAGTTTTTCTCATAAAATTCATAACTCTTAATCTATACATCCAAAAATCGCCATTTTTGGACACAATCAATAAAACTCATCAAATTATCATTTTAAATTTTTCCAGAATTTTTTGAAGGTCGGAAGAAGTACGAACTGAAAAATATAATAACCCTTAAAATCCCTTACCTCGAAAGAGCAGTACTTCTGACTGGAATATCGAATGAAAAATCGAAGGAAACTTTTACTAAATAACAACTCTCAAAGTATCTAAATATTTTCAAAAATATGCTTGATAATATAGAGAGAAAGAAAACTTATTTCTGGTGTGATTTTTAATTCTAACATAAGCACCTATTTATAGGAAAATACTAGAACGCCAAAGGAGACTAAAATAATAAAATATTAATTTAATTATTTTTCTTCCTACGTACCAACCCATCTTGAAAGCCATCAGCAGCCAAATCTAAAATTTTATGCAGCCCACATGTTTTAAATAAGAGTGGGTCCCACCCATAATTTTAATAAAAATTATTTTATTTTCCGAAACTTCAACAATTCATAGAAAATAGTCCGATTATCAGAAAAATACAAATTTTATATCCATTCTTATTGAAATCGAATTCTCTACAACTTTGTAGCTTTGAGTTTTTCCAAATTCCAAACCAAAAATATCCAAAATCCATAAAACGGATGATTTTTATTACCTCCACACCGATAAAATACTGATAAAATACCTCAGCATTAATTCCTTCATTTTTATCCACATAAAAATAAATATATCCATCATTTATATCCACAAAAAATAAATATTTTCTTATCATATAAATCAATAATTAATTATTCACAAATAATATTACAGAATCACAATAATGACAACCAGGCAGTTCCCAGGAAAGATGAGACTTTCCAATAAGGATTCCTCCTTACTGGTGCGCAATTAGGTGACCAAACCTCTCCTTGACAGAACTTTCTAGAAATTTACCAATAATGTTATCTAATAATATTATTCCAAATTATATGAATTATTGATCTGATAATGGAGATGATGTGTAGTGACAATTATTAAGCAACAATAATAAAATATATCAACGCAGCAATTATTGAATCAATAAAATAAAATATTGAACAGTAATTACTATAACAATTATTGAGTAGTGTCTTCTTACGTAAGGATCAATAATTCAAAAATACTATGTAAATCCATGTGCTACTGTGCAAACATGCGTATTACTGTATTTTAACCACCGAGTATTCCAACAGTGTTAACGGTAAAAAACTCAAATTGTCGTTTTCTTCATCCGACAGTTATTCTGTTATGGGGCCCACAAATGACTGCTCCGTCGTACGGATATTCTTGACAAAAAAAATATTCTACGACCAAACGAATATTACCCGACAACAATGAATATTTTATAACCACTTGCGTATTTTGTAAAATTTGCATATTTCACTCATAACCTTAACCTTTTATCAATTTAACAATTTACTGAATAGTTATTATAAAAAAATTGAATACTTTTATTTCATAAAATTCGGGGTCTTATATTAATGGTTATGAGGTATGAATCTAAAAAATTGTTTGATAACTAAAAAGTAAGTTGTCTCTTAATGACATTATTTTACCATTTTAAAGGGTAAAATTTTATTTAATAATTTTTAATATTCAATTTAATAAAAATGAGTGCATAATATTGTTGAATATATTTATATAAAAAAGTATCAAAAAAATTTCATTAAGAGGTACCTCTTAATTATTAAGATTTCATTTTTCGTCTTACCGATTAAGAGGCATTTAGAGGTAACAAAAAAATAAACAAACAACATCATGCCTCTTAGCGAAGAAGAGACAACTCATTAAGAGGCAATCAGATGTAAACAAACAGCGCCTTAGGTTCTGTTTGATTTGTTGGAATATTTTATTCCTTATGTGGCCTTTACTATTTATGTAATTATTGGGCTTACATATTGTATTAATTTAATCACTTTATTTATGAGTTTGGTAATTAATTATGTGGCCTATAAATAATATTCCTAATAGTATTTGGCATAATGGGCCCTAGGGTTTCATAATCTTGATGGACGATTTTGACCCTTTACTATTATATAAATAAAACAGTTAAGGTTTGGTCTCAGTTGTCGTCTCAAGAACTTTATACACACCTATACATCCATCCTAAGATTGAGAGAGACAATTGAAGACCTTCACCATTAAGCGCAGCGGAAGCGTGATATACGAGGTGACTTTTCTCAATTCATGTAAGTACTTAATATTATGATTAATTGATTCTATGCAATAACACGTTCTTGTATAATTTATTCAATATCTGGTATCAGAGCTATGGTCACGTTATTGTATAGAATAAATTAATTACGTTGTTATGCTATAATTTTAATTCCGCATAATCTCTTTATTGGTATAATATATAATTATTCTATATGTTAAGGAATTTCCGAAAATAATTTTTCCGAAAAGTAACTAATGAACGTGTACGTTGAATTCAATGTCTAACTATTCTAAGGGTCTTGATGATTATAACATCAATTTGTTTCAATTCATTAAGGAAAATTGTTTCAGTTTTGTTATTACATTTATTCTCCTGTACTATGTGATCTCAATTCCAACATTCATAGTATTAAAGTACTACATCATGTATGGTGATTTTTCCTGGTTATTGCCACATGCTTTGCATATTTTGTTTACATGGTAATAGGCCTGCTGTCTCTTTTTTATAGTTGCTTATGCTCACAAATCCCACTCCTTTGTGAGAATCAACGTGGGGTTGTTTCCTTTTATCGTGGCGCTCCTTATAGTGCATGTAATGGAGATAATAATTATGTCTTGAACAGAACCCTAGTTCCCCTGTACTGTCACAGATCACAGGGCTTTATTTAAGCTTAAAAGACATAGATTGTATGTGGGCATGAATATTAAAATAGACAGAGATCATGGTCATGAATATTAAAATAAAATATATATTAAATTTATTATTTATTATGTTTAGATTGTGATTATTTTATAATCAATTTATGTTCATAATTATATATTTTTATTTAAAATTTTGGAACATGATATGATATATTATATATTAGGGCTTCTAAATTGTTACATGTAAATTATAAATAGTATCAATTTTCAAACTTGATTAATATGTTGTTTAAAGAAAAAATTGAGTTTGATCATAATAATTTACATGTATGCGTGACTCTTTTATTGTTAAAATTAATAATCATCCCAACGGAGGATTATTAATTGAAACAATTAAAGATTAAGAAAGGTCGCATAATGTTATATTTAATAAAAAAAGATTTTAATTTTTACCCAACGGAAATATTAGAATTAAAATTTATTAAATGGAATATTATTGCATAATTAAGTAACATGTTTATTTCGTTTCTGTCCAACAGTGATGCATGGATAAATATGTTTTGCATTATTTTATGGGGATGTTATTAGTATATTATTAATTGGACCAACGAAAGATTAATAATTATGCACAAACATCTCATTAAAATCTATTTTTAGGTGTTGTAAATAGATTTTATGTAACTAACTGCTTGCCCTACAGTTGATTTTTATTATGATTAATTGTTAATTATGGATTTCTTTTTGTTTTTTTGTAAGCATGTTTATGAGCTTGATTATATTTCGACATTGACTCCAATTAGTATTTCTGGGTATCTCTCTGGAATTGAAATCTTTAATGAAACTAATTTTACTGCTTGAAAAGTGTAAGTGAAAATTGTTCTCGACACTATGGTTTTGGACTATGCACTACGAGTGGATCATCATGCTCCACTTACAACTACTAGCTCAATTGAGCAAAAGGTTATTTATGAAAAATGGGAGCGATCCAACTGTATGTCTCTTATGATTATGAAAAACTTTATCATGACAGCTATTCGAGGAGTCATTATTGACTTTGAGAATGTTAAAGAGTACTTAACTTCAGTCGAGTAACAATTTAATGGTTGTTCTAAAACTCATGCAAGTACCCTTATTTTAAAAAATGCTTACTAGCAGGTATGATGGGGTTAGTGGGGTGCGCGAGCACATTATGATGATGAACGACATAACTTTTAAATTAAAGAAGAAGAAAGGCTTAAGATTGAAAAACCTAATGTGGTTCATTTAACTACCACTAGATCTCATAAGAAGAAGGTTCAGAAAAATGGCAAAGGTTTTAAGAATAAGGATAAGCAGATTTCTACCAAAACAAATAAGACAACTGATTCAGGTAACAACTCTGAGGCAGGTCCTAAATGTAAGACCCCAACTTTTATAAATAAAGATGGATTTTCTATAAATATTATTTTTGAATATTATGGAGTAAATTTGATATAATGTTATAGTTGTGGGTAATATTTATAAATTTTGCAAAGTAAGCAAGTTGTTATAAAATATTCGTTTGGTCGGGGAATATTCTTTTTGTCGGGGAATAATCGTACGACGGCACAATCATTGGTGGACCCCACAACAAAATTATTGTCGGATTGAGAAAACAACAAAAATACTTTATGAAAATAACGGCGGAGGTGTTACCGTTAAAACTGTTGAACTACCCGGTAGTAAAAGTACAGTAATACGCGTGGTTGCATAGTAGCACACGGTATTAATTATTGATGCTTACGTGAGAAGTCACTCAGCTATACTCAATTATTGCTATAGTAATTGCTGCATCATATCTCTTATATTATTGATTCAATTATTGTCACAGTATCATCTGTATAATATGTTATATTATTAAATCAATAATTGAGACGACAAGTTATAAATGATTAATAATTGTTGAAAGATTAAATATGTATTGATTTGTGGTAATATTTATTCAATCCTTGATGTATATAAAGAGTCTATTATGAGACGTTTGTGGTAAGTTTGGTTATTTTATGGAGGGGCCCATATGTCATCATCTAAGAGTCTCTTCATCAATAGTAATTACCTTCGTCAATAGTAATTACCTTCACCAGACGTCAAACCACTTGCTGTTTCATATTACAGGCGTCGAACCACTTGCCGTTTCACATTACAGGCATAGAACCAATTGTCGTTTCACATTACAGGCGTCAAACCACTTTTCTTTTCACATCACCAGTCGTTAAGCCACTTGCCTTTTCACATTTCAAGTGCTAATCTAGAAATCTTCTATAAATAGAGGCCTAGTGCTTCATTATTTTTCACGAATTCATTCAAGCTATAGAGAGAGAAAGTATAGAGAGAATAAGAGAAAAATAAGAAGAGTATTCTGTTACTACACTACTGCAGTATTCAATCTAGTACTAATGTAAGGGGTGTTATTCTTTCTTATTTATGAAGAAATCGAACTGTTGTTATTCCATTGCTTATTATTCTGTTGGAATAACCTGTATACGCGGTTTACCCTATACTTGGTGACATTCTTCTATTATTTTGTTGGAACATCCTGTCTGTGTGTTTTACACCGGACCTGGTTCTGTCTTTATTATTATTCTGTTAGAACATCCTGTTTGTGTGTTTTACACCGGACCTGGTTCCGTCTTTATTATTATTCTGTTGGAACATCCTGTCTGTGTGTTTTACGCAGGACCTGGTTCCATTCTTTATTATTCTGTTGAAATATCCTGTCTGTGCATTTTACGCCGGATCACCTGGTTCCATTATTTATTATTTTGTTGGAATAATCGTCTATCGCATGCATGGTGATTTCTTTTGTTATTCTATTCTTTATTATAATCAGTTGGTTAAAACTTTGACTTCTATACTCCATGAAATCAGTAGAATATCTTTGATATTTGCACTTCATCTAATATCTTTTCATGAAAATATTCTTCTGAGCATTCTTGAATTTTACTCTACAAAGCAGTATCATGTTGACAATTTGGACGTTATTAGTTCCTAGATAAATTAATTATTGAACTTTTTTTTATTGAATTCTTATATCATTGTCATCATCCTCATGTTTATATTATGTTGAAAGTCATCTGTGGCCTGTAGTGCATAGATGGACTTTGTATGATTGTGACCAGGGATTATTCTATGTAATCATGACCGTAATGTTACAAATGATGTGGTAAAAGTTATCATTGGCCCGTAGTGCATTGATGGACAGTTGTTGGCATGATCATGACCATTAATGAATACACGAATGTCCTTGGCTGTAGTGCATTGATAATTTATGGTCGTGATACTAAAGAATATCCTTGGCCGTAGTGCAGGGGGTGATTCGATGATGTGGATTATTTATTAAACTGAGTCCCAGCGATAAAAGTCATGAAAAAACTTTTAAATCATAAAAGATAGTAGATTTTATTCTCAACTTGACTCTTTTAATGGATTGCTTGTTCCGCTGCAGTTAAACTTGATGTTGTTATATTTTATCTGTTTAACACTGTTGAAGGCTAACGATAATTTATTCTACATTATCTTAGTCATAATATTTCTTACTGGGCTAGTTGAGCTCACCCTTTCTTTCACTGTTCTTTTCAGGAAATGAGAACATAGCAGGGACTAGTCGGGGAACGGAGTGACAGTCCAGAGGATAACATTAGTAGTCCTCACTATTCTGTGAAATAGTGTGTTAATAATTGTAATGAGGACTCCTTTTGAGTTTGTATAATCTCTAGTATAAAATTATTGTATTCAAACTCAAAGTTATGTTTTGTTGTATTGTACACGACAGTTGTATTAGTAAGTTGTATTTGAATTTTGTACCATGTATCTGACGACCCAAGATAGGTGATGTATACCTAATTTTGGTGGCGTCACGATTGGTATCAAAGCTTAGGGATATGATCCTTGGCTAAGATGTGAGAATAGTACTAGGAGGGGAGAGAAGGGGAATTCCTTCGCTAGTATGACCTACCTAAGTTTATGTGGTATTTAATTGGTCGGTCAGAATTTAGGGATAATATGTTACATGTCAACTAACCTTTGTTTTGTGACAGTATCTGAAAATGACATCCGAGAATGTGGAGAATAGCAATGGAGCACAGGCGACCGTTGATTCACCACATATCAATAATCAGGATAATGTGCATCAGGAAGGCGACAATCCTCATGCAAACAACAACACTGACCAAATGATAAATGATCAAATGTTCAGGGGCTTTATCCAATTCATGCAACAACAGGCGAGAGCGACTCTTGTCCAAAATGCAAGTGGAAACACTGAAAACTCTCTGGCGGTCACCGCTAAACAGTTCAAGGAGCTGTAACCACCGGAGTTTAAGGGAGAGCTAAAACCACTTATGGCGGAAGCATGGATAAAGCAGATCAGCAAGATATTTGATGTCTTGGGATGCTCTGAGGAGAAAAAGGTTCCATTTGCCGCCTTTATGTTGCGCGGAGAGGCAGATTACTGATGGGATTTGGTAAAACGTACTCAACCTGCCGTACTGAAGATGTCTTGGGAGAAGTTCCAAGAGCTGTTCAATGACAAATACTTTCCTGAAAGTATTCCTCACATAAAGGAGGTGGAGTTTATCAAATTGGAGTAAAACAATATGACTGTGTCGCAATACGAGGCAAAATTTGCGGAGTTATCCCGGTTTGCGTCCCACTTGGTGGATAATAAAGAGAGAATGGTGCGAATGTTTTTAAGAGGTTTGAAGCCGGAGATACGTCAACATCTTATTTCTCATAAACTATATTTATATTCAGATGTTGTAAATAGGGCTCAGTTAGTGGAGCGCGATAACGAGTCAACACAACTAAAATAGAACAACCGGCAAAATGATAATACCAACGAGAGCAGTCATCGAAGCGGTGACAACAAGCGTGGAGGGAATCAACATGCCAAAAATGATAACCACTTCGGTGGTAATCAGGGCTAAAACAATAAGAATGGACATTTCAAGAAGAAGAGATTCAACAATGATGGATAGACGTCAGCACCAGCACCTGTCGTTTAGGAAGGAGAAATACCACCTATTATATGCTTCAAATGCGGAGGGGAGGGACACATCAGTCCAAATTGCGCGATGTCGTCCAAAGCATGTTATAATTGTGGAAGAGAAGATCACTTAGTCCGATTTTGTCATTCACCGAAGATAAATTCAGCTAGGATGGAGGCACCAAAGGCCGTCCCAGAAAAGTCAAACCCGGTAGTGCAAAAGAGAGCGTTTGTTGTGACCTCCCAGAAAGTAAGGAACCCGAATGAGGTCATTACGGGTAAGCTTATCATAAACTCTAACGAAGTCTATACTTTATTTGATACCGGTTATACCCATTCTTTTATTTCTCATACTTGCGCTCATCGATTAAATTTGACTCCAGAGAAATTAGACTTTGACTTATCTATGGAAACTCCGTTGGGAGAAACCTTCATTACATCCACTGTTTATAAGTCTTGTTTGGTTCAAATCGATACCCTCACATTACCTGTAGATCTTATTTCATTAAAAATACTTGCATTTGACGTGATTCTAGGGATTGATTGGTTAATTACTCATCATGCAAAAATTGATTGTTTCGGTAACGTTGTTAGCTTTCATATTTCTAATCAACCTATTATGTGAATTCAAGCGATCAAACCATTAAAATCAATCACGGCCATCTCAATCCATAAAGCTATTTGTTTATTACAAAACGGATGTCAAGCTTTCTTAGCTCATGTCACAGATTTAAACAAAAATACGTCAATTTTGAACGATATTTTTATTGTTAATAAATTTCCTGACGTATTCCCCGAAGAACTTCCTGGCCTACCCCCTGAGCGTGAAATTGAATTTTGTATCGACCTTGAACCCGGTACAAAACCCATTTCCAAAGGCCCATATCGAATGGCTCATATTGAACTTCAGGAGTTAAAGACCCAACTGCAGGAATTGTTAGACATTGGCTTTATTCGTCCTAGTACTTCTCCTTGGGGTGCTCCTGTTCTATTCGTGAAGAAGAAAGATGGGAGTATGCGACTTTGTATTGATTATCGGGGAGTTGAATCATGTCACCATCAAAAATAGGTATCCATTTCCACGTATTGATGACCTGTTTGACCAGTTGTAAGGATCCAAATTCTTTTCAAAGATTGATCTTCGTTCCGGATATCACTAATTGAAGATTAGAACCGATGACATTCCAAAGACGGCTTTTAAAACTCGGTACGAGCATTATGAATTCCTAGTCATGACTTTGGATTGACTAATGCTCCTGCTGCCTTCATGGATATGATGAACCGAGTATTCAAGGAATATTTGGATCACTTTGTGGTCGTCTTTATTGATGACATCCTTATTTATTCCACAAGTCGTGAAGATCATGAGCAACACTTGAGGCTGACACTCCAAAAGCTTCGTGAATATAAACTTTATGCCAAGTTGAAGAAATGTGAATTCTGGCTTGAGGAAGTAGCATTCCTTGGGCACGTAGTATCAACTCATGGAATATCTGTTGACCCAGCAAAGATTGAAGCAATTTAAAGCTGGGCTCAACCTAAATCAGTGACCGAAGTACGTAGCTTTCTCGGTTTAGCTGGTTATTATCGGAGATTCGTGGAAGGATTTTCTCAAATTGCTACTCCATTGACTCAGCTGACTCGGAAAGATACAAAGTTCGATTGGAGCAAAAAATGTGAGAAGAGTTTTCAAGAACTCAAGAGGGGACTCATTTCAGCACCTGTTCTGATAATACCATCTGGCTCGGAGGGATTTGTCATCTACAGTGATGCTTCGGGCAAAGGTTTAGGATGTATTCTCATGCAACATGGGAAAGTCATAGCCTATGCCTCAAGAAAACTCAAAGAATATGAGAGGAATTATCCTACTCATGATCTAGAATTGGCAGTTGTTGTCTTTGCACTTAAAATTTGGAGGCATTATTTGTATGGGGAGAAGGTGGAGATCTTTACGGATCATAAAAGCCTCAAATATTTCTTTACTCAAAAGGAACTCAACATGCGACAACGACGTTGGCTTGAACTGTTGAAAGATTATGATTATAACATCCAATACCATCCTGGAAAAACGAACGTGGTAGCTGACGCATTGAGTAGAAGATCATATGCAAGTACGAGTGCGATATTGTCAACGCAAAGGCCCATTTTGTGTGACTTGCAAAGGATGGAGATAGAGTTAAAGACTCTAGGGACCTATGTGATGATGGCGAATATATGAGTAGAACTGACTTTAATCGATAAAGTTAAAGCTGCTCAATTTACAGACCTGGAGCTGATGCGTATGAGGAAGAAAGTGCAAGAAGGTGCTATGCCGAAAGCAAGAATCGATGAAGAAGGAATACTTCGAGTCAACTCCAGACTTTTTGTTCCTAACGAACCTGATTTAAAGTATAAAATCATGATGGAGGCGCACAACACACCGTTTGCAATCCATCCTGGGAGTACCAAAATGTATCATGATATTCGTCATACATTTTGGTGGAGCAATATGAAGAGAGATATAGCGTTGTTTATCTCAAGGTGTCTAGCTTATCAACGAGTTAAAGCGGAGCATCAAGTACCAAAAGGTCCATTGCAACCACTTGAAATTACAGAATGAAAGTGGGAGCACATTACCATGGATTTCGTTACCGGTCTTCTTAAGGTTTCTCAAGGTATAGATGCGATTTAGGTCATTGTTGATAGATTGACCAAGTCTTCTCATTTCTTACCGATACGAGAAACTTATACACTTGAACGTCTTGCTCATATGTACATAAACGAGATTGTAAGACTGCATGGTATGCCGGTATCCATAGTTTCTGATCGAGACCCAAGATTCACTTCACGATTTTGGGTTAGTTTGTAAAAAGCTATGGGCACAGACTTATGATTTAGCTCGACATATCATCCTCAGACAGACGGACAGTTAGAGAGGACTATTCAAACTCTTGAAGATTTATTAAGACTCTGTGTCCTTGATTTCAAGGGAAGTTGGGACAAGTTCTTATCATTGGTGGAGTTTTCCTACAACAACAGTTATCAAGCAAGAATTGGCATGGATTTTCTATAAATAAAGACCCCAACTTTTATAAATAAAGATGAATTTTCTATAAATATTATTTTTGAATATTATGGAGTAAATTTGATATAATGTTATAGTTGTGGGTAATATTTATAAATTTTGCAAAGTAAGCAAGTTGTTATAAAATATTCATTTGGTCGGGGAATGTTCTTTTTGTCGGGGAATATTCGTACGACGGCACAATCATTGGTGGACCCCACAACGAAATTATTGTCGGATTGAGAAAACGACAAAAATACTTTATGAAAATAACGGCGGAGGTGTTACCGTTAAAACTGTTGATCTACCCGGTAGTAAAAGTACAGTAATACGCGTGGATTCATTGTAGCACACGGTATTGATTATTGATGCTTACGTGAGAAGTCACTCAGCTATACTCAATTATTACTACAGTAATTGCTGCATCATATCTCTTATATTATTGATTCAATTATTGTCACAGTATCATCTGTATAATATGTTATATTATTAAATCAATAATTGAGACGACAAGTTATAAATGATTAATAATTGTTGAAAGATTAAATATGTGTTGATTAAAAATAAAATAATTTGGGGTAATATTTATTCAATCCTTGATGTATATAAAGAGTCTATTATGAGACGTTTGTGGTAAGTTTGGTTATTTTATGGAGGGGCCCATATGTCATCATCTAAGAGTCTCTTCATCAATAGTAATTACCTTCGTCAATAGTAATTACCTTCACCAGACGTCAAACCACTTGCCGTTTCATATTACAGGCGTCGAACCACTTGTCGTTTCACATTACAGGCATCGAACCAATTGTCGTTCAACATTACAGGCGTCAAACCACTTTTCTTTTCACATCACCAGTCGTCAAGCCACTTGCCTTTTCATATTTCAAGTGCTAATCTAGAAATCTTCTATAAATAGAGGCCTAGTGCTTCATTATTTTTCACGAATTCATTCAAGCTATAGAGAGAGAAAGTATAGAGAGAATAAGAGAGAAATAAGAAGAGTATTCTGTTACTACACTACTACAGTATTCAATCTACTACTAATGTAAGGGGTGATATTCTTTCTTATTCATGAAGAAATTGAACTGTTGTTATTCCATTGCTTATTATTCTGTTGGAATAACCTGTATACGCGGTTTACCCTATACTTGGTGACATTCTTCTATTATTCTGTTGGAACATCCTGTCTGTGTGTTTTACACCGGACCTGGATCCGTCTTTATTATTATTCTGTTGGAACATCTTGTCTGTGTGTTTTACATCGGACCTGGTTCCTTCTTTATTATTATTCTGTTGGAACATCCTGTCGGTACAAATTTTGTCTGACCTGGTTTCGTTATTATTATTCTATTGGAATAACCTGTCTATGCGAAGTGCCGCATGCATGGTGATTTCTTTTGTTATTCCATTCTTTATTATACTCAGTTGGTTAAAGTTTTGACTTCTATACTCCATGAAATTAGTAGAATATCCTTGATATTTGGGCTTCATCCAGTATCTTTTCATGGAAATATTCTCCTGATCATTCTTGAATTTTACTCTACAAAGTAGTATCATGTTGACAATTTGGACATTATTAGTTCCTGGATAAATTTATTATTGAACTTGTTCTATTGAATTCTTATATCATTGTCATCATCCTCATGTTTATATTATATTGAAAGTCATCTGTGGCCTGTAGTGCATAGATGGACTTGGTATGATTATGACCCGGGATTATTCGGTGTAATCATGACCGTAAAGTTACAAATGATGTGGTAAAAGTTATCATTGGCCCTTAGTGCATTGATGGACAGTTGTTGGCATGATCATGACCATTAATGAATACACGAATGTCCTTGGCTATAGTGCATGGATAATTTGTGGTCGTGATACTAAAGAATATCCTTGGCCGTAGTGCATGGGTGATTCGATGATGTGGATTATTTATTAAGCTGAGTCTCAGCGATAAAAGTTAAGAAAAACCTTTTAAATCATAAAAGATAGTAGATTTTATTCTCTACTTAACTCATTTAATGGATTGCTTGTTCCGCTGTAGTTAAACTTGATGTTGTTATATTTTATCAGTTTAACACTGTTGAAGGCTAACGATAATTTATTCTGCATTATCTTAGTCATAATATTTCTTACTGGGCTAGTTGAGCTCACCCTTTCTTTCACTGTTCTTTTCAGGAAATGAGAACATAACAGGAACTAGTCGGGGAACAGAGTGACGGTCCAGAGGATAGCATTAGTAGTCCTCACTATTCTGTGAAATAGTGTGTTAATGATTGTAATGAGGACTCCTTTTGAGTTTGTATAATCTCTAGTAGACAATAATTGTATTCAAACTCAAAGTTATGTTTTGTCGTATTGTACACGACAGTTGTATTAGTAAGTTGTATTTGAATTTTGCACCATGTATCTGATGACCCAAGATGGGTGATGTATACCTAATTTTGGGGACATCACAGGTAAAATACAAATGTTGCCCCTGAAATTTAGGTGTTTTAGGGTATTGCGCATTTCTTTTGGTCAACGTAAATCAAGCCTCTTTCTGTTGAAAAATTTGAATATTGAGTCCCTAGATGCCACATGTGCGTTGATTGGCTTACGTGGCGCCACTGACGTGTATTTTTCTAAAATTAATTTACAAAAATATGTTACTCCAAAGAATTGAGCCCAAGACTAAAGGAATTTCTAATTTTGCGTCAGATTCGACTTGGATCATTACTCGGACCTACTTGTTTCGTAATTACTCGACTCGTTTACAAAACGAGTTACTCACGAGCCTTCAAATCGAGTTTCGAATATGAACCATTTCACTTAATACTGAACCACTATATACTAAATTGATTATTGAACTAATGTTTATTTATAAAAGTCTTTTACTTTTATTTATGTAAAGAAATTACAAAGAATGTAATATGAATTGACAATCAATTCACTGATTTATTCAAGTACAAACTTACACAATTTAATACTACACTTTATAAATTATAAAGATTGATACAAATATCACATATTTAGCTTGTTAGTATAGATCAGACCAGTATTCGATATTATCCATCGAGCAGGTTTCGAGTATGGTTCGAGAAAAAATGAGAACCATAATCTGAGAAAATATTGGTATACTCAAATTTGACTCGTGTATTATTAAACAGAAAACGAGTATGGATCATATTCAACTCGAATCAACTTCGAATTCGAGTTTTGGATCATATTTTAGAACCGATCTCGAGTCGAGTATCGAGCTACTCTGCTCGGCTAACACCCCTATTTTCAGACTCGGATTGATCATCAAAGTGAAAAAACTATTCAGTATGTGAATTAATCATCGGTTCAACTAGTGATCGAACCGTTATTAGCATATGACGTCATAAATATATAAAATAGATATTATTAATAATTAATAAAATTTTAAAACAACTCATTTTTGATAAACTAAAATATAATAAATTATTGCAATAGTACCAAAAGTGGATAATTTTAATATTAAATAAAAATTGATGCAAAAAATATTAAAAAAATATTTGAAAATCGGATAACTATGTCAATTTAACTGATTTTACCGAATGAATCATGTGGTCAATCCGGGTTTTGACCAAAATAGTATCAGGCCAAACCGGATCGAACATTAAAAAATTGGTTCTCCATTTAACCCGTCCGGATTTCAAAACATTGTGAAAAACGAACTCAATGGCCACAAAAGATGAAATTAGAGTGAATTTATTTGCACAATTCTACAATTGCACTCGGTACAAATGAAATTTTGTAAACATCATGTCCAACCAAGTTGACTAACGAGTCCCATCTTCCAAGCCCCAAGTTTTGTACTAGAAATAACTAACTTTTGAATGTGCGTATACCTCAAGTCCAATTTTATGTATAAATATATAATATCCACATTCTGTGGAGGCTTTTCAGGCCCTCCCTAAGTCTATCTTTCTTTTTTCCATCAATGGAAAAATAAAATAAAATGGGAGACTAGAGGGAATAACACCAGTTTGAATGGTTAAACATAAAAACCATGGACAAAAAATACAAAAGAATTGCCCTGCTAGGCGTCTCTTCTTTACTGTTGGTGGCTATAGGCGCCCTAATCGGCAACCAGAACACAAATGGTCATGAAAATGACAAATATATATCCATCTCGAATAAAGCCATCAAAAAAGTTTGTCAATCCGTCGATTATGAAGAAGCTTGCATAAACAGCCTCTGGTCCACGACCCATAAAATTAAAGATAGAAAAGAACTAATCAAGATGGGATTTGAGGCAGCAATTAAACACATGAAATTGGCTGCTCGAATATCCGCGGCCCTCCTAAAACTTAAGCATGATTTTAGAACAAAAGGCGCCCTCGATAGCTGCAATGAGCTCTCAAACATGGCCATAAATGACATCCACAAAACGTTCAACAAGTTTTCTGATCTCGACATTGATAGCGTCAATAAAATCTTGGATTTTGCAGATCTCAAGATTTGGATAAGCGGCGCCATGACTTACCAAGAGACATGCCTAGATGGGTTCATAAAAACATCTGGAAATACGGGGGGGAAAATGAGGAGTGCCTTAAAATCGGGCATGCATCTAACTACAAATGCTTTAGCCATGGTTAGTGAAATTGCCTCGGCTTTCAGGAGGTCATCAAGTGTGAAAAATCGCCATCTCCTTTCTTTTGGAGGATTTCCTAATTGGTTGGATTCGATAAAGCGAGATCTGATTAAGGCAAATCCAGAGAAAATTGATGCAAACCTTGTTGTGGCGCAGGATGGGAGCGGGGATTATGAGACTATTAATAAGGCTTTGAAGGATATTCCGACTAATAATAACAAGACATTTGTGTTGTACATTAAGGAGGGTGTTTATGACGAGAAAGTTCAGTTCAACAAAAACATGATTAATTTGATGGTTATTGGAGATGGCCCGACAAAGACAAAGATAACGGGAAAACTGAATAGGGTTGACGGAACAACCACCTTTCATAGCGCAACAGTTGGTAAGTTACATGTATAAGGTGGTGCACAACTCACATATTTCAATGATTTTTAATCAAATGAGTTTTAGAAGTTTAAATATATACTCCCTCCGTCTCATAGTTATAGCTAGTTTGATTTTTGATTTTGAGATGTCCCAATATATAAGCTACTTACTATTTATAAAATTTAGTTGGTTCATTATTTTACTTTTATGCCCTAATAATAAATATTCAACCATTACTCTTTTTTTGAAGAAACAACATTCCATGTCATTATTTTTATCACCACATTTAATGTCGTTGTATTATCTTTGGTTAAAGTTCTATGGTTATGGACTTTAACACGTCAATCAATAAAGTTGAGAGTTCCAGTGTGATAAGTAAGGAGTAATTAACTTATTCATTAATTCCATATTAAGGGATATATGTGGAAAATTTATGTTAAAAATTGCCGCTTAATTGATTTTCTTAAACTATGTGCCAAAAGAAATCAACCTATAACTATGGGACTGAGGGAGTATAATTGAGCTTCTCATTTTCAAGAGGATAAATTATGTCCTCAGTTTTGTATATTTTAATAATCGTCACTTTGGAACAGAAGAGTATAAAATATATATACTTTTGTCCCAAATTCAAGACTCTCATTTGACTTGACTTTTGAATGATTTATAGACATTAGGGTTTGTTATGAAAATATAGTTTATGCATCAAATTATAAAATGTCAATGTAACAGTTTATAAAGTTAAATGAGACTCATTTTTGGATCTAATATTGAATTTAGTCCCATTTGATAAAACATTTCGATATGATTTTAATCCCTTCGCTATTGACATGCACTAACAATACACTACATGTATGTAACTAATGCAGCTGTGACTGGAGATTATTTCATTGCAAAAGACATTGGCTTTGAGAACACTGCCGGTCCCGAGAAGGAGCAAGCTGTGGCACTCCGTGTTGGGGCCGACAAATCAATCTTCTACAACTGTCAAATCGACGGCTACCAAGACAGTCTCTACGCACACACGTATCGTCAATTCTACCGCGATTGCACAATCTCTGGCACCATCGACTTTGTTTTTGGAGACGGGGCAGCAGTTTTCCAAAACTGCACATTCTTAATTCGAAAACCCTTAGACAAACAACAAAACATTGTCACAGCACAAGGCAGAAAAAACGTACGCCAGCCCACAGGCATTGTACTACAAAATTGCACCATCACTGCGGACCCCACACTCTACCCTGTTAAAACTACCATAAAATCATATCTAGCCCGACCCTGGAAAGAATATTCTAGAACAATCATCATGGAATCTTTTATCGACGATGTGATCCAACCCGAAGGGTACTTGAAATGGAATGACACTTTTGCTCTTGAAACTCTATTCTACACTGAATTCAACAACAGAGGCCCAGGTTCTATCAAGGACAAACGGGTAAAATGGCCGGGCATAAAGGAGCTGACAACGGATCGGATTCGACGTTTCACTGCAGGGCAGTTTATTGAGGGTGACTCGTGGATTGCGTCTACAATTGTGCCTTATGCCCCAGCACTTGTTTATTCACCACCAGAACAATATCCAGCTGAAATTAGCCCGGTTTCTGCCGAAGAAAATGTGGATTCGGTGAACGTGAAGGACAAGCAATCTTATGTGTCTCCTAAAGAAGAAGCATTAGCGCCTAAGGCACCAGATTATGCTCCTGCTCCTGCACCGCTAGAACAACAAAGTTTTTTCCCCTTTTCTTGATTTTTTTTATGGCTTAAGTTAGGGTTATATATTCGGGTGGATTTTAGAGTTTTATTGTTCAAATGTTAATATCAGAATTTGAAGAATTTTCTAGTTTTATTTTATTGGTTTGGGAGGCACCCCAGACAAACAGATATATGATTATTCGAAGCACATGTACATAGTTTTGTTAAGGGAAATGGAAATCAGAATGACTACACTACTCATTTGAATTGTATCATATCTACTTATTTGAATTGTATCAAACACTACTCATTTGAATTGTATCAAATCTACTTATCTCTTAACGGGATCAGCATAACACGTTTTTCCTTAAGCTTGTAGGATTGAAATGTAATATTACTAGATAATAAATGATAAATAAATCAAAGGATTAACTGAATAACCAATTCCGAATTATGCACTTTTTTACACGAATATCTCCACGTGGAATAAATATATGTGGTGATCATATTTGACTCTAGTTAACTTAATAAAATAATACAAATACAAGATTAATATAAAATCAATACAAAAGAAGAATAACTAAATAAATGGAGTAAAAAATACACCAACTAAACTCATAACATTTCAATAACTAAAAATTCCAAATTTGAATTGGATTGCTTTTGTATCAAGTATTTCAATACCCATAAATACATCCCAAATCTAGATTTGATGGCCTTTATATCAAATATTTCAAATATCTGAGATGCATGTCTTAACAAAATCTTGCCAATCAAGGATTCAGATTTCGATAAAATTCGCGGTTCATCAGGCTTACATGGTTCATCAAACCAATCGCAATATCAACCCTCAAAATCATCAATTCAGATCTGCAAAAAGAAACCATTGCAACTGTGACCATCGAGGATTTCAATTTACCTTAGAAATAAGATTTTATGAATATTATTTTTTTTAAAAAAAATTATGAATAATATTCCGTTTTAAGTTTTTTAAGGTCGTATTATGACCTATAAATTTTTTTTGAGAAAAATGTTAAAACACTATATGTGGGCAAGGAAATCGTACCTTGCTAGGGTTATAGTTTCGTGTTGGTTGAGAAGGAGAGAAATCCACGAAGAATACGGAATTGATTGATTGATTGAAGAGGGGAGAACGACAGGTGGGCGATTACTCCAATGACACGTGGCAGAACCCCTAGAATCCGGGAACCGTGTTAGGGTTATTGGGATTCCAAGAGCCTTCTTGAGTGTCCTTCGAGTTTTGAGAAATGTCCAAACCCCTTTGGTGCTTTTAGGTGGAATCTCCGAGCCTTTAAGTCACCAAAAAGGGTCTCTTTGATCTTCCAAGAATCCGAGTCTTGAGTCTTGAGTCTGAAGAGAAGTCCCCTTCTCAATGGAATGGAAGAGGTATTTATAGGGTTTTCTGGAAAATAGTCATGTGCAAGGCACATGCCTTCAGGAAATTTCCGGAAATACCCTTTAGTCATTAGAATAATGTCCATATTGACCTGTCCTTCTAGCCACCAATCCAATCCCTCAATCAATTCCCAAAACGAGCCGCCTCCACGAGTCTTCTGCCTCGGGACGCGTGGAGGCTTCTCCCGGGTCTAGCACATTTATTTCTGACTTTTCCGTCTTTATTAAATTATCGAAAAAGTAAGAACCGAAACTGATACCGAATTATCGGTTTCGGTACTGATTCGGAACAAAATCGGTACCGATTTTTTCGTTTCGATTTTCGGTTATACCGCATGTTAATATATATAATTATTAAATAATTTTTTTATATATATTAACATTTTTTAAAAAACTAACAAATCATTAACTGTTAATAATAATTAATATATATAATAAAATTACAAAACATTATTAATATATATAAAAAATTAATAAAACTACTATTATATATAAATTATTAATATATAATTAAAAGATTATTTAATATATAAAACTACAAAACATTAATTATTAATTATTATATTATTAAATTTCAATTTTTCGGTATTTCCGTTTTTACCGAATTCAAAAATTTTATTACAGTTACCGATACCGAAAAGTGTAAAAAAAACCGAAAACCGGTACCGAAAAAACCCAGTACTGTCGGTTTCGGTATCAACCGGTTCAGTAAAAAATTGAAAAAATCAAATTTTTTGAACACCACTACACATGCCAAATGGGGAGTACTATACGGTGGGAGAGAGGAGACCAAGGGCGACCAAAATTCCTTCCCTAGTAAGTAAAGGGGACAAAGAGGGATGAAAATTTACTACTTTTAGTAAGTTTTGATTTTAAACAAGTAAAGCGCATTTATTATGTGTAATTTTTTAAATAAGCACATTTAGAGGGGTGAATAAGTGTAAATGTCAAAAGTAATTAATAGTAGTTAATTTTTAAATTAAACTGCTACATGTTTTAATCGGACAGGTAACTCTGTCTGATTCCGTTTATATGTTCTTTCGTCAGTTATAAACAAACATGATATTATGTCTACTTTAGTGTCTGGATTAGTATATCTTCAAGTTAGAGCATGGCAAAATTTTGAGAAATACAAAACCATAATATAGAAGAACAAAACAGTAAATCACACCAATATTTTTACGTGATTCATCCCTTATCCTCTAATCTAGTGGTACGTCCAATACCAATTTGTATTGGAGACACTTTTTATTAAACTTAATACCCAAAAGATTACAGAAAACTATATATACAAAGAAGCTTGATTTTGACTTGGACACACCACTATCCTCTTGCACCTCTACAACTTAATTCTCTCACTTTGTACGGACTATCTATTACACGAACACCCAAGCCAAACTAGACTTGTGTTTGGTTTACAAAAGATATAAATAAAATATTACAAAGGCTTTCCAGTTAGAAAGAATTCAAGAGAATACAAATAGTAACTAGAATCCTACTTTAGAAAGCTTTCAAGATATATTTAATAATGAATTTCGGCTTCAAGTGTCGTGACCTCTTTTGCAAGCAAGATGAATATATATAGAATAGTGAGCAACGGATAGTTCAATCAGTTAGCTTGGATGTCTCAATAAAGGATAACAATATCAACAATCTGTTATAGCTAACGACTACTCCTTCCGTCCCATGATAAAAGTCATTATTACTATTTTGGATAGTCTCATGTTAAATGTTCACTTTCATTTAATAACCAAACTTTTACACAATTTTTTCTATTATATCTGTAACATTAAATATCTCATACTTTTATTATTCTAATTCTCTCTCCGTATTTAATAAGTATGGAGAGAGAATATTTTGAATTGAATAGCTAGAAAGTCACTCTCTCATCTATATTGAAAATAATTAATGACATATTATTATAGGCAATTTTGTCATTTCATTCCATTTCTTAATATGCGTGAAAAATCAGAACTTTTAACCTGGAATGGAGGGAGTATAATATATTTCTAAACCAACAAGTCAAAGATATGATACTAAAACATGCTAAAATTAAGGAGCTATAGAATATTCATGATAATGTTGTTAAGGTTGTGTTTGATAAACCTGAGAATTAAGATCTGAATGATTATAATATCTTAATAAATTAGATCATATTAATTGTGACAACCCCAAAACAGGTCCATTCCATCCAACCCATACTGTGTCGTCAAATACATGGTACAGAAAACAACTACAATTTTATTACAACAATTGTCATGCAAAATACAACAACACATATGTTGTGAGTTTGGATACAAATATATACCAACTGTGACACTAATCCCAACCGTGGACATTACGTCACAATGACACCTTACATAAAGGTATAGTCAAAAACTGTTTTAGAAATTAGAATCTTTGGGAAGTGCTCAAGGAAACCTTCGTACATGGGAGGTCATGCTTCTAGGTTATGATAGATATCATATGACCACAGAATTATCCTTGGTTGATCCAATAGACCCCAAAAAAAATGAGAAGATTACTATCATATTCTTCTCAATGGTGAGTCTTCTCTTGACATATCATTATCTCCACTGTCTCTAATTGAGATTTATACTTCAAACAAACACCAAGATTATACAGGTAATACTCATAAATATACTCAGCAAGTGGATGAGCACAACCCTTTCTTATGATGACACGAGATTGTATGTCATTAGACATCTTGTATGATAGTGGCAAAACACTCTTCCAACGTTGGGTTCGCCTCACCCTAATTGATTCACCAAATATAACTACTAAATGATGACCACCGTTCTATTCCCCCTGTTACCCCCGCTCGACCCAGCTACACTCTTATTACCTGAAATGAATTGTGAAACAAAAGGGTGAGCATAACTAGCTCAGTAAAGAATATCATGACTAAAGATAATTAAATTATCAATAGCCTTCATCAATAATTAATCAGAGATTTAAAACATATGGTAGATGATAAAAATTTCAACCATAGTTGCAGCGGAACGAGCAATCCATTAGAAGAGTCAAATAAACTATAAAGTCTATTATCTTCTCCATGTTAAAAATCTATTAACAATGTTTTATCCCTGTAACATCAATCAATAATTCTGGTCCACAATCATATGAATAACTCATAATCATAATTGTAGTTCTAAATTCCTCTTCTCATCCAGGACGAAGATAATTTTCATCACCTATCTTTACCTGAAACATCAAAGATCATGGTTATACCAAATCACAGTTCCTGTTTATAATCATACTAACAATTTTATCTTTGCACTTCGGGCCAAATATATTCATCAACAAACCATATTTGCACTACAGACCAAAGATATTCAAGAACAGGTCATCTTTGCACTACGTGCCAAAGATATTCATCAACAATTCATCTTTGCACTACAGGCCAAAGATATTCATATCTCATAGAAATATATAATCATTTCAGAATTTATATAAACAATAATTATAACCATGTTGATCATTTTACCTTTTCACTTAAGCTAAAGATATTCAATTATATATTCAATGGTCATGATCATACTAGTCAACAATTCAACTTTGCACTACTGGCCAAAGAGAACCCATAGTCATGATCATACCAATAATTTACCCATCTTTACACTCAAGTCAAAGAGAAATTAATATCATCATTAGGATTATAAAAATGTTATATATGATAATAAAAAAAATAATATAATCAACGTATAGATATAATCTCAAGAGTAATATTCATAACTCAACTATAATTTGGTCAGGAAAAAAAAAACCAATTTTATCGTGAATAGTAACTAATAAATAGTAAACCCGACACAAAAAGGTAGAAATTCCACAATAAAATACATACCAATATTTCGATATAATGATATTGAAATAACATTTCTTAAACTTATAAATAATTTATTTTAATTGTTTACACTTTACTAACTAATGCATTTAATCATCATAAAATGCCAAACTCTTAAGATTTCATCACCAATAACCAAAATTCTTATCAAAAATCTGCATATAACTCATATATGATTCTCAAGCCATAAAATCATATTTTCCAATTTTCTTACTTCACATAACATATTTAATTCATTTACTCATAATTAGACCATTTTCATGAAAAATACCAACTCAGTTACAAAAATATTTCTTTTCTGGGATATAGCAGAATATAGTCCCATATTAAACATATATATTTATCAGAATTTTTAAAATTCATTTACTATTTTTCATATGGTCAAAACCACTGAATATTTAGACATTTATCATAAATTGTACTTTTATCCAAAAATTTCAAAATTTACAGAGTACACTGATATTATATAGATGTACTCCCAATAAATATTTCATCAATTTTGGAGATAACCACAAGGAGTTATAAGAGATTACTTTTTAAATAGTTTTTTCTCATAAAATTCATAACTCTTAATCTATACATCCAAAAATAGCCATTTTTGGACACAATCAATAAAACTCATCAAATTATCATTTCAAATTTTTCCAAATTTTTCTGAAGGTCGGAAGAAGTACGAACTGAAAAATATAATAACCCTTAAAATCCCTTACCTCGAAAGAACAGTACTTCTGACTGGAATATCGAATGAAAAACCGAAGGAAACTTCTACTAAATAGCAACTCTTAAAGTATCTAAATATTCTCAAAAATATGCTTGATAATATAGAGAGAAAGAAAACTTATTTCTGGTGTATTTTCAATTCTAACATAAGCACCTATTTATAGGAAAATGCTAGAACGCCAAAGGAGACTAAAATAATAAAATATTAATTTAATTATTTTTCTTCTTATGTACCAACCCATCTTGAAAGCCATCAGCAACCAAATCTGAAATTTCATGCAGCCCACATGTGGCCTATAAATAATATTCCTAATAGTATTTGGCATAATGGGCCCTAGGGTTTCATAATCTTGATGGACGATTTTGACCCTTAGCTATTATATAAATAAAACAGTTAGGGTTTGGTCTCAGTTGTCGTCTCAAGAACTTTATACACACCTATACATCCATCCTAAGATTGAGAGAGACAATTGAAGACCTTCACCATTAAGCGCAACGGAAGCGTGATATAGAGGTGACTTTTCTCAATTCATGTAAGTACTTAATATTATGATTAATTTATAGGAAAAAAACCAATTTTGTCGTGAATAGTAACTCGTGAATAGTAACTAATAAATAGTAAACCTAACAAAAAAAAGTAGAAATTCCACAATAAAATACATACCAATATTTCGATATAATGATATTGAAATAATCTTTCTTAAACTTATAAATAATTTATTTTAATTGTTTACACTTTACTAAATAATGCATTTAATCATCATAAAATGCTAAATTCTTAAGATTTCATCACCAATAACCAAAATTCTCATCAAAAATCTGCATATAACTCATATATGATTCTCAAGCCATAAAATCATATTTTCCAATTTTCATACTTCACATAACATATTTAATTCATTTACTCATAATTAGACCATTTTCATGACCAACTCAGTTTCAAAAATATTTCTTTTCTGGGATATAGTAGAATATAGTCCCATATTGAACATATATTTTTTTCAGAATTTTTAAAATTCATTTACTATTTTTCATATGGCCAAAACCAGCGAATATTTAGACATTTATCATAAATTATACTTTAATCCAAAAATTTCAAAATTTATAGAGTACACTGATATTTTATAGATGTACTCCCAATAAAATTTTCATCAATTTTGGAGATAACCACAAGGAGTTATTAGCGATTACTTTTAAAATAGTTTTTTCTCATAAAATTCATAACTCTTAATCTATACATCCAAAAATCGCCATTTTTGGACACAATCAATAAAACTCATCAAATTATCATTTCAAATTTTTCCAGAATTTTCTGAAGGTCGGAAGAAGTACGAACTGAAAAACATAATAACCCTTAAAATCCCTTACCTCGAAAGAGCAGTACTTCTGACTGGAATATCGGATGAAAAACCGAAGAAAACTTCTACTAAATAGCAACTCTCAAAGTTTCTAAATATTCTCAAAAATATGCTTGATAATATAGAGAGAAAGAAAACTTGTTTCTGGTGTGATTTTCAATTCTAACATAAGCACCTATTTATAGAAAAATGCTAGAACGCCAAAGGAGACTAAAATAATAAAATATTAATTTAATTATTTTTCTTCCTACGTACAAACCTGTAAGACCCCGAAAATTTTTAAATAAAAAGAAATTTCCTTTATTTATTTATTTTTGAAATAGTAAGGGTGAATTTGATTAATGTGGTTAGTTATGGGTAAAATGCGCAAATATTTTAAATAAGCAGGTGGTTATAAAATATTCATTGTTGTCGGGGAATATTCGTTTGGTCGTGGAATATTCTTGCTGTCGGGGAATATTCGTACGACGGCGCAGTCTTTGGTGGGCCCCATAAAGGAAAGCGATTGGATGAAAAAAACGACAAGTATAAGTTGTTTATAAAAATGGCGTAGTTGTTACCGTTAATATTGTTGGAATACCCGGTGATTAAAACACAGTAATACGCGTTGTTGTACAGTAGCACACGGTATTGCACCAGTTATTGATTCTTACGTAAGAAGGCACTACTAAATAATTGTTACAGTAATTACTGTTCAGTATTTTATGTTATTGATTCAATAATTGCTTCATTGATATTTTATATTACTGTTGTTTCAATAATTGTCACTACACAGTATTTTTCATTATCGAAGCAATAATTCATATTATCTGAATAATATTATTAGATAACATTATTGGCAATGTCTAGAAAGTTCTGTCTAAGGAGAGGTTTGGTCACCTAATTGCGCGCCAGTAAGGAGAAATTCTTATTAGAAAGCCCCCTCTTTCCTAGGAACGGCCTGGTTGCTAATACTGTGATTCTGTAATATTATTTGTGAATAATTAATTATTGATTTATATGATGAGGAAAATATTGATTTTATGTGGATATAGATGGAGAAAATTTTTAATGTGACAATTGTTGAAAATTAATATTTTATCTTTTTCTAATAAAATTATTCATTTAAATATATTATTTTAATAATATATTAACGGTGATATTTTTATAATGAATGTGGGATATATGAGTATATGAGGAGGAAGAGTATTTTTGTGGAATTAAATGTTTAACACATATTTTGTGTATTGGTGGACACAATTATTGACCGAAATTTGATTATAGCCTGTAAAATCGTCCGTTTGTAGATTTCGGTCAATTTTTGTTTGGAATTTGGAAAAACTTCCTTCTGCAAAGTTGTAGATAATGGAATTTCCTATAGAAAATTGCGAGATTCGAATTTTTTTGGCAAAAGTGCTATTTATTATGAATTATTGAAGTTCCGAGGCTTCAAAATAATTAATTTTTGGAAGTTTAAAATATTTTTATTTACAAAAACGTTTTTTTTATTTGGTTCCATCATTTAGCATGTGTTCAATGGCTGAAAATCAGATTCAAGGGTTGGCGTAGAAAACTTAATATATATATTAATATTATATTAAATTTTCTGCTTTGGTGTTCTAAGCAATTTCCTATAAATAGGTGTTTAGGTGAAAATCACACCAGAAACTGAAGTTTTCTCTCTCTATATTATCGAGCGTATTCTTGTGAGTATTTTGAGTATACTTTAAGTATTGCTATATGGTACAAGTTCAAGTCATAGCCTATATCCGGTGTTTCAAAAGAAGTACTGTCTTTCGAGGTAAAGGATGTTATTTTTTTCTCAAATGATATTATTTCTTCAATATCATTATGCTGAAATATTGGTTGAAATTTTTTATCAAATTTGGAACTTTTTTATGTCGGGGTTACTATTCATGAGTTACTATTCATGAGTTACTATTCACGAGTTACTATTCACGAGTACTATTCACGAAGCGTGATGATATTTTTTGTGAAATTTCTATCTTTTGGTGTCGGAGTTGCTATTCACGTATACGGCACTATTCACGAATACGACAATATTCACCAAAAAAATAAAATTTCTTCTTTTTGTCCAAAATATCTATTCTGGATACTAGCTTTGATTGTATACATGTTTTGATCATTCTTGAATTTTACTTCAGTATGATTATTTATGAAGTATTTTTGAACTCGGATTATTTAAAGTACGAATCCTTAATACTTGTTATTTTGTTTCACTGGATTCGTTTCCTTTAAAATATTTTTCATCATCCTCAGTCCTAAATGATGGTGTTACTGAATATCTTTGGCCTGTAGTGCAAAGATGAATGATTTCTTGATGAATATCTTTGGCCCGTAGTGCAAAGATGAACAGGTGTTTAGATGAACATGACCAACTGATGAATATCTTTGGCCTGTAGTGCAAAGATGAATATTTGGTTTGATTTGAGATATAAATTGATTGATGTTACAGGGATAAAATATTGATGATGGACTTTTAAATTCATAGATGTTAGTAGATTTCATTCTCTACTTAACTCTTCTAATGAATTGTTGTTTCCACTGCAGTTGTTGATCTAAAACTTGTTGTCTATTGTATTCTATCAGATTTTTCCCTGTTGAAGACTAAGGATAACTTGTTGTACATTATCTTAGTCATAATATTCTTTACTAGGCTAGTTGAGCTCACCCTTTTTCTTGTTGTTCTATTTTTTCTTCTCAGGAGACGAGAATGTAGCGAGTACGAGTCAGGGGATGTAATGATGGTTCTAGAGAGAGTTGTTTAGTAGTCCTCCCCATTTTTGTAAAATAATGTATCAATAATTATGATGGGGATTTATTTGTATGTGGATATTGTCTAGACGGCAATAGTTTATATGTTGTAATAATAAAGTTTTAGTTATTTCTGTACCATGTATTTGGCGACTCAGAATGGGTTGGATGGAATGGACCTATTTTGGGGGCGTCACCCCATCTTGAAAGCCATCAGCAGCCAAATCTGAAATTTCATGCAGCCCACATGTTTCAAATAAGAGTGGGTCCCACTCTTATTAAAATTATGGGTGGGACCCACTCTTATTTGAAACATGTAGGCTGCATGAAATTTCAGATTTGGCTGCTGATGGCTTTCAAGATGGGGTGACGCCCCCAAAATAGGTCCATTCCATCCAACCCATTCTGAGTCGCCAAATACATGGTACAAAAATAACTACAACTTTATTATTACAACATATAAACTATTACCGTCTAGACAATATCCACATACAAATAAATCCCCATCATAATTATTGATACATTATTTTACAAAAATGGTGAGGACTACTAAACAACTCTCTTTAGAACCATCATTACATCCCCCGACTCGTACTCGCTACATTCTCGTCTCCTGAGAAGAAAAAATAGAACAACAAGAAAAAGGGTGAGCTCAACTAGCCCAGTAAAGAATATTATGACTAAGATAATGTACAACAAGTTATCCTTAGTCTTCAACAGGGAAAAATCTGATAGAATACAATAGACAACAAGTTTTAGATCAACAACTGTAGCGGAAACAACAATTCATTAGAAGAGTTAAGTAGAGAATGAAATCTACTAACATCTATGAATTTAAAAGTTCATCATCAATATTTTATCCCTGTAACATCAATCAATATATATCTCAAATCAAATCAAATATTCATCTTTGCACTACAGGCCAAAGATATTCATCAGTTGGTCATGTTCATCTAAACACCTGTTCATCTTTGCACTACGGGCCAAAGATATTCATCAATTGTTCATGTTCATCTCAACACCTGTACATCTTTGCACTACGAGCCAAAGATATTTATAATAAAATCAACCATCTTTTCACTACAGGCCAAAGATATTCAGTAACACCATCATTTAGGACTGAGGATGATGAAAAATATTTTAAAGGAAACGAATCCAGTGAAACAAAATAACAAGTATTAAGGATTCGTACTCTAAACAATCCGAGTTCAAAAATACTTCATAAATAATCATACTGAAGTAAAATTCGAGAATGATCAAAACATGGATACAATCAAAGCTAGTATCCACAATAGATATTTTAGACAAAAAGAAGAAATTTTATTTTTCGGTGAATAATGTCGTATTCGTGAATAGTGTCGTATACGTGAATAGTGACGTATACGTGAATATTAACTCTGACCCCAAAAGATAGAAATTTCACAAAAAACATCATCATGCTTCGTGAATAGTACTCGTGAATAGTAACTCGTGAATAGTAACTCATGAATAGTAACTCGCGAATAGTTACTCATGAATAGTAACCCCGACATGAAAAAGTTCCAAATTTTGATACAAAGTTCCAACCAATATTTCAGCATAATGATATTGAAGAAATAATATCATTTGAGAAGAAAATAACATCCTTTACCTCGAAAGACAGTACTTCTAGTTGAAACACCGGATATAGGCTATGACTTGAACTTGCACCGTATAGCAATACTTAAAGTATACTCAAAATACTCACAAGAATACACTCGATAATATAGAGAGAGAAAACTTCAGTTTCTGGTGTGATTTTCAATTCTAACCTAAGCACCTATTTATAGGAAATTGCTTAGAACACCAAAGCAGAAAATTTAATATAATATTAATATATATATTAAGTTTTCTACGCCAACCCTTGAATCTGATTTTCAGCCATTGAACACATGCTAAATGAGGGAACCAAATAAAAAAAACATTTTTTGTAAATAAAAATATTTTAAACTTCCAAAAATCAATTATTTCGGAGTTTCAGAACTTCAATAATTCATAATAAATAGCCCCTTTACCAGAAAATTCGAATCTCATGAGTTTTTATAGGAAATTCAATTCTCTACAACTTTGCAGAAGAAAGTTTTTCCGAATTCCAAACAGAAATTGACCGAAATCCATAAACGAACGATTTTACAAGCTATAATCAAATTTCGGTCAATAATTGTGTCCACCAATACACAAAATATGTGTTAAACATTTAATGCCACAAAAATACTCTTCCTCCTCATATACTCATATATCCCACATTCATTACAAAAAATATCACCGTTAATATATTATTAAAATAATATATTTAAATGAATTATTTTATCAGAAAAAGATAAAATATTAATTTTCAACAATTGTCGCATTAAAAATTTTCTCCATCTATATCCACATAAAATCAATATTTTTCTCATCATATAAATCAATAATTAATTATTCACAAATAATATTACAGAATCACAGTATTAGCAACCAGGCCGTTCCCAGGAAAGAGGGGGCTTTCCAATAAGAATTTCTCCTTACTGGCGCGCAATTAGGTGACCAAACCTCTCCTTAGACAGAACTTTCTAGACATTGCCAATAATGTTATCTAATAATATTATTCAGATAATATGAATTATTGCTTCGATATTAAAAAATACTGTGTAGTGACAATTATTGAAACAACAGTAATATAAAATATCAATGCAGCAATTATTGAATCAATAACATAAAATACTGAACAGTAATTACTGTAACAATTATTGAGTAGTGCCTTCTTACGTAAGAATCAATAACTGGTGCAATACCGTGTGCTACTGTGCAACAACGCGTATTACTGTGTTTTAACCACCGGGTATTCCAACAGTATTAACGGTAACAACTACGCCGTTTTTATAAACAACTTATACTTGTCGTTTTCTTCATCCAATCACTTTCCGTTATGGGGCCCACCAAAGACTGCGCCGTCGTACGAATATTCCCCGACAGCAAGAATATTCCACGACCAAACGAATATTCCCCGACAACAATGAATATTTTATAACCACCTGCTTATTTAAAATATTTGCGCATTTTACCCATAACTAACCACATTAATCAAATTCACCCTTACTATTTCAAAAAATAAATAAATAACGGAAATTCCTTTATATTTAAAAATTTTCGGGGTCTTACAACCTCCCCTCCTTATGAAATTTCGTCCTCGAAATTGACGTACGTAACTGGTGTTTCAAAAAGGTAAAGATACCTCGCTTTCATTTCCGTTTCCAACTCCAATGTCATTTCCTCTATAGCATGATTCCTCCACAAAACTTTAACTTGTGGTATGTCCTTCGTGCGTAGGACATGCTCCTTCCCATCCAACATCTTGACAGGTACCTCCCCGTACGTTAAGTCTTCAGCTATTTCGTCCAGTTCAAACTCAATAACATGGTTCGAGTCGTCCACATCGGTACATAAAAAAAATGTTATAAACACGCGACATACTTGGCGGTAAAACGAGTCTATAGGCCACAGTTCCTATTGGATCGAGAATTTCAAATGGATTAATAAATCGAAGGTTTGAGCTTTGCTCACATCGCCAATTCTCACTTTTGGAATAAGAACTTCTTGTACTTGATTCTTCATATTCACCAGCTCCGGTGTGTAGCTTGAACAGCTTTAATTTTATCGATTAAAGTCTATTATACTCGTATATCATCACGTGGGTACCTAGAGTTTTTATCTCCATCTCTATTATTTATAAATTATACGAAATTAGTCTTTGACAATATCGTACTCGTACTTGTATACGATCTTCTACTCAACACGTCAGCTACCACGTTCGCTTTTCCCGGATGGCATGGTCAGAACATGTGCTGAAATGAGTCTCCTCTTGAGTTCTTCGAAGCTCTTCCCACATTCCTTGTTTCATTCAAATTTTGTATCTCTACGAGTCATCTGCGTTAATGGAATAGCGATTCGAGAATATCCTTCAACGAATCTCCGATAATAATCAACTAAGCCTAGAAAGCTACGTATTTCGATTATCGACTTAGGTTGTTCTTAACTGTGACTCATATCCCAACCTTGGATAGCACGTTACAATGACACCTATCAGTTTACTATCGCACGAATATTGTGTCCCCTACGAAGAGTCTGGCTTCGGTGTATTCCACAAAGGAAGTCACAAGATAAAGGCTCGGGTACCAAATTCTACAGTTAAATTTTTAACTCCTGAAGTTCAATAGGAGCCATGAGATTTTTAGAAATGGGTTTTGTACTGGGTTCAAAGTCGATACAAAATTCAATATCACACTCTGGGAGTAGGCCAAGAAATTCTTCAGAAAATTCACTAACAACAGAAATATCATTCAAATCTGATGTACTTTTGTTCAAGTCCATGACATGGGCTAAGAAAACATGACATCCATTTTTCAATAAACGAATGACTTCATGGCTTGATATAAAAATGTTTGACTTCAATGGTTTGATTGCTTGAGTTCAAATATCAGGTTGCTTGGGAATATGAAAATTAACAACCTTAATAAAGCAATTAATTTTGGCATGATGAGTAGTTAACCTTAAAATCACATCAAAAGCAAATATCTCTATAGAAATAAGGTTAACAGGTAATGTGATAGTGCCAACTTGAATCAAGCAAGATTTCTAAACAACGGATGTAATGAAAGTTTCTCCTAACGGAGTCTCCATAAATAGGTCAAAGTCTAATTTCTCCGTAGTCAAGTTCAAACGTTGAGCGCAAGCAAGAGAGATAAAAGAATGGGTAGAACCGGAATCTAGTAAGGTATAAACTTCGCAAGAATTATAATTAACTAACCCGTGCTAACTTCGTTCGGGTTCCTCGCATTTTGACCGGTCACGACAAACGCTCTTCCAGGAACCGTTGACTTTGACTTTTCTTGGACAGCCTTTTGAATCACCATCCCCGCTGGAATTGGTTTCGCTACCGTACACTCTCGAGCGATATGTCCTTCCTTTCCACAATTATAGCATACCTTGAACTGTTGTGGGCAGTTTGGGCTGATATGTCCCTCTTTCCCGCATTTGTAACATACGACCGGTGGTCTTTCTCCTCCCTTGGAACTAGTTGCTGCTGGCACTGTCGTCTTCACATGGTCGTTGTTAAATCTCCTCTTTTTAAAATCTCCTCCCGACTCGCTTCTTCTATTTTCATGGCCACGATTACCACCAGAGTGGTTACCGCCTTTGTCCATATTCTTCTTTCTCTGCTGGTTATCGTTATTCTGATGACTACTATCTTCGGTATGATCCTGGTTATGGTCCCTCGGTTGAACGTACTCGTTATCTCGCACTAACAACTGAGCCCTGTTGACAACATCTGAATAGATAGAAAATTTATGAGAAATGAGATACTGACGTATGTCGGGTTTCAAACCTCTCAGAAACATCCGCGTCATACGTTCCTCATTCTCCACCAAATGATGTGCAAACCTGGATAACTCCGCGAACTTCGCCTCGTACTGGGACACCGTCATGTTATTCTGTTCCAGTCTAATAAACTACACTTCCTTCATATGGCGAATACTTTTAGGAAAGTATTTTTCGTTGAAAAGTTTCTGAAACGTCTCCCATGACATGCTGAGTGTGGCTGGATGTGTACGCTTCACAGACTCCCACTAGTAGTCTGCCTCGCCACGGAACATAAAGGTGGAGAATGGAACCTTCTGTTAATCCGTGCATCCCAAGACATCGAATATCTTGGTAATTTGCTTGATCCACGTTTCAGCCATGATCGGATCTGGCTTTCCCTTAAATTCTGGTGGTCCCAACTCTTTGAACTGCTTGGCTGTGACCACCCGTGAATTGCTATCATTTCCTCATACATTTTGAACACGAGTCTCCCTCGTCTGATTTTGCACGAACTGCAAAAAGCTCCTAAACATCCCGTCGTTCATCGTCTGCTCAGTGGTGTTGTTCACAGGAGATATATTGCCAGCCTGTTGCACGTTCTCCTCGTTGGTAAGTACAGGCATCTCCACGCTCTCATTTACTCCACTGTTAATATTCTCAGTCGACATTCTCAAATACTGCCATAAAACAAGGGTTAATTAAACAATTTAACAAATTACATAATACCCCTATATTATGACCGACCAACAAATAAGCTTAGGTAGGACACACTAGCGAAGGATTTACTCGTCTCTCCCCTCCTAGTTCTATTCCCCGATCTCTGCCAGAGATCATATCCCTAAGCTCTGATACCAACTGTGACGCCCCCAAAATAGGTCCATTCCATCCAACCCATTCTGAGTCGCCAAATACATGGTACAGAAATAACTACAACTTTATTATTACAACATATAAACTATTGCCGTCTAGACAATATCCACATACAAAAATATCCCCATCATAATTATTGATACATTATTTTACAAAAATGGCGAGGACTACTAAACAACTCTCTCTAGAACCATCATTACATCCCCCGACTCGTACTCGCTACATTCTCGTCTCTTGAGAAGAAAAAATAGAACAACAAGAAAAAGGGTGAGCTCAACTAGCCCAGTAAAGAATATTATGACTAAGATAATGTACAACAAGTTATCCTTAGTCTTCAACAGGGAAAAATCTGATAGAATACAATAGACAACAAGTTTTAGATCAACAATTGCAGCGGAAACAACAATTCATTAGAAGAGTTAAGTAGAGAATAAATCTACTAACATCTATGAATTTAAAAGTCCATCATCAATATTTTATCTCTGTAACATCAATCAATATATATCTCAAATCATATCAAATATTCATCTTTGCACTACAGGCCAAAGATATTCATCAGTTGGTCATGTTCATCTAAGCACCTGTTCATCTTTGTACTACAGGCCAAAGATATTCATCAATTGGTCATGTTCATCTCAACACTTGTACATCTTTGCACTACGAGCCAAAGATATTCATAATAAAATCAACCATCTTTGCACTACAAGCCAGAGATATTCAGTAACACCATCATTTAGGACTGAGGATGATGAAAAATATTTTAAAGGAAAGGAATCCAGTGAAACAAAATAACAAGTATTAAGGATTCGTACTCTAAACAATCCGAGTTCAAAAATACTTCATAAATAATCATACTGAAGTAAAATTCAAGAATGATCAAAACATGGATACAATCAAAGCTAGTATCCACAATAGATATTTTAGACAAAAAGAAGAAATTTTATTTTTCGGTGAATAGTGTCGTATTCGTGAATAGTGTCGTATACGTGAATAGTGACGTATACGTGAATATTAACTCTGATACCAAAAGATAGAAATTTCACAAAAAAACATCATCATGCTTCGTGAATAGTACTCGTGAATAGTAACTCATGAATAGTAACTCGTGAATAGTAACTCATGAATAGTAACTCATGAATAGTAACCCCGACATGAAAAAGTTCCTAATTTTGATACAAAGTTCTAACCAATATTTCAGCATAATGATATTGAAGAAATAATATCATTTGAGAAGAAAATAACATCCTTTACCTCGAAAGACAGTACTTCTAGTTGAAACACCGGATATAGGCTATGACTTGAACTTGCACTGTATAGCAATACTTAAAGTATACTCAAAATACTCACAAGAATACGCTCGATAATATAGAGAGAGAAAACTTCAGTTTCTGGTGTGATTTTCAATTCTAACCTAAGCACCTATTTATAGGAAATTGCTTAGAACACCAAAGCAAAAAATTTAATATAATATTAATATATATATTAAATTTTCTACGCCAACCCTTGAATCTGATTTTCAGCCATTGAACACATGCTAAATGAGGGAACCAAATAAAAAAAATGTTTTTTGTAAAAAAAAATATTTTAAACTTCCAAAAATCAATTATTTCGGAGTTTCAGAACTTCAATAATTCATAATAAATAGCCCTTTTACCAGAAAATTCGAATCTCATGAGTTTTTATAGGAAATTCAATTCTCTACAACTTTACAGAAGAAAGTTTTTCCAAATTCCAAACAAAAATTGAACGAAATCCATAAACAGACGATTTTACAGGCTATAATAAAATTTCGGTCAATAATTGTGTCCACCAATACACAAAATATGTGTTAAACATTTAATGCCACAAAAATACTCTTCCTCCTCATATACTCATATATCCCACATTCATTATAAAAATATCACCGTTAATATATTATTAAAATAATATATTTAAATGAATTATTTTATCAGAAAAAGATAAAATATTAATTTTCAACAATTGTCACATTAAAAATTTTCTCCATCTATATCCACATAAAATCAATATTTTTCTCATCATATAAATCAATAATTAATTATTCATAAATAATATTACAGAATCACAGTATTAGCAACCAGGCCGTTCCCAGGAAAGAGGGGGCTTTCCAATAAGAATTTCTCCTTACTGACGCGCAATTAGGTGACCAAACCTCTCCTTAGACAGAACTTTCTAGACATTGCCAATAATGTTATCTAATAATATTATTCAGATAATATGAATTATTGCTTCGATAATGAAAAATACTGTGTAGTGACAATTATTGAAACAACAGTAATATAAAATATCAATGCAGCAATTATTGAATCAATAACATAAAATACTGAACAGTAATTACTGTAACAATTATTGAGTAGTGCCTTCTTACGTAAGAATCAATAACTGGTGCAATACCGTGTGCTAATGTGCAACAACGCGTATTACTGTGTTTTAACCACCGGGTATTCCAACAGTATTAACGGTAACAACTACGCTGTTTTTATAAACAACTTATACTTGTCGTTTTCTTCATCCAATCGCTTTCCGTTATGGGTCCCACCAAAGACTGCGCCGTCGTACGAATATTCCCCGACAGCAAGAATATTCCACGACCAAACGAATATTCCCCGACAATAATAAATATTTTATAACCACCTGCTTATTTAAAATATTTGCGCATTTTACCCATAACTAACCACATTAATCAAATTCACCCTTACTATTTCAAAAAATAAATAAATAACGGAAATTCCTTTATATTTAAAAATTTTCGGGGTCTTACAACCTCCCCTCTTTATGAAATTTCGTCCTCGAAATTGACGTACGTAACTGGTGTTTCAAAAAGGTAAAGATACCTCGCTTTCATTTCCGTTTCCAACTCCAATGTCATTTCCTCTATAGCATGATTCCTCCACAAAACTTTAACTTGTGGTATGACCTTCGTGCGTAGGACATGCTCCTTCCCATCCAACATCTTGACAGGTACCTCCCCGTACGTTAAGTCTTCAGCTATTTCGTCCGGTTCAAACTCAATAACATGGTTCGAGTCGTCCACATCGGTACATAAAAAAAATGTTATAAACACGCGACATACTTGGCGGTAAAACGAGTCTATAGGCCACAGTTCCTATTCGATCGAGAATTTCAAATGGATTAATAAATCGAAGGTTTGAGCTTTGCTCACATCGCCAATTCTCACTTTTGGAATAAGAACTTCTTGTACCTGCTTCTTCATATTCACCAGCTCCGGTGTGTAGCTTGAACAACTTTAACTTTATCGATTAAAGTCGATTATACTCGTATATCATCACGTGGGTACCTAGAGTTTTTATCTCCATCTCTATTATTTATAAATTATACGAAATTAGTCTTTGACAATATCATACTCGTACTTGTATACGATCTTCTACTCAACACGTCAGCTACTACGTTCGCTTTTTCAGGATGGCATGGTCAGAACATGTGCTGAAATGAGTCTTTTCTTAAGTTCTTAGAAGCTCTTCCCACATTCCTTGCTTCATTCGAATTTTGTATCTCTACAAGTCAGCTGCGTTAATGGAATAACGATTCGAGAATATCCTTCAACGAATCTCCGATAATAATCAACTAAGCCTAGAAAGCTACGTATTTCGATTATCGACTTAGGTTGTTCTTAACTGTGACTCATATCCCAACCTTGGATAGCACGTTACAATGACACCTATCAGTTTACTATCGCACGAATATTGTGTCCCCTACGAAGAGTCTGGCTTTGGTGTATTCCACAAAGGAAGTCACAAGATAAAGGCTCGGGTACCAAATTCTATAGTTAAATTTTTAACTCCTGAAGTTCAATAGGAGCCATAAGATTTTTAGAAATGGGTTTTATACCGGGTTCAAAGTCGATACAAAATTCAATATCACGCTCTGGGAGTAGGCCAAGAAATTCTTCAGAAAATACATCAGAAAATTCACTAACAACAGAAATATCATTCAAATCTGATGTACTTTTGTTCAAGTCCATGACATGGGCTAAGAAAACATGACATCCATTTTTCAATAAACGAATGACTTCATGGCTTGATATAAAAATGTTTGACTTCAATGGTTTGATTGCTTGAGTTCGAATATCAGGTTCCTTGGGAATATGAAAATTAACATCCTTACAAAAGCAATTAATTTTGGCATGATGAGTAGTTAACCTTAAAATCACATCAAAAGCAAATATCTCTATAGAAATAAGGTTAACAGGTAATGTGATAGTGCCAACTTGAATCAAGCAAGATTTCTAAACAACGGATGTAATGAAAGTTTCTCCTAACGGAGTCTCCATAAATAGGTCAAAGTCTAATTTCTCCGTAGTCAAGTTCAAACGTTGAGCGCAAGCAAGAGAGATAAAAGAATGGGTAGAACCGGAATCTAGTAAGGTATAAACTTCGCAAGAATTATAATTAACTAACCCGTGCTAACTTCGTTCGGGTTCCTCGCATTTTGACCGGTCACGACAAACGCTCTTCCAGGAACCGTTGACTTTGACTTTTCTTGGACAGCCTTTTGAATCACCATCCCCGCTGGAATTGGTTTCGCTACCGTACACTCTCGAGCGATATGTCCTTCCTTTCCACAATTATAACATACCTTGAACTGTTGTGGGCAGTTTGGGCTGATATGTCCCTCTTTCCCGCATTTGTAACATACGACCGGTGGTCTTTCTCCTCCCTTGGAACTAGTTGCTGCTGGCACTGTCGTCTTCACATGGTCGTTGTTAAATCTCCTCTTTTTAAAATCTCCTCCCGACTCGCTTCTTCTATTTTTATGGCCACGATTACCACCAGAGTGGTTACCGCCTTTGTCCATATTCTTCTTTCTCTGCTGGTTATCGTTATTCTGATGACTACTATCTTCGGTATGATCCTGGTTATGGTCCCTCGGTTGAACGTACTCGTTATCTCGCTCTAACAACTGAGCCCTGTTGACAACATCTGAATAGATAGAAAATTTATGAGAAATGAGATACTGTCGTATGCCGGGTTTCAAACCTCTCAGAAACATCCGCGTCATATGTTCCTCATTCTCCACCAAATGATGTGCAAACCTGGATAACTCCGCGAACTTCGCCTCGTACTGGGACACCGTCATGTTATTCTGCTCTAGTCTAATAAACTACACTTCCTTCATATGGCGAATACTTTTAGGAAAGTATTTTTCGTTGAAAAGTTTCTGAAACGTCTCCCATGACATGCTGAGTGTGGCTGGATGTGTACGCTTCACAGACTCCCACTAGTAGTCTGCCTCGCCACGGAACATAAAGGTGGAGAATGGAACCTTCTGTTAATCCGTGCATCCCAAGACATCGAATATCTTGGTAATTTGCTTGATCCACGTTTCAGCCATGATCGGATCTGGCTTTCCCTTAAATTCTGGTGGTCCCAACTCTTTGAACTGCTTGGCTGTGACCACCCGTGAATTTCTATCATTTCCTCCTACATTTTGAACACGAGTCTCCCTCGTCTGATTTTGCACGAACTGCAAAAAGCTCCTAAACATCCCGTCGTTCATCGTCTGCTCAGTGGTGTTGTTCACAGGAGATATATTGCCAACCTGTTGCGCGTTCTCCTTGTTGGTAAGTACAGACATCTCCACGGTCTCATTTACTCCACTGTTAATATTCTCAGTCGACATTCTCAAATACTGCCATTAAACAAGGGTTAATTAAACAATTTAACAAATCACATAATACCCCTATATTATGACCGACCAACAAATAAGCTTAGGTAAGACACACTAGCGAAGGATTTACTCGTCTCTCCCCTCCTAGTTCTATTCCCCGATCTCCGCCAGAGATCATATCCCTAAGCTCTGATACCAACTGTGACGCCCCCAAAATAGGTCCATTCCATCCAACCCATTCTGAGTCGCCAAATAAATGGTACAGAAATAACTACAACTTTATTATTACAACATATAAACTATTGCCGTCTAGACAATATCCACATACAAAAATATCCCCATCATAATTATTGATACATTATTTTACAAAAATGGCGAGGACTACTAAACAACTCTCTCTAGAACCATCATTACATCCCCCGACTCGTACTCGCTACATTCTCGTCTCTTGAGAAGAAAAAATAGAACAACAAGAAAAAGGGTGAGCTCAACTAGCCCAGTAAAGAATATTATGACTAAGATAATGTACAACAAGTTATCCTTAGTTTTCAACAGGGAAAAATCTGATAGAATACAATAGACAACAAGTTTTAGATCAACAATTGCAGCGGAAACAACAATTCATTAGAAGAGTTAAGTAGAGAATAAATCTACTAACATCTATGAATTTAAAAGTCCATCATCAATATTTTATCTCTGTAACATCAATCAATATATATCTCAAATCATATCAAATATTCATCTTTGCACTACAGGCCAAAGATATTCATCAGTTGGTCATGTTCATCTAAGCACCTGTTCATCTTTGTACTACAGGCCAAAGATATTCATCAATTGGTCATGTTCATCTCAACACTTGTACATCTTTGCACTACGAGCCAAAGATATTCATAATAAAATCAACCATCTTTGCACTACAAGCCAGAGATATTCAGTAACACCATCATTTAGGACTGAGGATGATGAAAAATATTTTAAAGGAAAGGAATCCAGTGAAACAAAATAACAAGTATTAAGGATTCGTACTCTAAACAATCCGAGTTCAAAAATACTTCATAAATAATCATACTGAAGTAAAATTCAAGAATGATCAAAACATGGATACAATCAAAGCTAGTATCCACAATAGATATTTTAGACAAAAAGAAGAAATTTTATTTTTCGGTGAATAGTGCCGTATTCGTGACTAGTGTCGGTTACGTGAATAGTGACGTATACGTGAATATTAACTCTGACACCAAAAGATAGAAATTTCACAAAAAACATCATCATGCTTCGTGAATAGTACTCGTGAATAGTAACTCGTGAATAGTAACTCATGAATAGTAACTCATGAATAGTAACTCCGACATGAAAAAGTTCCAAATTTTGATACAAAGTTCCAACCAATATTTCAGCATAATGATATTGAAGAAATAATATCATTTGAGAAGAAAATAACATCCTTTACCTCGAAAGACAGTACTTCTAGTTGAAACACCGGATATAGGTTATGGCTTGAACTTGCACCGTATAGCAATACTTAAAGTATACTCGAAATACTCACAAGAATACGCTCGATAATATAGAGAGAGAAAACTTCAGTTTCTGGTGTGATTTTCAATTCTAACCTAAGCACCTATTTATAGGAAATTGCTTAGAACACCAAAGCAGAAAATTTAATATAATATTAATATATATATTAAGTTTTCTACGCCAACCCTTGAATCTGATTTTCAGCCATTGAACACATGCTAAATGAGGGAACCAAATAAAAAAAACATTTTTTGTAAATAAAAATATTTTAAACTTCCAAAAATCAATTATTTCGGAGTTTCAGAACTTCAATAATTCATAATAAATAGCCCTTTTACCAGAAAATTCGAATCTCATGAGTTTTTATAGAAAATTCAATTCTCTACAACTTTGCAGAAGAAAGTTTTTCCAAATTCCAAACAGAAATTGACCGAAATCCATAAACGGACGATTTTACAAGCTATAATCAAATTTCGGTCAATAATTGTGTCCACCAATACACAAAATATGTGTTAAACATTTAATGCCACAAAAATACTCTTCCTCCTCATATACTCATATATCCCACATTCATTATAAAAATATCACCGTTAATATATTATTAAAATAATTTATTTAAATGAATTATTTTATTAGAAAAAGATAAAATATTAATTTTCAACAATTGTCGCATTAAAAATTTTCTCCATCTATATCCACATAAAATCAATATTTTCCTCATCATATAAATCAATAATTAATTATTCACAAATAATATTACAGAATCACAGTATTAGCAGCCAGACCGTTCCCAGGAAAGAAGGGGCTTTCCAATAAGAATTTCTCCTTACTGGCGCACAATTAGGTGACCAAACCTCTCCTTAGACAGAACTTTCTAGACATTGCCAATAATGTTATCTAATAATATTATTCAGATAATATGAATTATTGCTTCAATAATGAAAAATACTGTGTAGTGACAATTATTGAAACAACAGTAATATAAAATATCAATGCAGCAATTATTGAATCAATAATATAAAATACTGAACAGTAATTACTGTAACAATTATTGAGTAGTGCCTTCTTACGTAAGAATCAATAACTGGTGCAATACCGTGTGCTACTGTGCAACAACGCGTATTACTGTGTTTTAACCACCGGGTATTGCAACAATATTAACGGTAACAACTACGCCGTTTTTATAAACAACTTATACTTGTTGTTTTCTTCATCCAATCGCTTTCCGTTATGGGGCCCACCAAAGACTGCGCCGTCGTGAATATTCCCCGACAGCAAGAATATTCCACGACCAAACGAATATTCCCCGACAACAATAAATATTTTATAACCACCTGCATATTTAAAATATTTGCGCATTTTACCCTTAACTAACCACATTAATCAAATTCACCTTTACTATTTCAAAAAAAATAAATAAAGGAAATTCCTTTTTATTTAAAAATTTTCGGGGTCTTACACTGTCACAGATCACAGGGCTTTATTTAAGCTTAAAAGACATAGATTGTATGTGGGCATGAATATTAAAATACACAGAGATCACGGTCATGAATATTAAAATAATATATATATTAAATTTATTATTTATTATGTTTAGATTGTGATTATTTTATAATCAATTTATGTTCATAATTATTTATTTTTATTTAAAATTTTGAAACATGATATGATATATTATATATTAGGGCTTCTAAATTGTTACATGTAAATTATAAATAGTATCAATTTTCAAACTTGATTAATATGTTGTTTAAAGAAAAAATTGAGTTTGATCATAATAATTTACATGTATGCGTGACTCTTTTATTGTTAAAATTAATAATCAGCCCAACGGAGGATTATTAATTGAAACAATTAAAGATTAAGAAAGGTCACATAATGTTATATTTAATAAAAAAAAAGATTTTTATTTTTACCCAACGGAAATATTAGAAGTAAAATTTATTAAATGGAATTTATTGCATAATTAAGTAACATGTTTATTTCATTTCTGCCCAACGGTGATGCATGGATAAATATATTTTGCATTATTTTATGGGGATATTATTAGTATATTATTAATTGGACCAACGAAAGATTAATAATTATGCACAAACATCTCATTAAAATCTATTTTTTAGGGATTGTAAATAGATTTTATGTAACTAACTGTTTGCCCTACAGTTGGTTTTTATTATGATTAATTGTTAATTATGGTTGTACATTGTGGATTTCTTTTTGTTTTTTTGTAAGTATGTTTATGAGCTTGATTATGTTTCGACATTGACTCCAATTAGTATTTCTGGGTATCTCTCTGGAATTGAAACCTTTAATGAAACTAATTTTACTGCTTGAAAAGTGTAAGTGAAAATTGTTCTCGGCACTATGGTTTTGGACTATGCACTACGAGTGGATCATCATGTTCCACTTACAACTACTAACTCAATTGTGCAAAAGGTTATTTATGAAAAATGGAGGCGATCCAACTGTATGTCTCTTATGATTATGAAAAACTTTATCATGACAGCTATTCGAGGAGTCATTCTTAACTTTGAGAATGTTAAAGAGTACTTAACTTCAGTCGAGTAACAATTTAATGGTTCTTCTAAAACTCATGCAAGTACCCTTATTTTAAAAAATGCTTACTAACAGGTATGATGGGGTTAGTGGGGTACGCGAGCACATTATGATGATGATCGACATAACTTTTAAATTAAAAAAGAAGAAAGGCTTAAGATTGAAAAACCTAATGTTGTTCAGTTAACTACCACTAGATCTCATAAGAAGAAGTTTCATAAAAATGGCAAAGGTTTTAAGAATAAGGATAAGCAAATATCTACCAAAACAAATAAGAAAAATGATTCAGGTAACAACTCTGAGGCATGTCCTAAATGTAAGACCCCAACTTTTTTAAATAAAGATGGATTTTCTATAAATATTATTTTTGAATATTATGGAGTAAATTTGATATAATGTTATAGTTGTGGGTAATATTTATAAATTTTGCAAAGTAAGCAAATTTTTATAAAATATTCGTTTGGTCGGGGAATATTCTTTTTATGGGGGAATATTCGTACGACGGCACAATCATTGGTGGACCCCACAACGAAATTATTGTCGGATTGAGAAAACGATAAAAATACTTTATGAAAATAACGGTGGAGGTATTACCGTTAAATTTGTTGAACTACCCGGTAGTAAAAGTACAGTAATACGCGTGGTTGCATAGTAGCACACGGTATTGATTATTGATGCTTACGTGAGAAGTCACTCAGCTATACTCAATTATTACTACAGTAATTGTTGCATCATATCTCTTATATTATTGATTCAATTATTGTCACAGTATCATCTGTATAATATGTTATATTATTAAATCAATAATTGAGACGACAAGTTATAAATGATTAATAATTGTTGAAAGATTAAATATGTATTGATTAAAAATAAAATGATTTGTGGTAATATTTATTCAATCCTTGATGTATATAAAGAGTCTATTATGAGACATTTGTGGTAAGTTTGTTTATTTTATGGGGGGGGGGCATATGTCATCATCTAAGAATATCATCGTCAATAATAATTACCTTCGTCAATAGTAATTACCTTCACCAGACGTCAAACCACTTGCCGTTTCATATTACAGGCGTCGAACCACTTGCCATTTCACATTATAGGCGTCGAACCAATTGTCGTTTCATATTACAGGCGTCAAACCACTTTTATTTTCACATCACCAGTCGTCAAGCCACTTGCCTTTTCACATTTCAAGTGCTAAGCTAGAAATCTTCTATAAATAGAGGCCTAGTGCTTCATTATTTTTCACGAATTCATTCAAGTTATAGAGAGAATAAGAGAGAAAGAAGAAGAGTATTTTGTTACTACACTACTGCAGTATTCAATCTACTACTAATGTAAGGGGTGTTATTCTTTCTTATTCATGAAGAAATCGAACTGTTGTTATTCCATTGCTTATTATTCTGTTAGAATAACCTGTATACGCGGTTTACCCTATACTTGGTGACATTCTTCTATTATTCTGTTGGAACATCTTGTCTGTGTGTTTTACACCGGACCTGGTTCCGTCTTTATTATTATTCTGTTGGAACATCATGTCTGTGTGTTTTACATCGGACCTGGTTCTGTCTTTATTATTATTCTATTGGAACATCTTGTCTGTGTGTTTTACGCCGGACCTGGTTCCATTCTTTATTATTCTGTTGGAATATCCTGTCTGTGCGTTTTATGCCGGATCACCTGGTTCCATTATTTATTATTCTGTTGGAATAACCTGTCTATGCGAAGTACCGCATGTATGGCGATTTCTTTTGTTATTCCATTCTTTATTATAATCAGTTGGTTAAAACTTTGACTTCTATACTCCATGAAATTAGTGGAATATCTTTGATATTTGCACTTCATCTAGTATCTTTTCATGAAAATATTCTTCTGAGCATTCTTGAATTTTACTCTACAAAGCAGTATCATGTTGACAATTTGGACGTTATTAGTTCCTAGATAAATTAATTCTTGAACTTGCTTTATTGAATTCTTATATCATTGTCATCATCATGTTTATATTATGTTGAAAGTCATTTGTGGCCTGTAGTGCATAGATGGATTTGGTATGATTATGACCAGGGATTATTCGGTGTAATCATGACCGTAATGTTACAAATGATGTGGTAAAAGTTATCATTGGCCCGTAATGCATTGATGGACAGTTGTTGGCATGATCATGACCATTAATGAATACACGAATGTCCTTAGTTGTAGTGCATGGATAATTTGTGGTCGTGATACTAAAGAATATTCTTGGCCGTAGTGCATGGGTGATTCGATGATGTGGATTATTTATTAAGCTGAGTCCCAGCGATAAAAGTCATGAAAAACCTTTTAAATCATAAAAGATAGTAGATTTTATTCTCTACTTGACTCTTTTAATGAATTGCTTGTTCCGCTGCAGTTAAACTTGATGTTGTTATATTTTATCAGTTTAACATTGTTGAAGGCTAACGATAATTTATTCTGCATTATCTTATTCATAATATTTCTTACTGGGCTAGTTGAGCTCACCCTTTCTTTCACTGTTCTCTTCAGGAAATGAGAACTTAGCAGGGACTAGTCGGGGAACGGAGTGACGGTCCAGAGGATAGCATTAGTAGTCCTCACTATTCTGTGAAATAGTGTGTTAATAATTGTAATGAGGACTCCTTTTGAGTTTGTATAATCTCTAGTAGACAATAATTGTATTCAAACTCAAAGTTATGTTTTGTCGTATTGTACACGACAGTTGTATTACTAAGTTGTATTTGAATTTTGTACCATATATCTGACGACCCAAGATGGGTGATGTATACCTAATTTTGAGGGCGTCACAGTTGGTATCAAAGCTTAGGGATATGATCCCTGGCTAAGATGTGAGAATAGTACTAGGAGGGGAGAGACAGGGAATTCCTTCGCTAGTATGACCTACCTAAGTTTATATGGTATTTAATTGGTCAGTCAGAATTTAGGGATAATATGTTACATGTCAATTAACATTTTTTTTGTGGCAGTATCTGAAAATGACATCCGAGAATGTTGAGAATAACAATGGAGCACATGCGATCGTTGATTCACCACATATCAATTATCAGGATAATGTGCATCAGGAAGGCGACAATCCTCATGCAAACAAAAACACTGACCAAATAAAGAATGATCAAATGTTCAGGGGCTTTATGCAATTCATGAAACAGCAGGCGAGAGCGGCTCCTATCCAAAATACAGGTGGAAACACTGGAAACTCTCAGGATTTCACCGCTAAATAGTTCAAGGAGCTGGGACCACCGATGTAAGACCCCAAATTATTAATAAATGAAATTTAGTTTCCTCTATTTATCAGTTTGAAATAGTAAGGTTTGATTTGATTAATGTGGTTAGTTATGGGTAAAATGCGCAAATATTTTAAATAAGTAGGTGGTTATAAAATATTCATTATTGTCGGGGAATATTCATTTGGTCGTGGAATATTCTTGCTGTCGGAGAATATTCGTACGACGACGCAGTCTTTTGTGGGCCCCATAACAGAAAGTGATTAGATGAAAAAAACAACAAGTATAAGTTGTTTATAAATAACGACATAGTTTTTACCGTTAATACTGTTGGAATACCCGGTGGTTAAAACACAGTAATACGCGTTGTTGCACAGTAGCACACAGTATTGCACCAATTATTGATTCTTACGTAAGAAGGCACTACTCAATAATTGTTACAGTAGTTACTGTTCAGTATTTTATTTTATTGATTCAATAATTGCTACGTTGATATTTTATATTATTGTTGTTTCAATAATTGTCACTACACAGTATTTTCCATTATCAAAGCAATAATTCATATTATCTGAATAATATTATTAGAAAACATTTTTGGCAATGTGTAGAAAGTTCTGTCTAAGGAGTGGTTTGGCCACCTAATTGCGCGCCAGTAAGGAGAAATTCTTATTAGAAAGCCCCCTCTTTCCTGGGAACGGCCTGGTTGTCAGTACTGTGATTCTGTAATATTATTTGTGAATAATTAATTATTAATTTATATGATGAGAAAAATATTGATTTTATGTGGATATAGATGGAGAAAATTTTTAAAGTGACAATTATTGAAAATCTATATTTTATCTTTTCTGATAAAATAATATTTTATTATATTATTATAATATAATAATGATGATATTTTTACAATGAATGTGGGATATATGAGTATATGAGGAGAAATAGTATTTTTGTTGTAAAAGTTGTTTAAAACATGTTAAACATGTATGTGGGCCCATTTCTTGACTGAAATTTGATTATAGTCTGTAAAATCGTCCGTTTATGGATTTCAGTCAATTTTTGTTTGGAATTTAGAAAAACTTTCTTCTGCAAAGTTGTAGAGAATTGAATTTCCTATAAAAAGTCGCAAAAATCGAATTTTCTGATAAAAGGGCTATTTATTATGAATTATTGAAGTTCTGAAGTTCCGAAATAATTGATTTTTGAAAGTTTTAATTATTTTAAATAACAAAAACGTTTTTGGAATGTGTGGAGGCATCATTAACATGTGATAGGGACTGAATTTAGATTCTTGGATGCTTAGGAAGATGTGGAAAAATAAATAATATTAAGTTATTAACATTTCTGCTTTGGTGTTCTAAGCATTTTCCTATAAATATGGTGCTTAGGTTAGAATTGAAAATCACACCAGAAATTGAAGTTTTCTCTATATTTCTCTCTCTATATATTGAGCGTATTCTTGTGAGGATTCTGATACTTTGAGTATTGTTATATGGTGCAAGTTTCCTTCAGCACTATACCTAGTATTCCAGCTAGAAGTACTAATCTTTCGAGGTAAGGGACATTATTTTCTTCTCAAATGATATTATTTCTTCAATATCATTATGCCGAAATATTGGTTGGAACTTTTTATCAAATTTAGAACTTTTTCATGTTGGGGTTACTATTTATGAGTTACTATTCACAAGTTACTATTCATGAATACTATTCAAGAAGCATGATGATGTTTTTGTGAAATTTCTATCTTTTGGTGTCGGAGTTACTATTCACGTATACGACACTATTCACGTATACGACACTATTCACAGAAAAATTAAATTTTTATTTTTTGTCCAAAATATCTATTATGGATACTAGCTTTGATTGTATCTATGTTTTGATCATTCTTGAATTTTACTCCACTCTGGTTATTTATGAAGTATTTTTGAACTTGGATTGTTTAAAGTACGAATCCTTAATATTTGTTCTTTTGTTTCACTGGATTCATTTTCTTTAAAATATTTTTCATCATCCTTAGTCCTGAATGATGATATAATTGAATATCTTTGGCCTGTAGTGCAAAAATGAATCATTTCTGATGAATATCTTTGGCCTGTAGTGCAAAGATGAACAGGTGTTTAGATGAACATGACCAACTAATGAATATCTTTGGCCTGTAGTGCAAAGATGAATATTTGATTCCAGATATATATTGATTGATGTTACAGGGATAAAATAATGATGATGGATTGTTAAATTCATAGATATTAGTAGATTTCATCCTCTACGTAACTCTTCTATGAATTATTATTTTTCGCTACGAATATTGATCTAAAACTTGTTGTTTAGTGTATTCTCTCAGATTTTTCTCTGTTGAAGATTAACGATAATTTGTTGTATATTATCTTAGTCATAATATTCTGTACTGGGCTAGTTGAGCTCACCCTTTTCCTTTTTGTTCCATTTTTCTTCTCAGGAGGCGAGAATATAGTGAGTACTAGTAGGGGTATGGATTGAAGGTTCCAGAGAGAGTTGTTTAGTAGTCCTCACCATTTTTGTAAAATAATGTATCAATAAATTTGATGAGGATTTATTTGGATATAGATATTGTCTAGAAGAAAATATTTGTATTTAAACTCACAATTTTACTGTTATAATAATAAAGTTGTAGTTGTTTCTGTACCATGTATTGACAACTCAGAATGGGTGATGTATACCTATTTTGGGGGCGTCAATGTTGGTATCAGAGCTTAGGGATATGATCTCTGGCGGAGATCGAGGAATATAATTAGGAGGGGAGAGACGAGTAAATCCTTCGCTAATGTGTCCTACCTAAGCTTATTTGTTAGTTGGTCAATATATAGGGATATTATGTGATATATTGATTTCCTTAATTAACCCTTGTTTTATTACAGTATTTTAGAATGTCGACTGAGAATATTAACAGTGGAGTAAATGAGACCGTGGAGACGCCTGTACTCACCAACGAGGAGAACGTGCCACAGGCTGGCAATGTTCCTCCTGTGAACAACACCACTGAGCAAATGATGAACGAGGGGATGTTTAGAAGCTTTTTGCAGTTTATGCTAAATCAGACGAGAGAGACTCGTGATCAAAATACAAGAGGAAATGATAACAATTCACGGGTTGTCACAACCAAGCAGTTCAAAGAGTTGGGACCACCGAAATTCTGGGGAAAGTCGGATCCGATTAAGGCGGAGACGTGGATCAAACAAATCACCAAGATATTCGATGTCTTGGGATGTACGGAGGAGAAGAAGGTGCCATTCGCCACCTTTATGTTCCGTAATGAGGCAGATTACTGATGGGAGTCTGTGAAGCGTACCCATCCAGCCGCGCTCATCATGTCTTGGGAGACATTTCAGAAACTATTTAATGAAAAATACTTTCCTGAAAGTGTTCGTCATATGAAGGAAGTGGAGTTTATTAGACTGGAGCAGAATAACATGACGGTGTCCTAGTACGAGGCGAAGTTCGCGGAGTTATCCAGGTTTGCACCTCATTTGGTGGAGAATGAGGAACGTATGACGCGGATGTTTCTGAGAGGTTTGAAACCCGGCATACGTCAGTATCTCATTTCCCATAAATTTTTTCTCTATTCAGATGTTGTCAACAGGGCTCAGTTGTTAGAATGAGATAACGAGTACGTTCAACCGAGGGACCATAACCAGGATCATACCGGAGATAGCAGTCAATAGAATAACGATAACCAGCGAAGAAAGAAAAAGATGGACAAAAATGGTAACCATTCTAGTGGTAGTCATGGCCATGAAAATAGAAGAAGCGACTCGGGGGGGGATTTTAAAAAGAGGAGATTCAACAATGATAATATGAAGATGTCAGCACCAGTAGCAACTGGTTCCAAGGGAGGAGAACGACCACCGGTCATATGCTATAAGTGCGAAAAAGAAGGACATATCAGCCCAAACTGCCCACAACAATTTAAGGTATGTTATAACTGCGGAAAGGAAGGACATATCGCTCGAGGTTGCACTGTAGTGAAACCAAGTCCAGCGAGGATGGTGACTCAAAAGGATGTCCCAAAAAAGTCAAAGTCAACGGTTCCTGGAAGAGCGTTTGTCGTGAGTGGTCAAAATGCGAGGAACCCAAACGAGGTGATCACGGGTAAGCTAATAATAAATTCTTGTAAAGTTTATACCTTACTTGATACCGGTGCTACCTATTCATTTATCTCTCATGTTTGTGCTCAACGTTTAAACTTGACTCCGGAGAAATTAGACTTTGACCTATCTGTGGAAACTCCGTTAGGAGAAACTTTCATCACATCCACTGTTTATAAATCTTGTTTGATCCAAGTTGGCACCATCACATTACCTGTTGACCTTATCTCTTTAAAGATACTTGCTTTTGATCTGATTTTAGGGATTGATTGGTTAATTACTCATCATGCCAAAATTGATTGTTTTCATAAGGTTGTTAGTTTTCATATTTCTAATCAACCTGTTGTGCGAATTCAAGCAATTAAACCATTAAAATCAATCACTGTCTTATCAAGTCATAAAGCTATTCGTTTATTGAAAAATGGATGTCAAGCTTTCTTAGCCCATGTTATGGATTTGAATAAAGACACGTCAGCTATTCGTGACTTTCCTGACGTATTTCCTGAAGAACTTCCCGGTCTACCCCCAGAATGTGAAGTTGAATTCTTTATTGACCTTGAACCTGGTACAAAGCCCATTTCTAAAATCCCATATCAAATGGCTCCTATTGAACTTCAGGAGTTAAAGGTTCAACTACAGGAGTTGTTGGACATCGGTTTTATTCGTCCTAGTACATCTCCTTGGGGTGCTCCTGTTTTATTTATAAAGAAGAAAAACGGGAGTATGCGACTTTGTATAGACTACCGAGAATTAAACCATGTCACTATCAAGAATAGGTATCCACTACCTCGTATTGATGACCTGTTTGACCAGTTGCAAGGAGCACAATTCTTTTCAAATATCGATCTTCATTCTGGATATCATCAGCTGAAGGTTAAAACTGAGGATATTCCAAAGACTGCTTCCAGAACTCGGTACGGGCATTATGAATTCTTAGTCATGTCTTTTGGATTAACTAATGCTCCTGCAGCTTTCAAGGATATGATGAACCGAGTATTCAAGGAATATTTGGATCAGTTCATTGTTGTCTTTATTGATGACATCCTCATCTATTCCAAAAGTCGTGAAGATCATGAGCGCCATTTGAAGCTGGTACTGCAAAGGCTTCGTGATAATAAGTTATATGCCAAACTGAAGAAATGCGAGTTCTGGCTTGAGGAGGTAGCATTCCTTGGGCACATGGTGTCAAAACATGGAGTGTCTGTTGACCCGGCGAAGATTGAAGCAATACAAAGTTGGGAACAACCGAAGACGATGACTGAAGTACGTAGCTTTCTGGATCTAGCTGGTTATAATCGGAGATTCGTGGAAGGGTTTTCTCGAATCGCTACTCTATTAACTCAGCTAACTCGGAAGGATACAAAATTCGTTTGGAGTGAGGAATGCGAGAAGAGTTTCCAAGAGTTTAAGAGGAGACTTATTTCGGCACCTGTTCTAACAATACCATCTAGTTCGAATGGATTTGTTATCTACAGAAATGTTTCGGGAAAAGGGTTAGGATGTGTTCTCAGGCAACGTGGGAAAGTCATAGCCTATGCCTCGCGACAACTTAAAGAATATGAGAGGAGTTATCCTACTCATGATCTAGAGTTGGCAGCAATTATTTTCGCGCTAAAGATCTGGAGGCACTATCTTTATGGGGAGAAAGTGGAGATATATTCAGACCATAAAAGCCTCAAATATTTCTTCACTCAAAAAGAACTCAACATGCGGCAACGATGTTGGCTCGAGCTGTTGAAAGATTACGACCACACTATTCAATACCATCCTGGAAAAACAAACATGGTAGCTGACGCATTGAGTAGAAGATCATATGCAGGAACAAGTGTGATGATGTCAAATATAGGCATAGAACCGACTTTAATCGAAAAAGTTAAAGTTGCTCAAGCCACCGACCCGAAACTGATGCGAATGAAAAAGAAAGTACAAGAAGGTGCTATTCCGGAAGTGAGAATTGATGAAGAAGGAATACTTCGAGTCCACTCCAGACTTTGTGTTCCTACCGACTCTGATTTGAAGTACATGATTATGATGGAGGCACACAATACACCATTTGCAATCCATCCTGGAAGTACTAAAATGTATCGTGATCTTCGACATACATTTTGGTGGAACAATATGAAAAGAAAGATTGCAAAGTTTATCTCGATGTGTTTAACTTGTCAACGTGTAAAGGCGGAGCATCTAGTACCTAAGGGTTCGTTGCAACCACTTGAGATTCCGAAATGGAAGTGGGAACACATTACCATGAATTTCGTTACGGGTCTTCCTACGGTTTCTCAAGGCATCAATGTTATTTGGGTTATTGTTGATAGATTAACCAAGTCTGCTCATTTCTTGCCGATACGGGAGACTTATTCCCTTGAACGTCTTGTTAGTATATATGTAAATGAGATTGTGAGGTTGCATGGCATGCCAGTATCTATAGTTTTGGATCGTGACCCAAGATTCACTTCAAGATTTTGGGTTAGCTTGCAAAAAGCTATGGGCACGGATTTACGATTCAGTTCGGCATACCATCCTCAAACGGACGGACAATCAGAGAGGACTATTCAAACTCTTGAAGATTTATTAAGACTCTGTGTCCTAGACTTCAAGGGCAGTTGGGATAAGTATTTACCATTGGTGGAATTCTCCTACAACAACAGTTATCAGGCAAGTATAGGTGTGGCTCCATTCGAAGCATTGTATGGACGAAAATGTCGCTCTCAAATATGTTGGGACGAGGTACATGAAGCAACATTTTTGGGACCCGAGTTGGTACGTATGACTACAGAAAAGATCCAAATGATTCGACAACGTATACAAACGGCACAGGATCGACAAAAGAGTTATGCAGATCTTCATCGAAAAGACGTGGAATTTAGTATTGGGGATCACGTTTTATTGCGTGTAGCTCCATGGAAGGAGTTACAAGATTTGGGAAACGAGGAAAGCTCAATCCACGATTTATTGGTCCATTTCAAATTCTTGACCGAGTAGGAAATGTAGCCTATAGACTCGTGTTCATAATGTGTTTCACATATCTGTACTTCGTAAATATGTGAAAGACCCGAACCACATTATTGAGTTAGAACCGGACGAGATAGCCGAAGACTTAACGTATGAAGAGGTACCTGTCAAGATCTAGGATAGGAAAGAGCATGTCCTACGCACGAAGGTCATACCACAAGTTAAAGTTTTTTGGAGAAACCATGCTATTGAAGAAATGACCTGGGAGTTGGAAACGGAAATGAAAGCGAGGTATCCTCATCTTTTCGAAACACCAGGTACGTACGTCAATTTTGAGGACAAAGTTTCATAAGGAGTGGAGGTTGTAAGACCCCAAATTATTAATAATTAAAATTTAATTTCCTCTATTTATCATTTTGAAATAGTAAGGGTTGATTTGATTAATGTGGTTAGTTATGGGTAAAATGCGCAAATATTTCAAATAAGCAGGTGGTTATAAAATATTCATTGTTGTCGGGGAATATTCGTTTGGTCGTTAAATATTCTTGCGGTCGGGGAATATTCGTACGACGGCGCTGTCTTTTGTGGGCCCCATAACGGAAAGCGATTGGATGAAGAAAATGACAAGTATAAGTTGTTTATAAATAACGGCGCAGTTATTACCATTAATACTGTTGGAATACCTGGTGGTTAAAACACAGTGTTAACGCCAGGATCTTTTGCCACGTCCCAATCACAAATGACGTCCTGATCCTGCACAGTAAACACAACAAACACCACGAGCTTGACGGCCGGACCGCCGGGGGATAGCTCAGGCGTGAGAGTAAGTATATATGTGTTCACAAGGTTAACTCAAGAGGATGATAATATCTAGTGTCTCAGAGAATAATTAAGTGGTGTGTGTTATTTTGTTACTTACCTCCTCTTTATCATCACAGCTCCACGCCAACCCCCTTTCAGGCTCACCGTGCCACCTATCACTTCCTGACATCTTTTTTCTTCCATTTCCGGTCATTCCCGCCGAAGCATGCACTCAGCCTCCATATTTCCTGTCACACCTTTTTCCTCCGCCTCCTTTTCCATCTCATCCTCATTAATGTCATATAGAAAGGTGGCAGACATAATAGTCAACTATTATTTTGAATAATGATTACCGGTCAAAGTTGGGCTAAAGGGAAATATGCCTAATGAGCTAATTTGATAAATGAACCCAACTAATGGAGATGACCCATGCAACCAGATCCAATCTATATGGATTTAGTGAAATAATAAGTAATTGGGCCCAAAACATCCGGGTCAACTAGGATAAGGATAATCACAACCCAAAGGAAAGGCCCATTAGATCTGGCCCAATAAGAAAAATGATCATGGTCTAACATTACCCCCTAGTCTTTTATTAAACAGTGGGTTTAATGGAAGACTATAAATAACATAGGCCCATGATATAATAACTTGTGGTAAGTTGTAAAAGGTCCAAAGTGAAATTCATCAAAGCCCAATTAAGTCGATCCAAATCGGTATCAAAGATAAAACTGGGAAGTCCAACGGATATAAATCCATTCGGATTAGGATATTTAGATCCAAAACCGGGCAGCGCCTTTTCCAATTCGCCATTATTACTGTGAATTTATTGTGCCGCCTTCGATTACCGTGCAACTGTCAATATAAAAGACAAACTTTACCAATTTTGACAATTTTACCTGCCAATTCAAATTTCGAACCTTCAAGCCTTCTTCCTATCTATTGAACTTTCTTTGCAATCTCTGCGAATTGTTAACAATGGCGTCCCAAGATTCCGAACAAGGTTTTCCCCTGTTGGTTAAACCTATTTGCTCCATTGTTCCAGACTCAAACCCTAGCAAAGGTGCTTCGAGCTCTGGTCAGGCTGCTGCAACTACTGCAAAGAAACAGACAACAACATTTTCTCCCAGTCCTTCTGAATTCTATAGGGACAACGAGCTGTACGTTCATGCCAACATCTCCTCGAAGGTTGTTGAAGCTGATCTGGAAAGGCTTCGAACTCGTTGCCATATTCCGGAAACCCACCAGATAAGAATTCCCAGGTCTGGGGAAAAAATGTATCAACGTCCTGAAGGATGGATGGCTGTGACAACAACTATTCTGGAGAAAGGCATCCGGTTCCCTTTGCATGCCTTCGTGGTGACCCTATTAGGGTTTCTGGGCGTTGGGTTCGCTCAACTGATGCCGAATTCATACATTCATATTTTGGCATTTATAGCCATGTGCTACGAATTTGGTGTCGAACCTTCGCTCGACCTTTTCTTCACTGTATACAAGGTCGGTCAGTCCAGAGAGAAAGGTTTTAAAACCATAAGCAAGCAATCTTCAAAAACAGGGGAGGAGTTCGAGAGACGTTCACTAGTGAATACCCCTTCAAGCAATAAAGGATGGCACGAGAGATGGTTTTTTGTTAAAGGGCCCGAAGTCATTTCTTTACCTGGCTGGGCCACAGATGAGAAAATCTCTACAGACTTCGGGGATGTCTCTGAAGAACGTGAAGCTGAGATAATAGAGCTTCTGGACAATTTCCCGAGGAAGGAATGGAATTATAGACTTCTTTCCAACCAAGCGTGGTTGTACAACCACAAATGTAAGTATGAATTCATTTTGTGGATATTTTGAAGTTTATGTAATGTAAACTTTGACGTAGAACTGTTAATCTTTTGTAGTGACTTTGATCAAACCATCACTTTCGGAGATGAAAGAATTAGAAGATTTGTTAGCTGGAACACCGGTAGAAGCCCCCATCGATTCTTTACAACATGAAGCCCCATCTGAAGACAATGCCGGAAAATCTGCAGATGCTGATGCAGGACCTCCACAACCGGATGCTTCCTCCAGACTTAACCCATCTACCGAAAGACCAACTGAAGAGCCCCGAACCCACGCACCAGAAGATGACGAACCTCTTCTTCCGGAAAAAGTTCTTCAGCTTCGACGAAAGAAAAGAGCTATCCGAAAGCCTCGGCTAATCTCCATCCCATCAGAATCCGAAGATCATTCCGAATCCGAACCGTCTTTTAATCCGATACCTTCATCCACCAGTCCAACAGCAACTGCCAACCCAATACCACCGAACATAGATCCAGCACCACCAACTGTCGAGACAATACCACCGAACATAGATACAATACCACCAATTGCTGATATAATACCTCTGAACGTAGATCCCGTACCACCAACTGTTGATATAACGCCTCCGACCATAGATTCAGTACCACCAACTGCTATTCCTCCATTGGCCCGAACAAGCTTATTGGATCTCTCCGTGAATGATCGAAGACAATTTCTTCGGATAAAAAAGTTGAGAACCAAAATCATTCCCCTAACCCCCGATGAGTTTAGGGTCCCATCCTTAAACATTCATCCTTCCACAAAACCCGTGGAGACTTCAAATGTACATGAAGAAGAAATAAACGAGTCGGCTGCAGCGCCTTCTCGAAAGAGAAAACGACCAGCTGACAACGATTCCAATCCAACGCCTTCAACTCTACCAGTTCGGGATCCTTCTCCAGCTCGATCTCCTTCCCCCGAAAACATCTATATGGATCCTTCTCCTGTTCAAGACCAACCGATGACTTCCTCCCCAAGGCCTTCAACACATAATTTCCACGATGAGGCTACCGGAGCGCCGACTTTATGGCCTCGGTATAATGTCAACTTCCCCTTTCATCTGTTTGATGCCTTCGTTCAGGAGAATGATGACCATCGATTTGATACTCATACGAACGTGAATTTTCTTGATGAAGGCATGAGTTATCTGGCAAAGGTAAGGGAGAATTTTATTAATTAAACATTTCTTCACTTGCTGAAATATTTAAAATCGACTGAACACTGTTGAGTATACGCAGGCGAATGCAGTCTTCGAGCGTTTACGTCCCAGGCATCTAAATGCCGAGTCCGATGAAGAGACTCTGAGGAGGGGGAATAGTATGTTGAAGGCTACGTTGGCTCGAGAGAGAGAGGAACGCGAGTCTGTCCTTCATACTAACGAAAGTCTTCAGAGAGAATTGACCCAAACCAAGGAAGATATGAAGGAGACTCACGATGTGCTGAACTCGGTCAGAGGAGAATTGAAGACGACGAGAGCCAGTGAACAAAAATTATCTATGCTGAATATCCGTTTTGTTGCTGAGACCGAAGCTTTGAAGACTACCAAAGAGGATCTCGTTGTAGCCAACCAGCAATTGTCGACCCAACTCCATGAAGCTCAGACAAAGGCTCGATCTATCAAAAAAGTTCAGAGGGCCAAGCGTCGCAAGCTTCGTGGTAAGATAAAGGCACTTCAGGAACGAGATCCCGCTTTGACCGAAGATATGATCACCCAAATACGGGCGGACTATCGTACCTCGGACGAACTTGGGTCAGAGATCTTAAAGGTTTATTACGAAGGATACGAGGAGTGCCGTAGCAGGGGAAAAGGAAAGTTGGTGGCTGCTCAACTAGATCCATCTCTGCTAGATTCTGAAAGTGAAGTCGCGAGCTGAAGACAATTTTATTTTAATTTGTAGGACTTGTAAAAGTTATTTATTTTTGTAATTAAATCGAATAGTAATGAAATTGGATTTCGTCCTTTATGACTTTGGTGCATTTGCTTTGTGTAAATTCCTTAGTATTTGTGCTATTAAAAAATACATAATCGCTTCAAGGATTCAGTTGTTAATAACAGTTAATTATGATATATAACAGATGAAGTTTAAATAATGAGGTATCCCGAACTTAACACTTGGAAAAAAATTTAGGTAATAGAGTTAAGGGATACTTATTAGTTACCGAAGACTGAGACAGATCTGCTTTATTAGGACTTTGTCCACCTCGAGAGGCTCGATCCAAAAATGAGAGATGACATTTGCCTACCACAAAAGGCCTGACAAAGTCTTAAAGATGACACTTGCCTACCACAAAGGGCCTGACAAGGTCTTAATTGACCGCCTGTTGCAGAGGCTGCCATCAAATGGTCAGCGAGTCCTCCCGAACCTCCAAACACCAATGACGTTTGCCTACCACGAAGGGCCTGACAAACTCATAAGGACCTCCTGCCGAAGAGGCTACCATCGAATGGTCAGCGAGTCCTCCCGAACCTCCAAACACCAATGACGTTTGCCTACCACGAAGGGCCTGACAAACTCATAAGGACCTCCTGCCGAAGAGGCTACCATCGAATGGTCAGCGAGTCCTCCCGAACCTCCAAACACCAATGACATTTGCCTACCACGAAGGGCCTGACAAACTCATAAGGACCTCCTGCCGAAGAGGCTACCATCGAATGGTCAGCGAGTCCTCCCGAACCTCCAAACACCAATGACGTTTGCCTACCACGAAGGGCCTGACAAACTCATAAGGACCTCCTGCCGAAGAGGCTACCATCGAATGGTCAGCGAGTCCTCCCGAACCTCCAAACACCAATGGATAGATCGACAATCAGGGACAAAATTGGTTTGAGAGAAAAAAGGGATTTTTATTGATGATGATGTAAATATTTACAGACTTCTGATGTGCTGACATTGTTCTTACTGAAAGTACTTCCTAAGCCTGCCAGCATGCCAAGTATTCTTAATTGCTGACCCATCTAAGGCCTTCAGCTGATAAGTCCCTGGCTTTGGCACTTCGATGACTTCATATGGCCATTCCCAATTTGGCATCAGTTTTCCCATATTTTGAGGCGTAGATGCTTCAACTTCTCTGAGGACAAAATCTCCTACTTCAAATCTGCGAAGCTTTACCCCCTTATTATAATGCTTGGCTACTCTGCGTTGATAGGCTGCCAATTTGATTAGGGTTGTTTCTCTAACTTCTTCAAGTAAATCAAGATTGGCTTTCAACCCCTCTTCATTGTAGATTTCCCTGAATTGACTGACTCGAAGACTTGTAGAGCCAATTTCAACTGGGACTAAGGCATCAGTGCCATAGGCCAACCTGAAAGGTGAATCCCCCGTTGTAGTCCTCGGAGTAGTTCGATAAGCCCACAATACACTAAGCAGCTCTTCTGGCCATCTGCCCTTAGCTTCGTCCAGTCTGCGTTTGATCCCATTCAGGAGGGTTCTGTTGGTCACTTCAACCTATCCGTTTGATTGAGGATGAGCCACTGAAGTCTTTCTGTGCTGGATCCCCAATTCTGCCAAAAAAGCTTCAAACTTCGATCCAACAAACTGACGGCCATTATCTGATATTACCACCTTAGGAATTCCGAAACGGAATACCACTGATTCTTCCATGAATTTCAAACATTCCTGTTCCGTTATTGACCTAAGTGGCTTTGCTTCTACCCATTTGGTCATATAGTCTATGGAAACTATAACAAAACTGACTTGACCTTTTGCTTTTGGTAGTGGACCCAGTATATCAACCCCCAGACAGCGAAGGGTATAGGAGATAGGATCGAGTATAGCTCTTCCGGTGGCTAATGCGGTATTGGACTGTTGAGCTGGCATTTCTCGCATTTCTTTACATATTCGGTTGCTTCCTTGAAGATTGTAGGCCAGTAATACCCTTGACGAAGTACTTTATAGGCTAATGACTTAGCAGCCATATGGTCGCCACAAATGCCTTCATGCACTTCTCGGAGAGCGTATTCAGCTTCTGATGGAGTCAGACATTTCAATAACGGGGATGAGAAGGCTCTTCGGAAGAGATCCCCATCGATTAGGACAAAATTGGCACTCTTGTATTTAATTTTCTTAGCGAGCATCCGATCCGAAGGTAAGACGCCATCAGCCAAATACTCCAGGTAGGGAGTCAACCAGCAGTTGGTTCGGTCAATGCATGTTACCACTTCATGATGAACGCTAGGATGTTGTAGAATTTCCAGGTATACCGATCCTTCAAAAACATTAACATCCGTAGTAGCTAATTTGGCAAGTGCATCAGCAATGGAGTTGTTGCTACGTTCGACCCCCTGAAACTCATAGGATGAGAAATATTGAAGCCGATCCTTTAATTCTTTCAAATACTTGATCATTCTTGTGCCTCGAGCTTCGTATTCCCCCGTAAATTGTTTAACGACTAACTGAGAATCACTGAAAATGATTATTCTTTGCACTTCAAGGCTCTTTGCTAATCGTAATCCAGCTAATACCGCCTCATATTCAGCTTCATTGTTCGTCGCTTTGAACTGAAATCGAATGGCCTGCTGCACCTTGAATCCCTCCGGACTCGTCAAAATAATCCCAGCTCCACTGACGTCCGAAGTAGAAGACCCATCTGCAAACAGCGTCCACGAACTCTCCTTCTGCTGAAGGACGACAACTGCCCTGTCAGACCCTTCAGTTTCGATCACGGCTTCATCAGCTTCAAAAAATGAACACTCAACCACAAAATCAGCCAAGGCTTGCCCTTTGATGGCGGTTCGGGGATGATATTCAATGAAGAATTGAGACAATTCCATCATCCACGCAGCCAATCTCCCTGATACCTCTGGTCTGCCCATAATCTTCTTTAAAGGTTGATCCGTATATACTATTACCAGTCTACCCTGGAAGTATTGCCTAAGCTTTCGACTAGCAGTTATTAAAGCGAAAGCAAACTTTTCAATGTTTGGGTACCTGGTTTCAGCATCCCGAAGGACATGGCTCACGTAATAAACCGGGTGTTGCTTACCCCCAACTTGGCGCACTAAAACAGCTCCTATTGCCAACGGACTAGCTGCGAGGTACAAATACAGAGGCTCGGTAGGAACGGGCTTCACCAGTAAAGGTGCCGAAGATAAATAGGATTTTATGCCTTGAAAGGCGTCTTCACATTCTGAAGTCCATTGGAACGTTTTTGAATTCTTCGGCCCTTTCAATGTATCAAAGAACGGTAAACACCTTTCTGCTGACTTGGACATAAACCTCCGCAAAGCTGCAATCCTTCCAATCAGACGTTGAACATCTTTAAATGATTGAGGAGTCTTCATGTCCAGGATCGCTTGAATCTTCTCCGGATTGGCTTCAATTCCTCTTCGACTGACAAGATAACCCAGAAATTTACCAGCACCTAGACCGAAAGTGCACTTAGTGGGGTTCAGCCTCAAGTTGTGATGACGAATGGTCTGAAAGCATTCTTCTAAATCATCCAAATGCTTATGCACCAACATGCTCTTAACAATCATGTCATCTACATATACCTCAATATTCCTGCCCAACTGATATCTGAAGATATGGTTCATCATCCTCTGGTAAGTGGCTCCGGCATTAATGAGGCCGAAAGTCATTTTCTTATAGGCATATACTGAACGATGCGTAATGAACGCCGTCTTCGGTATATCCTCTTTACACATGGAGATCTGATGATACCCAGAAAATGCATCCATAAAACTTAATAAAGCATACCCCGAAGTGGCATCAATGAGTTGATCAATGTGGGGCAGCGGGTAGAAATCCTTCGGACAGGCCTTGTTCAGATCACTGTAGTCAATGCAGACTCGCCATTTGCCATTATGCTTCTGGACCAGAACCACATTAGCCATCCATTGTGGGTAGTCTATTTCAAAGATGAAATCCGCTGATAACAGTTTTGCAATCTCGTCATCTATGATTTGCTGACGCTCTGGTGCAAAGATCCTTCTCTTCTGTCGAACCGGCTTCTTTGACGGGTCCACCTCTAATCGATGCTCCGCAATATCTCTGCTTACTCCAGGCATATCCTGAGGTTCCCATGCGAAAATATCAACAAAACACCTCAGAAACTCTATGAGGTTCGTCCGGAGAGGTTCCGGCAAGCTCGAACCTATTTTCACCGTTTTATCCTCTTTGCCCGGAATGAGCTCTATCTCCTCCGTCTCCTCAGCTGGTGTGACCATTGGTTCGGAGCTGCTTTCAGTGAAAGGCTCGATCTCTATCGCCATGGTCTGCTGCTACTTCGACACCCCGACCCCCGAAGTAATAACAGCATTTCGGTAACACCTTCTGGCCAGATCCAGATCTCCTTTCACCTCACCTACCCCATGAGCAGTAGGAAATTTGATTTTGAAATGAGGTATTGATGTTACAGCTTGCAAAGCAATTAAAGTGGGCCTCCCCAAAATAGCATTATAAGCAGAATCCACATGCACAACATAAAACTTGCAAATAATTTCTACCTGTTGGGGGGCTGTTCCAAATATGACTGGTAGCTCAATAGTTCCTGCCACCTTAACCGGATCATTGCTGAAACCATAAAGAGGAGCCTCCTGCCCTATTTCCATCTTTTGCCCCTCCAGATTCATCCTTTGATAAGCATGGGCATACAAGATATCCACAGAAGACCCATTGTCCACCATCATCCTTTTCATATCTACCGAACCTACCTGTGCAGTGAGCACCAATGATCCCTCGTGTGGCTCGATGATTTCCGAAGGGTAATCCTCATCAGTAAAAGAGATTACCGTATTCGGATAAGGTCTATCGGTCTTCGGGAAGGTACCCGCCACCGACATTACCGAATCCAAATGACTTCGGCGCTTCCTTCCAACTAGCTTGCCCGAAGTACCCCCAGTGATGACATCGATCACATGCCTGGCGGGTTGTCCCGGAGCTGGCAATACTTGTTGAACTGGTTGAGCTGCCGGAACAGGTCCTTGATCTTGTTGTTGATTATTCCTGGCAGCCACATACTGAACCAAAGCTCCAGCTTGTACCTTTCTTTCGATAAAGTCTTTCAAACTGGCACAATCGTTAGTATCATGGCCCGAAGCTTGATGGTAATCACAATATTTGCGAGGATTTCCTTTTCCGGGCTTAATATTATCTCGAGGTGGCTCGAAGATAGGTTGATTTTTAATTTGCTCCATGATAACAGCCCTGTCAGCATTGAGTGTTGTATACGTCCTATTCACCCTCTGGGCTGGTGCGGACGAACGTCCTCCACCCTGTCTCCAATTATTATACTTCTTAGACCCGCTCTCATAACGGTCTCTACTCCCTTCACTCTTCTTCTGGTCCCCATCGGTTTTATCCCCATCTGTCTCTTTGAACCGATCTGAAGGACGTTTGAGACTGTTCATGGCTTCTTCTACCACGATATAACCTTCGGCTTTGTCAAAGGCTTCGGCGAGACTCTTCGGGTGGTTAAACATAAGTTTTTTCACCAACTTTTCCGATTTGACCAGATCTAACCCATTCTAAAACAGTCCCACAGCTTGTAAATCATTCAAATCTGCCACTTGGCCAACTGCTTCTCGGAACCGCTTCACGTACTGGCCCAAAGATTCATTAGAGGACTGTCGCACTTGAGCCAACGAACCAGTTGGTTTTCCCCTTCTTCTGTTACTCCCAAAACGAGCATGAAATTTACTGCACATATCCTCCCAGGATGAGATAGAGTTCGAGGGTAAGGTCCCCATCCACTGTCGAGCATCTTTTCTGAGTGTTGTGACAAAAGTATGGCATTTAGCTGCATCGCTAAAGTCATAATAGTCCATAAGTCGGTCGAATGCCTGACTATGGTCGTAAGGGTCCCCCGATCCATCATAACTCTCGATATGGGGCAACTTTTTGGTGGGATCAGCTTTTTCACTAAGAATTTCTGCGGAAAAAGGGGATGCCTTCTTTCCCGGAGTGTCTTTGGTTTTCTGTACTTCGGCAAGTTGCTTCCGAAGCTCTTTCAATTCTTTAACCAGATACTCCACGCCTTCTGGTTGAGATGATGCCTCTTTTTCAGGTGACTCCTTCCTCTTCTGAGTAGACCGGTTTCTTTCAACAGATGCTTCAACATTAGAGTGACTCTTTCGATGACGAGTGTCTACAGGGTGGTGTACCCTCAGTAAACTCTCGGGAGTACGATCTCTTGATAGACTTCGCCTCTGAAACCGGGTGCTATGGTGAGAATGGGCAACAACAAGTGCTTTCCTCCTGTACTCTGGGGTGTGCTCCTTGGATCGACCTCTTCGTTCGCTTTGCCCCCGTCTTCTAGAATTAGTAGGGTGATATGTCCTTTTTGATCCTTGAGGGGTAGGGCTTCGGGACTTTATCCTTTTCCTAATTCGACCCAACGATTCTCGCCCTGAATGAGCAGGTTCTTTTCCCCTCCGATGACCACGTTCTTCAGATTGAACATAACTGAATTCTTCGTCTCTCATTTCTGTCATTCGAGCCATTTGTTCAGTTATATCCTGTCGTTGTTTCAAAAGTGCTTCCATGGCCCTATCCGCTTCATCGGCCATTTTAGCCAGTCGTGAGGCTTTTTCGTCTTGGTCGTTTCGGTACCAAGTTCTAGGCGAGGTGCCTTCTACCCGTTTCCGATCACCGTCAGACCCCTTCTCTATCGGGAAAACTAGCTTACGCCTAACGTTGCTCATGATCCTTGGCCGAAGATCTTCATGCGATCGTTTGGACGCGGTGCTAGCATGAACACTTATTGTCGGTCCCAAACGATCCTTGACGGACACTCGCGGTGTCGATTCACTGACTGCCATGGGTTGCCCTTCGGGCGTAGGTGTTCGACTCTCCACCATGAATATTGACGTGGGGCCAATATGGTTTGTGATTGAAAAATGTTCAGGACACTAGGGCAGCCCTCCTTCTAGCGCCAATGTTAACGCCAAGATCTTTTGCCACATCCCAATCACAAATGACGTCCTGATCCTGCACAGTAAACACAACAAACACCACGAGCTTGACGGCCGGACCACCGGGGGATAGCTCAGGCGTGAGAGTAAGTATATATGTGTTCACAAGGTTAACTCAAGAGGATGATAATATCTAGTGTCTCAGAGAATAATTAAGTGGTGTGTGTTATTTTGTTACTTACCTCCTCTTTATCATCACAGCTCCACGCCAACCCCCTTTCAGGCTCACCGTGCCACCTATCACTTCCTGACATCTTTTTTCTTCCATTTCCGGTCATTCCCGCCGAAAGCATGCACTCAACCTCCATATTTCCTGTCACACCTTTTTCCTCCGCCTCCTTTTCTATCTCATCCTCATTAATGTCATATAGAAAGGTGGCAGACATAATAGTCAACTATTATTTTGAATAATGATTACCGGTCAAAGTTGGGCTAAAGGGAAATATGCCTAATGGGCTAATTTGATAAATGAACCCAACTAATGGAGATGACCCATGCAACCGGATCCAATCTATATGGATTTAGTGAAATAATAAGTAATTGGGCCCAAAACATCCGGGTCAACTAGGATAAGGATAATCACAACCCAAAGGAAGGGCCCATTAGATCTGGCCCAATAAGGAAAAGGATCATGGCCTAACACACAGTAATACGCGTTTTTGCACAGTAGCACACGGTATTGCACCAATTATTAATTCTTACGTAAGAAGACACTACTCAATAATTATTACAGTAATTACAGTTCCGTATTTTATTTTATTGATTCAATAATTGCTGTGTTGATATTTTATATTACGGTTGTTTCAATAATTGTCACTACACAGTATTTTCTATTATCGAAGCAATAATTCATATTATCTGAATAATATTATTAGAAAACATTATTGGCAATGTCTAGAAAGTTCTATCTAAGGAGTGGTTTGGCAACCTAATTGCGCTCCAGTAAGGAGAAATTCTTATTGAAAAGCCCCCTCTTTCCTAGGAACGGCCTGGTTGCCAGTACTGTGATTCTGTAATATTATTTGTGAATAATTAATTATTGATTTATATGATGAGGAAAATATTGATTTTATGTGGATATAGATGGAGAAAATTTTTAAAGTGACAATTGTTAAAAATTGATATTTTATCTTTTCTGATAAAATAATATTTTATTATATTATTATAATATAATAACGGTGATATTTTTATAATGAATATGGGATATATGAATATATGAGGAGGAAGAATATTTTTGTTGTAAAAGTTGTTTAAAACATTTTAAACATGTTGGTGGACCCATTTCTTGACTAAAATTTGATTATAGTCTGTAAAATCGCCCGTTTATGGATTTCGATCAATTTTTGTTTGGAATTTAGAAAAACTTTCTTCTGCAAAGTTGTAGAAAATTGAATTTCCTATACAAATTCGTAAGATTCGAATTTTCTGATAAAAGGGCTATTTATTATGAATTATTGAAATTCTAAAGTTCCGAAATAATTAATTTTTGAAAGTTTTAATTATTTTAAATAACAAAAACGTTTTTGGAATGTGTGGAGGCATCATTAACATGTGCTAGGGGCTAAATTCAGATTCTTGGATGCGTAGGAAGATGTGGATAAATAAATAATATTAATTTATTAAATTTTCTACTTTGGTGTTCTAAGCATTTTCCTATAAATAGGGTGCTTAGGTTAGAATTGAAAATCACACCAGAAACTGAAGTTTTCTCTATATTTCTCTCTCTATATATTAAGCGTATTTTTGTGAGGACTCTGATACTTTGAGTATTGTTATACGGTGCAAGTTTCCTTCAGCACTATACCCAGTATTCCAGTTAGAAGTACTAATCTTTCGAGGTAAGGGATGTTATTTTCTTCTCAAATGATATTATTTCTTCAATATCATTATTCCGAAATATTGGTTGGAACTTTTTATCAAATTTAGAACTTTTTCATGTCGGGGTTACTATTCATGAGTTACTATTCACGAGTTACTATTCATGAGCTACTATTCACAAGTTACTATTCACGAAGCATGATGATGTTTTTGTGAAATTTATATCTTTTGGTGTCAGAGTTACTATTCACGTATACGACACTATTCACGAATACGGCACTATTCACGAATACGACACTATTCAAAGAAAAATTAAAATTTTATTTTTCGTCCAAAATATCTATTATGGATACTAGCTTTGATTGTATCCATGTTTTGATCATTCTTGAATTTTACTCCACTATGGTTATTTATGAAGTATTTTTGAACTTGGATTGTTTAAAGTACAAATCCTTAATATTTGTTCTTTTGTTTCACTGGATTCGTTTTCTTTAAAATATTTTTCATCATCCTTAGTCCTAAATGATGATATAATTGAATATCTTTGGCCTGTAGTGCAAAAATGAATCATTTCTGATGAATATCTTTGGCCTGTAGTGCAAAGATGAACAGGTGTTTAGATAAACATGACCAACTGATGAATATCTTTGGCCTGTAGTGCAAAGATGAATATTTGATTCCAGATATATATTGATTGATGTTACAGGGATAAAATAATGATGATGGACTGTTAAATTCATAGATATTAGTAGATTTCATCCTCTACGTAACTCTTCTATGTATTATTATTTTTCGCTGCGAATATTGATCTAAAACTTGTTGTTTAGTGTATTCTCTCAGATTTTTTCTTGTTGAAGACTAACGATAATTTGTTGTATATTATCTTAGTCATAATATTCTTTACTCGGCTAGTTGAGCTCACCCTTTTCTTTTTTGTTCTATTTTTCTTCTCAAGATGCGAGAATATAGCGAGTACTAGTCGGGGTATGGAATGAAGGTTCTAGAGAGAGTTGTTTAGTAGTCCTCACCATTTTTGTAAAATAATGTATCAATAAATGTGATGAATATTTATTTGGGTATAGATATTGTCTAGAAGATAATATTTGTATTTAAACTCACAGTTTTACTGTTGTAATAATAAAGTTTTGTTGTTTCTGTACCATGTATTGACAACTCAAAATGGGTGATGTATACCTATTTTGGGGGCGTCACAATATATATATATATATATATATATATATATATATATATATATATATATATATGGAATAAAGTTTTGTTTTATGGATCCGTCGCTAAAGGTGGTGAGCAGGTTAATTTGTACGTTTTCATTTTTATTTTATCATATTGTTGTCAAAATATTATAAATATGTATTTAAAATACTATTCAGAACTTCTGATTACCAAATAGGTTTTGTTTAAACTGTTCAGAGGGTTAAAATGGTAAAATACTGTTACTCAGACATTTTGGAAAAATTAATTATCAAACAACATTTTTTCATTTCAGACACAATTCTATTAAGATGCTCTATATTATTCAGACATCTAAACTGTTCAGGTCTTAACACTCAGTTTTATCAAACACCACCTTAGAGTCCTTAAACAACTTTAATAGTTAAACCTGCTACATTGTTACGCTCTGTTTCTGAGTTTTAAATGGATAGAAAAGAAAAGAAATTGACGAAAAATTTAAGTTTTCTTTCTAATTCTTATGTTTCTGAGTTTTTTAATAAACGGAAAAGAAAAGAAATGGATAAAAAACTTGGCCATTTTTCCTATCAAAGTTTTCCGTCCAAAATTGGCCTGATTTGGACAGAAAAGAAATTGGAATAAGTAATATTTTTAAAATTTCCATATTATCCTCAACTTTTAATATAATAAATTTTAAATTATAACTCATGTCCTCAATTTTAAATTTTCTATCATTTTCTATTAAAAACTCAGAAACAACACAAATGAAAACTTCAAGTTTTTTATTCTTTTCTTTTCTGTTCTAATTTAAGTTTTCTATTCTTTTCTTTTATGTTCAAAACTCAGAAACAAAGTGTAAAAGACTGCAATTCAATTTAAAACAGATTATTTAGCTAAACCAACTCCTTAATAACTTCAATCCGAATTTGAATTAGTTAAACAGATTCCTTAAGATATTTCAATTCTAAAAATACTATCAAGCAATGATATAAATTAATTATAAAACTTCTGAACTAGATATATTTCATAAGATTATGCAAGTTATAAACGTTGGACTTATATAAGATTGGGTAATATTTACTATATCATATTCAATAAACCATCAGCTCAGAACATAATATCCATGCAGTCCATTAATTAAATAACCAACAAGCATAAACACATTGTCATATCATTAAAATCACAAAGAATAAAAATTAACATTTTTTTTCTTTTTGATGATGATAATATAAATTCAATGGAAAAAATTGTGATACCCCAGTCTTGCATCGATCAAACACGTGGAATGTATTATATTGGATTTAAGACTTGATCGAGCATACTACTAAGAGTACTAAGATGCACCAAGTTTGTTGCAGCGAGTATGCAAATTTGGGGGTGTCACAACTATTTTATCGTAGTAATTATTAGTCGGATCCGTAAAAAATATGAATCAATCCCAAGTTTTAAAATTTGAAATAAATTTCAAATTAAGTTATACAAAATTTAAATATTCCAATGGTTTCAAAATATAGGATTAAATTTAATTTTAAAGATTAATTTAAAATAAATATAATTCATAATTTTTATCGCATAAACAATGGATAAGTTTTACATTTGTCTTATGGCGAATTATTATATTTACACATGAAAATATTGATCACATCATCCATCCACCAAGCAATACAAATCTTTTTCATCCTCCTATCCTTTCCATTCATCGTTCCAAGAACTAGCTATAAATAACCAAACGCTGATCTAATGGTGTCTTCAACCTCCAACAACTATCTTCTTATGTATTTCCTCAATAGCTTTCACAGAAAAAAGAGGGTCAACTGAATAATTGAATTTCACTATTAATGGGCATGGAGCAACTTGTGTAGATGCTGTGCTGTTTAATTTAATAACTGAAAAATAGTAGTGCTACATTAATGTTATACCTTTAATTTATTATAGTGCTGGGATGCAAGTGAGCTAAGGTCACATGATATTGCACCAAAAATAAATAAATAATAATAATAAAATAAAGAAGCAATCAATGGTGATATCAAACATTTTTGATAATTAATACTAGAAACAAAATAATAATAATAATAATAATAATAATAATAATAATAATAATAATAATAATAATAATCCCTCCTTTATATTAATGGGCATGGAGCAACTGTGTAGATGATGTGCTTTTCCATTTAATTTAATAACTAAAAAATAGTAGTACAACAATGTTATAGTAATTTATTATAGTGATGGGATGCAGGTGAGCTAAGGTGGGGGTTCAAATGATATGGCACCAAGTACTTTCGACTTTCGAGCTTTTATTTCAGTTTATGTTTTGGAGTAGGTTAAAGCAATCAATGCAAATTTAGCGATCCAAAATAAATAATAATAATAATAAATTAAATAAAGAAGCAATCAATGGTGATATCAAACAGTTTATTAAAGTATATTTTGATAACTTGCTCAAATAGTGGGATAAAGAGATCTAATTTGGAAAGGAATTGATCAACCATTAATAGTAGTTATAAGGTAATTCTAAAAAGGACTCCTACTCCTAGTTGGATTCGGGTGGACTTATAAGCTATAAATACAACAATAAACAAGGGTTTGGAGAATACAATAACATATGACACAAACAAACAATGTGTACTCTCCATGTTATGTTAGTGGATTTCTCTTCTATTTCCATTTTTTTTTCAATTAGATTTTTACGTAAATTCTTGTGTTCATATTTTATCTCTTATATAATGATGTGTGTATGTTTTTCGTACAAAATTTGACGTTAATGGAAAGAATAGAGTAATACTAATAATAAAATAAAGATTCAATCAATGGTGATATCAAATAGTTTACACAATTAATACTACTACAGTTCTAATAAGAAAATCTTTATTTTAAAATTTGAAGCTAAATTAATTTTTAAAAATTAGAACTGATATAAATTTAGGATCTTTATTTTAAAATTTGAAATTAAATTATTTTTTAAATTTTAGAATTGATATAAATTTACTTAATTACAATTAACATAATAACTATTATAAATTATCTGCAAAATATTATTATTTACAAAATTTAAATGTTTTAAATTGTACGTAATTGCTTCAATTTAAATTTTATAATTTTATGGATTGGTATACAAAATTAAACTTTATATGGGTGTCAAACACTCCAAATAATTATTCATATTGCTTCTTTGACATTTTTTTTACAAAAATAATAGACGCGATATAATTATTTTTATTAATTTAATATCAACAAAATTATTTATCTCATAATTAATTGATTATTTAAATCAATGGATTATTCGTAATAATATCTGTGGTAATTTGATACGTGGAGTATATTTGTAGTCTTCTAGATTTGCCAGTTCTTGGAATTTGATTAGTTGACTTCGTTTATTAGGGAATTAATGGATCGTACAAATAAGTGTGCATTGGGTACATGAACTTGGTAGCAAGCAGGACTTTATATATCAGAAGACAAAAGCAATTCAATTCGGAATTAATGAAGGATAAAATATAATAGTACAAGCATGAAATGACTATTTTCATACACGTTTTTTAATAATAAAAAAGATTGACTTTCTAAAATTAATATTAGTATGTAACAATTTTAAATTAAAATAAATTTTACTTGAGGTTTAATTAATATAATTGTAAATACCATATACACATATTTAAAATAAACTTATTATAAAAATATGAGATGCCACTCACATCTTTTTTTGGTTTAAAATACCTCTATACATTAAAAGTTATAATTAATATATTTTTTTCTAATTGCTCAAAAGAAGAGCTATTAGTCGGTATTATTCTTGTATTAGAAAGAAATAATGTTATTTAATTAGGAAAAATAATTTTGAAAAGATGTGAGGAAAACAAAGAAAATAATAATAATAATAATAATATGGAAAACTTAATGATTATTTAAAATTTTCAAATGACAGATAAGAAAAAAATAAAAAATAAAAAATAAAAAATATTTTTAAAGAAGCAATTGAGAAAGAAGGGAGGGATTATATTTGATTGCAAATTTCATTAAATCTAATTTATTTAAATATGTATGTATAAACTAATCAAAAATTAGTTTCTGTATGAGTTGAACCACTCCAATTAACTCTTAGCCCTCCTTCCTTAAAAACTCGGCCTTTTTTATATTTTTTTTATTTAAGCATGTGCCTAAAATATTTTCTTCATTGATAAGTAAAATACTCATAGTTATTACTTTTAAGAATATGCGTTTCAACAATTATTAAAATATAAAAGTGTAATTAATTTTTAAAGGTAAATAATAAATCTACTTAACATTTTTATCAATTGTGTTATTTTATTTATTTATTTTAAGAACTTATTCTATTATAATTCAACTTTACGGATACATTTCATCCTAAAAATTTAAGAGAAAGTCTAGGAAAGGGACCAAGAGGAGAACTAATAAAAAGATATTAATCTGAATATCTTTATAATCTTAAATCTTAATGCCACACTGTTTGAACATCTGTTGAGTCAATGATAACCGTCTTTATCCAATATATACGTGTTTATCTAAAACTACCACTTCCCATATTTTGCATATTTATTTGAGTCTACAACCAAGAATCAATGCTTTCACTATTAATTCCACTACTGTCACATGGTCCACAACTATACCACTCTTTATATATCATCACCTTGTGACTAGAATCATCACCCTCCCCACACAAGCTTACTTAACAGACAAAGAAATTGATTTAAGAGAGAAAATCTTTGAGCATACCTTTCAGCCTCATTTCAGACTTTTTTGGAGAGATGGAAACAATAGAGCACAAATTAGTAGATGTAAACGGCATAACCATGCATGTCGCCGAGAAAGGAAGAGGACCAGTGGTCCTCTTCCTTCACGGCTTCCCAGAACTCTGGTACACCTGGCCGCACCAAATTCTGGCCTTCGCCGCCTTAGGTTACCACGCTGTAGCTCCGGATCTCCGGGGCTACGGTGACACTGACGCTCCGACTGCTGTCACCGACTACTCGTGCCACCATGTAGTCGGTGACATAGTCGCTCTCATCCGGTCGCTTGGTGTTGACAAGGTTTTTGTAGTTGCACATGACTGGGGCGCCATGATGGCCTGGTATTTTTGCCTATATCGGCCGGATATGGTTAAGGCTTTTGTGTCGCTTACGGTACCGTTTCGGCCTAGGAACCCCAGGATGAAGCCTGTTCAAGGCATGCGAGCTTTCTTTGGTGATGACTACTATATGTGCAGATTTCAGGTCATTTCTTCTTTAAATAGTATTAGTATTCTTTTCTGTCGGTAGTTGAATAATCTTCTTCCAAAACAAACAAAATAATTATTATAATTTATATGAGTTGACAATGTAATTAAATTTCTTATATCTTTAACAATTGTTTAAAACTTTTAAGGATTTTGGTGCAAAAAAATAATACTCCCTCCGTTTCTTAATACTATAAGTTATTTTAGAGTTTTGCACAAGTAATTAAGAAAATGATTGTATAATATTAAATATAATATCAATTGACTGTATTGCCATTGTATTAGAAAAAGAAAATGTTATTTATTGGACACAAAATAGTGAGACAACCAATGTTATATTTATAGTCGTTTTAATACTTATTTGAAATTCCTAAACGACTTATATTAAAGAACGGATGAAGTAATTTGTATGGTGTTTTGATAGTCTAACAAGAGTCCAATAGGTTTTTCGATTATTAAGTCGGTTCAAAATGAAATTATTTCATTTGATTTTAAGTTAATTCAGTAGTGTATTTTGTAAACTTTCTAAAAAGTTAGTTTAATTTTTCACAAATTACAACAGTTTAAAATGATAAGATTTTCAGGAAGCCGAAATGGAAGGTGAGATTAAAAATTATGGCACTGCAAACTACCTGAAAAAAGTTATGGCAAATCGTAAACCAGGTCCACCGTGCTTACCTAAATCAAATCCGTTCGGTAATCCATCTACCGATGCTCCTGTTACATTGCCATCTTGGTTTTCCGAAGAAGATCTAAAATATTATGTCAACAAATTTGAACAGAAGGGATTCACCGGACCCTTGAACTACTATCGTACATTGGATCTGTAAGTACTGACGTCCCTTAATCCTTTGTTAAAATGAAGTAGTAATATTTGCCATTTAAATTTCTCTACCAAACTCTTATCTACTTTGTAAAGGTAGAAAAATACATGAGTAAAATTACCTTATTATACTTGAGAACTTAAAATCTATCTAACAAAATACAAATGATTTTGAATTTTTAGCTCACTCAATAAATTATCTAGACCGTTCAAAGTTTGAGATAAATTCCACCGTCCATACAATGCCGGAGACACGGGATCCAGCTAGTATCATATATTAAGAACTTAAAATTTTAGAATTTTTACTCCACACCGTCCAAAGATTTATGTTATTTGCATGAGTATTTTGTAAACCCATCTTTGATTATTTTTTTAAATATCATATCCAATGTCTCTGGGGAAAAAAAATCTTGACTTCATCCCTACAAAAATGCAAATGGAGAAATTTAGGTAGCAAATTACTTGCTCTTTAGTTTAAATTAAAAGAGTCAAGTTGATGCAATTTAGAGGAACATCCATGCATGATGCACCCACCATATGTAAATATTGTTTCTCTCTTAAATTTATGTTACAGGAGCTGGGAGTTGATGGCTCCATGGACAGGAGCAAAAGTAAAAGTACCTGTTAAATTCATTGTGGGGGACCAAGATGTCATTTACACAACCCCAGGGACTAAAGAATATGTCCACAGTGGTAATTTTAAGAAGGATGTGCCTTTGTTGGAGGACATTGTTATAATGGAAGGAGTTGCTCACTTTCTCAATCAGGAAAGATCTGAGGAAGTCAATTCCCACATTCATGATTTCATCAAGAAATTTTAAATTTATATTATTACCTTTTATTCCATCTCCTCCTAATGAATATGTTTCGGATTTAAGTTATAAATCTAATGGTTGCGATTAAACATGTGCTAGCGTAATCATACGGTTATAATTAATTTATTCTTTTAGTTGTAAATCAGAGAGTACCAAGACTTGTACTAGAATTTTACAGTGTATCAATGAATTAACAAGTTTGCTCCATCTTCTTTCTAAATTTCTTCTCTTCACCCTTAGAGCAATTTTCTACTACTATGGCTACTATAATAAAGGAATAATTTTCAGCCATAAATACTCATACAAAACCGCATCCAGAATATAATTGAAAAGTTCTAACGAGGATAAAGGATGAAGATTACTATAACAATTTTTCATGAAAATACGAAAGAGAAATAATTTACTCCTTTTGCATTTTGTTTTAAATTAAATGTTCATTAAATTTTGTATTTCAAAATAATTTGCACCTTCTGCATCTTCTACATCAAAATAATAATTTAGTATAAAATGTGTAAATTGTATTAAGACTTAAGATTGGTACATTTAATTCAAAATAAAATTTAAAATACAAATCGCTTTTAGGGTTAATGTTTAGAGTATAATTTAGAATTTTGTCTTATTCCTGTGACGTAAATTGAACGTTAAAAGACTTAAAAGTTGTTTATTACCATCCATCTAGGCCGTTTAATTGTACTTTAGAAATTAGATACTGTGGGCCCAAGTGCAAATTAGAGTTCACTTGACCTAATTCAATTAAATGCACAAATTAAGCTTCATATTATGATTAAATGAAAAGACGAAAGTGCCGAAAATAAAGAAGCAAGACCTGAGAGAATCTTCCATGTGTTCCGAGGTAGAAGATACGTGGAGGCGACTCATTTTAGGAATTGATTGAGGGATTTGATTGATGGCTAGAAGGGCAGAACGATTTGGGCATTACTCTGATGACTAAGGGTAAATCTGGAATTTCCCCGAGGGCATGTGCCTAGCACATGACCACTATCCCGAAAACCCTATAAATACCCCTTCCACTCCATTGGGAAGGAGGCTCTCTTTTGGACTTCTCTTCAAACTCAGGACTTGGACCTTTTGGAAGACTAAGAGCTTGGAGATTTTCTCCCAACCCAAAGACTCAAGAAGGCTCTCTGAACCCTTGCTACCCTAACAAGGTTCTTGGATTTTAAAAGTTCTGCCACGTGTCGTTGGAGTAATCGCTCACCTGTTCTTCTCTCCTCTTCAATCAATCAATCAATTTCGTACTTTTCGTGGATTTCTCTCCTCCTCAGCCAACACGAAACCCTAACCCTAGCAAGGTACGATTTTCTTGCCCACATTTCTTTGGCGACTCTGCTGGGGAGGTGTAGAATTCGTGAAGGGTATGCCCACAACTCGAAGTGGGAGAACTACAGGAAGAGCTGCTTCACCAACAAATAGTATTATCTCACCAAATTCAGTTCTAAGGCAAGCAACTCAAGCTTTCCAAGACACAAATCTGGATTTTGACCAACCACTTATTGAAGACGCTTCGGAAGGGAGTTCAACATCACTATACTTGACCAATCAACAACAAACCAACGCAAGAAGGCAAGGTGAGGATGCAAGCGGAGAGCAGACGAATGTTGTGCAACTGGAGATGCTCAAGGCATTAAAGAAAGCACGGGAAGGATTAAGAGATGATGATGGCAATGTTGCTGGAGATGCAGAGGAAGCAAGAGGAGATGGGGAACTTCCGCCAGCAGTTGATGCAGATCCCTACCTTCAAGGCCATGTTCCCAGGCAGTTGGCAGAGAGAACAAGAAGGAGTGGAGGACAACAACAATGGCAGTAACAACAAAGAGAACCAGATTGTACCTCCGTTGACAGAAAGTCAATCGATTCCAATAATCAACTTGGAGCCCCAGAACAGTGGTGATGTGCCACAACCTAGGTTGGAAGCAAGCCAACCTCAAATAAACATCATCCCAACTGCTCTCCCAGCATTTTCACAGGTACATATGCCAACCGTCCCAATCCATGTCCAGCGAGTGAGCCAACAACTGCCACCAGTGCCAGCTTTACATGATGCAAGTGTACATCAACCAATATCTTCACCATACACACCACTAATACAACAGTATATCACAACACCCCAGAGAGTTCACGCCACGAGCCAGTACGCGACGAAGGATGATATGATCGATGTGATCAATATATCAACTTCGCAGGCAGACATCACGACCCTCAGAGTTAGACTTTAATCCACCTTACCCGACACATATTCGGAGGCAACCTTACCCGACAGGGTATATTGAGCATCCCCCACAATTTCAAAAATACAACGGATAGAAAGGAAATGTCAGGGAACATATTGCCAGGTTCATAGAGTCGATGTCTCCGTGGCTAGGATATGACGAAGTGAACAACCACAACTTGTTGATGCGGGAATTCAACAAGACTTTGACGGATAGTGCCTTCAGTTGGTACTATAATTTGGAGAAAGGGTCAGTCCATGATTGGGATGACCTAAAATTATAATTTTTAAGAAGTTTTTCTATGTGCAGAAACAGGTAACCATTGTAGAGCTCATGCAGTTTAAGCAAAATCTGAATGAGGAGCTGTCAGATTGCGTTGACAGGTTCAGGGCCCAGGCACAGAAGTGCGTAGAGCCGATTGAAGAAAAAAACTTGGTTAGCATATGTAACAATGGTGCTTTAGACGCCTTCAAGCCCCATCTCATTACCAAAGCTTGTGATTCATTTGCGACCCTCTCATCTTTTGCACAAGATTTGGGGGGAATCATGACATTTCCCACCAGCCATGCGATGGATACATGGAAGAGCAAGAGGACATCAACTGTGGCTTTGGTGGATTCTCAGTCAAAACCACAAGGGGGCAAGAGGGAGAAGAATGAGAAATTTGATCGAAGCAGAGAAAAACATGGGGACAAGTATACTAGAATGCCAGTTCCGGAGGCTATCACATGCAGCGAGAAGGCGTTCAGGAGTCTATACGAACAATGGGTTGAGCACAGAGTGGTGAAACCTCCAAGGCCCTGATTGATTGTAACGGAAGAAATGAAAAGAAGACCAGACTTCGGTGTATACCACCAATATGCAGGGCATTCCACTATGGACTGTTATAGTCTGCGGAGGATATACCATGAGAAACTGGCGGCCGGGGAGATTGAACTAGGAGAAGAAACATGCAACACTATCACTCAAGTTGCAGTCTCGGAAGTCAAGAACTCAAATACTGGCTCTACGTACCATCAAAAAGACTCTGAACTACAAATGAGTTAAAAATCCACCCAAGATGGTGGTCTACCAAAAATAGTGGTTTAAGTCCTCAGGAATATCCCTTGCCATTTAAATTGGATGACCAAGGGAGGAGCCACAAGAATTGACGAATAAAAACAAAAAAAAAAAAAAAAACTCACCCAAGATGGTGGTCCACTCTAAATGGTGGTCAAGTCCTCGTAGACTGCACTTGCCAAGAAATTGGACGACCCAAATGACGAGGCACCCAATTTCAAGTCCTCGTAGACTGTACTTGCCAAAAAATTGGACGACCCAAGTGATAAGGCACCCGAGTGTTACACTTTATCATTAAAAGTGAATGAGGCACCTGACTATAAGTCCTCAGACCCGAAAAGTTATACTTTCAACTTTAAAAAATAATCGAGGCACCTGACTATTAGTCCTCGGACCAGACAAGTTATATTTTCAACTTCGAAAGTAATCGAGGATTTATTATTTAAAACTTTATGCTTTTCGTTAAAAGCAATTTTATTATCAATAAATTGTTAAACTTCCGCTTATGCTTGAATATTTTTTCTGATCTCTTTTAAAAAAAAGAGAGTATAGATTCAAGTATTAGTTTGCATAAAAAACATGTTTTTCTTGAAAAGATTCATGTTTGCTGTTTTATGAGGCCTATTGTTGTCTTGGAGTCTTAATTTGAACAACTTAAGATTCAATGTTAAATATTGAGTTTTAAGGAATCGTTCAAATTAAAGGCAATCAATAAGGATAAAAGAAACTACAATTTGATGAATGAAATATATGTACATGAATTTTATGATACATGAAATAGAAAAAAAAACAATGAAAGTTCATGATCTAAAGGCCATAACATGTCGAACTGAAGAGAGGGGAATAGCTAAAGACCTCCGAGTCGATAATAGTGTGGTACCCTGAGCCTTCGTATGGGAGGCCATCGAGCCTTCAAGGTCTTGGACAGCTAACTCAATTTCCCAAAATCTTGGTCTTCAATTTATCTATGGCATCTTGAAGCTCCTAAAGCTCTACATAAAGTAAGTCATTCTCATGGAGACGTAAAGTGACTTCCAAACGAAGTGCAACAACATGATGATTGGAAATAATTAAAGAGATCCAACCTAGCATGGAAGGGAGACATGTCCAAGGAGAGTTAGGAGATACCTCAAGAGATGGAAGGTCATTCAACCCACCCAAAGTGAAATCCACAATACCCTCCCGAGCATTCACCAACTCGGAGAAATCCTCCTTGGGAGGATGAAGATCAGCAATAGTCTCAAAAGAATTCATCCTTAAAGAAGCTTGCAAAACATCAAGCTTCAAAAAGTATAGACTTCAACACTTTATATATATATATATATATATATATATATATATATATATATATATATATATATATTACGTGATCATCTCACCAAAGGCGTGACTCACGCGCAGGGGGCAAATGCTAACTGGTAGATGACGTAGACATCCTCCAGTATAGAGGTGCATTCCTCCCAAGCAGTGACGAATATGCATGTAGAGGAGCACCATGGTCCTGTTGTATATGAAAGTCTCTGCATAGTTGAATGCAATGAAGAATGTCAGCCCTATTTTTAGTCTATTCACATTATCACATTCCCGAGAATCTCGTCGATCCAATGCTGCCATCCCTAAGGGAGGTCGGATGAATCGGACAAGAAGTGAAGGGGATTAAAAGGGTACTTATGTTCCTCTATGCATATGCGGGGAATGCGATTGAAATGAGAAAAGTCATCCCAATATTCGCAAGTCATTCAAATAAAAATAGGGTAGAGGAAGAAATGAAAAATGTGAAGGAGGAGGCCATTAAGTTGGTCCCCCTAGGGGATAGACCATAGGGTTTAGCCACCTAAGGAGCTCTCCCCTCTTACATTTAACTTCTCTTTTATTGTTGGATCAACTGATTGGAATAAATGCTACTTCGTTAGAATATCTGAGCCAAGATCCTTGTTATGGTGAAATGGCCCGGAATGGATGTTTCCTCGCTGTGGTGTTGCCTTTTCTTTGAGAATATCCGAGCCAAGATCCTTGTTAAGGTGAAATGGCCCGAAAAAAATTCTTCCTCGTTGCAGTGTTGTCTCGTTTCTTTGAGAATATCCGAGCCAAGAGCCTTGCTAAGGTGAAATGGCTTGGATTAAATTCTTTCTCGTTGCGGTGTTGCCTCTTTTCTTTAAAGATATCCGAGCCAAGAACCTTGTTAAGGTGAAATGGCTCGGAATGAATGCTTCCTCCTTGCGGTATTGCTTTTTCTTTGAGAATATCCGAGCCAAGATCCTTGTTAAGGTGAAAAGGCCCGGAATAGATGATTCCTCGTTGCGGTGTTGCCCTTTTCTTCGTGAATATCTGAGCCAATATCCTTGTTAAGGTGAAATGGCCCGGAATAGATGCTTCCTCATTGCGGTATTGTTATTTTTATATATATTACAATTACCTGAAAAGAAAAGAAATAGAAGAAGTGATCACGAAGCATCAACCAAATGATATTCGCATTGACCATCCAACGGTGAAAAATTGAATTTCCAAATTAGACTAGCTATCACCAACATGGCATTCAAATATCCATACTTGCATGATTAAACTTTGCAGATCATTCAAAAATTTGAAACAGGACTCAAAGACTCAAAAATATTTTGCACGATCGTTACTCCAAAGGCGTGACTCTCGCGCAGGGGTAAAATATGAGCCCAAGTGCAAATTAGGGTTCATTTGACCTAATTGAATTAAATGCACAAATTAAGCTTCACATTATGATTAAATAAAAAGACGAAAGCGCCAAAAATAAAGAAGCAAGACCTGAGAGAATCTTCCACGTGTTCCGAGGCAGAAGATACGTGGAGGCGACTCATTTTGGGAATTGATTGAGGGATTGGATTGGTGTCTAGAAGGGCAGCACGATTTGGGTATTACTCTGATGACTAAGGGTAAATCTGGAATTTCCTCGAGGGCATATGCCTAGCACATGATCACTATCCAGAAAACCCTATAATTAAATACCCCTTCCACTCCATTGGGAAAGAGGCTCTCTTTTGGACTTCTCTTCAAACTCAGGACTTGGACCTTTTGGAAGACTAGGAGCTTGGAGATTCTCTCCCAACCCAAAGACTCAAGAAGGCTCTCTGAACCCTTGCTACCCTAACAAGGTTCTTGGATTCTAAGAGTTTTACCACGTGTCGTTGGAGTAATCGCTCACCTGTTCTTCTCCCCTCTTCAATCAATCAATCAATTCCGTACTTTTTGTGGATTTCTCTCCTTCTCAGCCAACACGAAAACCTAACCCTAGCAAGGTACGATTTCCTTGCCAACAGATACCAAAGAGAAGTTCATTGATTGAAGATATGGGTGAAAACGAGTCGAATCTCAGCGATTACTTTAATGCTCAGATTCAGCTCGACTCGAAAAAATTGAGCTCGAATTCGATAAGGAATTTCTAATTTTACGCCAGATTCGACTCGGATTATTACTCATACCTACTCGGCTCGTAAGTACTCGACTCGTTTACAAACTGAGTTATTCACGAGCCTTCAAATCGAGTTTCGAATATGAACCTTTTCGCTTAATACTGAACCATTACATACTAAATTGATTTATTGAACTAATGTTTATATACAAAAGTTTTTTTATTTTTATTTATGTAAAGAAATTACGTAGAATTTAATACGAATTGACAATTAATTCACTGATTTATTCAAGTACAAGCTTACACAATTTAATACTACACTTTATAAATTATAAAGATCGATACAAATATCATATATTTAGCTTATTAGTATGGATCAGACCAGTATTCGAATATGATCCATCGAGCAGGTATCGAGTATGGTTCGAGAAAAAAAATTAAATACTCGAACCCTAATCTGAGCGAATACCGGTATACTCAAATTTGACTCGTGTATCATTAAACACAAAACGAGTATGGATCATATATTCGACTCGAATTAATTTCGAATGTGAGCTTTAAATTATATTTTCGAACCGATCTCGAACCGAGTATCGAGCTACTCTGCTCGGCTAACACCCCTAATTGAAGACACTAGTACATGTTTTTACATACTTTTGAAGGGACCATTCATGGAAGTTTGTCGTACAAAAAGAGTTGTTAGCGACTTGGTTAGTTGGTTGCTTATATTCAAAAAATAAATAATATTATATTCGTTCCAAAATTAGAAATATAATTTTTGGGTACATGGCATATAAAGTGGTCATCTTAAATATCCGATAATATGAGAATAATTGACTTTTTGGTCACTGTACTAGGACCCAATTTTCATTGTGGTTACTGAAACGTTTTTTTTGTTACAAACACATTACTATACTAAATTTTTTTTATAAAATGATCATTATAAGATTTATTATTTCGTAATTGTTAATGAATTATATCTATTTTAAAATTGTAATTGACTATTTTAATTTATTCATACTAGTTAAGTACGTATCAATATTTTTTAAATCTTTAAATTCATCCCAAAATAGTAATCAAATTATATTTTTGTATTTAATGTCATTTATGAGAAATTATATAATTTTTGAGTAAGAAGGTCAAATTAAAGAGTACGTTTCTTCCACTTTACCAAAGTTTGGACAAACCATTAGTCTTGGTCTTTCTCCCCGTTTCTTTCGGCAAATTTAGAATCCATCCGCCCATTCTTTGATAGGATAACTTCTGGAAGTGACAAAAAAATTTCTTACTATTGATTCAACTTTTGTTTCTGTTTGTTGGATCAATAATAATTCATTTATTCAGCAAGTTTTGTTGCATTCAATATTCGTCTATGTACATGTGTATATAAATTCAAGAGTGAGAATGTGGGTAGGAGCAGATCATCGATGATCTTCTTCGATGACCTTCTTCGAATTGATGGAGGTAAAATTTCCTCGGCCGTTGTCGGAGAGGAATACTACCGGAGACGGCAGCGATGGGTAGAGATTTGAAGAAAGGGCTTTGATGAGTCTCTTAATTAAGGTTGTGGGTAAACGACGGGGGAAGGTCAAAATGGAGGGGGATTTTGTAAAATCCCAATTTTTTATGAACTTTAAAAATTATTTTGAATAATAAGGTGTTGATTTGATATAATACTATAGTTATGGATGATATGTGCAAATTTTGCAAAATAAACAAGTTCTTATAAAATATTCGTTTGGTCGGGGAATATTCTTTTTGTCGGGAAATATTCGTACGACTGCTCATTCATTGGTGGACCCCACAACGGAATAACTGTCGGATATAGAAAGCGACAAAAATAACGTTTTCATAAAATAACGACAAGACTATTACCGTTAAACTGTTGAAATATCCGGTGATAAAAGTACAGTAATACGCGTTGTTCCATAGTGACACACGGTATTGCACAGTATCTCTGATTATTGATGTTTACGTAAGAATTCACTCAGTTTTATTCAATAATTTTTGCAGTAGTTGCTGCATATATAATATCTCATATTATTGATTCAATTATTGTCACAATATCATCTGCATAATATTTTATATTATTAAATCAATAATTGAGATGACACAGTTATTTATATTCTTATTTGCATTATTGACAATGTCTAGAAAGTTCTATCGAGAAAAAGGGTTAGGTTATTTAATTGCGCGCCAATAAGGAGAAATCTTTATCGAAAAGTCCCCTCTTTCCTGAGAATGATCTGGTTGTCAATATTGAGAGTTATAATATTATTGATGAAATTTTTTTGAAAGATTAAAAATGTGTTGATTGAAGATAAAGTGAGTGGTGGTAATTGTGACGCCCCCAAAATAGGTATACAACACCCATCTTGAGTCGCCAAATACATAATACAAAATTCAAATACAACTTAATAATACAACTGTCGTGTAAAATATGATAAAACATAGCTGAAAGTTTAAACAAGAATATTGCTTTCTAGACAATATTCACTCTCAAAAAGAGTCTTCATTACATTTATTATCACACTATTTCATGGAATAATGAGAACTACTAATGCTATCATCTGGACCGTCACTCCATTCCTCTACTATTCCCGGCTACGTTCTCATTTCCTGAAGAGAACAATGAAAACAAAAGGTTGAGCTCAACTAGCCTAGTAAGAAATATTATGACTAAGATAATGCAGAATAATTTATCGTTAGCCTTCGACAGTGTTAAACTGATAAAATATAATAAACATCAAGTTTAACTGCAACGGAACAAGTAATCCATGAGAAGAGTCAAGTAGAGCATAAAATCTACTATCTTCTATAATTTAAAAGATTTTTCATCACTTTTATCGCTAAGACTCAGCTTAATAATCCACATCATCCATGCACTACGGCCAAGGATATTCATTAGAATCACGACCATAAATTATCCATACACTACGGGCTAAGGATATTCGTGTTTTCATCAATGGTCATGATCATGTCAACAATTGTCCATCAATGCACTACGGGTCAATGAGGACTTTTACCACATCATTTGTAACATTACGGTCATGATTATACCGAATAATCCCTGGTCATAATCATATCAAGTCCATCTATGCAATACGGGCCAAAGATGACTTTCATAACAATATAAGCATGAGGATGATGACAATGATATAAGAATTCAATAAAACAAGTTCAAGGATAAATTTTTAAAGATTTATAATTTAATTTATCCAGAAATCAATAACGTCCAAATTGTCAATATGATACTGCTTTGTGGAGTAAAATTCAAGAATAATATTGTACCAAAAATAATTTGGACTGAAAACGAATCAATTTTTATCATGAATAGTACACCGACATGAAAAAGTTAAAACTTGTCAAGAATGCTCAGAATAATATTTTCATGAAAAGATACTGGATAAAGCGTAAATATTAAGGATATTCTACTAATTTCATGGAGTATAGAAGCCAAAACTTAACAAAATGAGTATAAAATTCGAAATCTAAAACGAAATAATATTACTTACATACTACAGAGTATGGAAGAAAATATTATTCTAAGCGAATATTGAATAAAAATATCATCCCTTATCTTGAAAAGAAGAGTATTCCAATTGGTATAGCGGGGATATTCTTGAAGAAAAATTTCACTATTTTTACGCTCAAAACTTTCTAAAACTCGAAAGAAATACGCTCAATATTATAGAAGAATAATTCTCTGATTCTGGTGTGATTTTAAATTCTAACTAAACATCCTATTTATAGAAGAATGAAAATGATACTATTTAAATTTTATAAAATCATGGACCAACAGTTTAATCACAGGCGCCGAATTCGTTCGGCTGATTTTCTGAAAAATTTGATGTAATATTCATTACTGTGCAATAAAATATTCTAATAAAATAAAAACTTTAAATAAAATATAATATATTCTATTTATAATCAAATAAAATAAAACTTATAAAATATATATATATATATAATTATAACCTTTGCCTTACGGCAAAGGCAAAGCATTCAATCATATATATATATATATATATATATATATATACAAAATTTACATAATATATATATATATATTATAATAATAATACAATTCCCTCCCTTTCCCGTAACCTTCCCCCCCCCCACCCCCACCCCCACCCCCACCCCCACCACCACCATTTTCATTTCATTCTTTTCTTCCTCCCGTGGGCCCCACATGTGGCTTCACCTTTATTATATAAAATAATTTTCTACCGATTATTTTGACAAATGGGTAAATGGGGGTCCATAACTACAACAAATACTTCATAAAAAATCCCCTCAATATTTTTAACAACATTTATCATCATTATTATAATTTACAATATTTAACAACTAGGTTATTCTCAGGAAAGAGGAGACTTTCCAATAAGGATTTCTCCCTTTTGGCGCGCAATTAAGTGACCAAATATCTTCTTAACAGAACTTCTAGACATTGTCAATATTGCAAATAATAATATTAATAACTATATCATCTCAATTATTGATTTAATAATATATAAAATATCGACAACAATTGAATCAAATAATGTGAGATACTATGCAACAATTACTGTAACAATAATTAAATAAAACTGAGTGACTTTTCACGTAAGCATCAATAATCAATACAGTGTACTACTATGCAACAACGCGTATTATTATACTTTTAACACCGGGTGTTTCAACAGTTAACGGTAAAACTTCCTCGGTTATTTTCATAAAAAAATATTTTTGTCATTTTCTCAATCAAACAATAATTCTGTTTGTGGGGTCCACCAATGATTGTGCCGTCGTGCGAATATTCCCTGTTAAAATGAATATTCCCTGACCAATCGAATATTATATAACAACTTGAGTACTTTAAAAAATTTATAAATATTACTCATAACTATAACATTATATCAAATTCACTCCATAATATTCAAAAATGATATTCATCTTTATTCATAAAAGTTGGGGTCTTATAGTAAAAATTTATTCAATTTTTGATATAAATAGAGAGGTTTGTCATGAGACGTTTGTTGTACGTTTTGTTTATTCTATGAGACCCATAGGTCATCATCTAAGAGTCACTTTCGCCAATAGTACTTGTCTTTACCAGACGTCAAACCACTTGTCTTTTCATATTACAGGCGTCAAACCACTTGCCTTTTCACATTACAGGCGTTAAACCACTTGCCTTTTCACATTACCAGGTGTCAAGCCACTTGTCTCTTTACATTATAAGGGTCAAGCTAGAATTCTTCTATAAATAGAAGCTCATTTCTTCCTTCATTCTCACGAATTTACTAAAGCTATAGAGAGAATCTATAGAGAGAGAATAAGAGAGAAAGAAGATGAGTATTCTGCTACTACACTATTGTAGTATACAAGCTCCTACTAAGGTAAAGAGTATTATTTCTTTCGTATTTGTAAAGTATGTTATTTTATTCATACTCATAAGGGTTTTCATTCCATTCCTTATTAATCTGTGAGAATAACATGTCTACGCGGATTACTGCATGCCTGGTGAATAACCCTTCGTATTCATTCTTTATTAATTTGTGGGAATAACCTGTTTACGCGGATTACCGCATGCCTGATGAATAACCCTTCGTATTAATTCTTTATTAAGTTGTGGAAATGATTTATCTATGCGGATTAGTACCACATGACGGGTGAATTCCATTTGCAGTTTCATATATTCTTTAATTATACTCGTATGAGATATCATTTCTTTTGTACTCGTTAAGTGATATCATTTTCTTTCATATTTCTCCATTTATGGTACAAAATTATTGTTTGTTTCCATAACTTTATTTTTAAATGGTGAAAATCTATGAAATTAGTAGAATATCCTTAATAGTTTGCGCTTCATGTAATATCATTTCATTGGAATATTGGTCTGAATTTTCTTATTAAATTTTAAACTATTCATATTCGGGGATTGAGACATGGTTTTTGGTGTAGAGGTAGCTGAAGAATTAGGCAAGATGAGAGGCAGAGGAAGAAGATAAAGGGGGAATGGAATGGGGAAGAGAAAGAATATAAGTATTTTATTTTTATAAGTCATAAATTTAATGACTCATACGACATCTGTACATGTTAGTCAAATTAGCATTTTTTTTGGCTCACGTGACATGAACGATTTAACACTTCCATCTATTTTTTGGACGAAATGTTATAAAATGACCACTTGGTAAGTATTTTTGAGTATAGTTATGCGATTGTAATAAAAAAAGTTTCGGTAACCACAATGAAAATCGAGCACCAGTACAGTGACCAAAAAGTCTATTATCCCTAGTAATATAAATGGTCATTTTTATAGACTGTGTTTGTTATACTGGTAATCTTACATTCCTAATAATCAGATACCTGATAAAGTATATATCAAAATTTTCTATAATTAGATGACCAAAAAATAAGTGATAATGTGAGATTACCACATAGTAGTCATCTTGAAATTTTTGTTTAGAAAAAACTTTTCTTTATATTTAATAATTGGAACATAAATATGGGACATAAATTTCCTTATTAGTTACATAATTAACATTTATTTTATAATTTTTTGTCAACATGATTAGTTTAATTAAAATAACTCATTGTCCATACAAATACGTGGTGTTGTTTCTTATTTATTATTATAAGTTTAATGTATTATTAACGACATAAGTCACAATTTTATGCCTAATAATTAAATAAATTATGAATTTTTATTTTATAAGGAAATTAATATTTTAAATAAAATTTACTGAATTAATTAGTTTGATAGTACTTTGATAATTATTGATAAGTACATTTGACAATAACCATATGGGTGAACCATTAAACTAAAATTAATACAAAAGTTATTTTAGTAAAGATCAATATTAGAAGAAAAAAATATACTCAATAATCTTTAATTCATACCCAACACTCATAATAACAATTACTGTCAATTACATATCTTCTACCAAATAGAAATAACACAATATGACCATTTCTATATATTATCGATAATCAGATATCCAGTAATATATGTATCGATGGAACTCATAAAAGTTTAAAACAAAGTAAAATTTTTAATTAATAGTTTTTTTATATACTAAACAATTATAATTATTGTACTAACTAAAATTATACAAATTCACATCACTACAAGAAATCAGACAAAAAATGACGCTAAAATTTGTCACATAAAATTTATTTTTCATCACTAAAACATTTGGTGACGATTGTTAATCGTCACAGAGACCGTAATCGTATGAACGTGGTATTAGGTATATTTGACAATATTTGATGTCGTCACTAAATGTTTTAACTTATGCTGACGATCTACATCATTGTCACTATAATTAATTACTTTTAGTGACGTTAATAGTGTTACTATTTGAATGAAACTTTCGTCACTCTATATTATGTTTTGTCATCAAAACTTGGTGCATTAAATAACAAAAATCATTTTTTGTCATTAAATGATATTGTTTTAGTGACGAAAATATGTTACTATATTTAAATCATCTAATTTTAATGACGACAATATTGTCATATTTATGATTATTCTTTTGTCATGTTATTGTGTTTATCGTCACCAAAAATAAGAAAATAAATGACGACAGAACAATTCGTCACCTAATAATATATTTAACATAAAAATTATGTCGTTGTCATTTCATATTTTAAATAATATTACAAAATAATTTGTCACAAAAGAGTTATTTTTTAAGACACATTTTTCAATGTCATTAATTGAATACTTATGGTGACGATACATCTCGTCACAAAAAGAGTTACTAATAGTGACAAAATTAGTTGTTGTGACTAAATAAATATATAACAGTGACGATATACACAGGTCAAATACAACATGTCACAACACATGTCAAATAAGTAACATGTCACAACACAGGTTAAATACAACATGTCATATATATCACAGCCACATTATAGTAACAGTTGAGCAAAAAGATATAGAATGGTTCTTGTACATCAACAATTAGTAGGGTTAGCACATCCACAATACATCAAAAATTCCAAATCTTTCTAAATTATATTGGAAATCCAAAATATCCCTCACATCTATCTACTTCCCAACAGTCGGGCATCACCAAATTCTAAGATATCGGGCGAAGCTTTGACCTGGATGTTTGTACCCGTTCCAAACTCGACCGGTAGCAAATGAGGCATATCAGATGATCTTTGTTCTCACTGCAAGCAAACATCAACTGCATATAATTTCAAGAGATTAGCTCAATCAACACTATAACAGTTCCATATATTTTTATTCACATCATATGCTAATCACATATTCCATGCCAAAAGGTGAAAAATCAACTGTTTATCTCACATAAGCCCTTAAAACTCAAAAATTGTATAATAACAGCTAAATGTATACATAGCAGAATATCATTAAAGTAAAAGAAGCTTACTTCCAGTGGATTATGTTCTTGAGCTTCCTTTCGATAAGGCCAATTCCTTCAAGGACATTAGTGATGTCATATATCCGCCTCTTTTGCACCTGTATCATTAAAAGCCTTAGTTGGAAATAGAAATCCCAGAGATCAGATGAATAGAAGGCTTTAAATAAAAGACTTCTGCAAACGAAACAAATCATTTAAATAAAAAACAGATATCCACTAAGACTGAGGTAGAGAATATATACTATAAGCAAGACTCCAAGTTGTGATTTCATAGCTGACCAATTTATTGCAATTGGAATGGAAGAGAAGAAGGCAAAGGTCAAGATAATGTCTAGAGCACTATCATAAATTGCTCAGATTTCCTTACATACCCCAGTACTTTCCGGCATGCTCCTTTTTGTCTTCCTTTTATACTTCAGAGTTTAGAATATGTCTTTCAATCTTTTAGTAATTAACTTCTTATCATATGACATTCATGTCTCTTCTTGCAGAGCCATTTTTCCTCCTTCACCTCACGTTTGTTATCATTTGTATACATCAATCTTTTATGATCCTTTAACCCTGAAAAAAGAAAGCAGGATGACATAGTTGCAATTACCAAACCTATTATCTAGTTCTACATATAGTACAGTAGAGTTTATGCACTAAAAATCTAAATGTCAACTTCTAAATCCCCCCTCCCGACTTGTGTATATTGTATGCTGACATGTTAAAAACTACTTTGTATGTCAATATCAGTAAAAGTTCAAAGTATTATCTTCTTCTAGCAATGAAAAGTATTCAAAACTGATAATTATCATCAAATTCCAACATTTATAGCAATATACACAACTACATAATTATAGACTTATCTTTGTCAATCAAATTTGCTTAAACAAAAAGTGTCCACAAATCCTTTTAGTAATTCCCAGTTGCAAGATTTTTTTGTACCACCATACAAAATTTTAAACAAATACAATACCCAGATATTTATATGACTATTCCATTGCTTTATTCCCAAAATGTTAGAATTCCAATATGATAAAAACCACAATTGGATTAAAAGGAATAAAATATTGAGATTAGACCAATCAAGTGTAATTTTTAAACTCTACCTAAGTCATTATATAATGGCTCAAGGGTGGAGGAATCACCTGTACTGCACTCTGAGCTTGATTCCAAACGAAACGTCAACGCTGCCAGAAGCTTCAGCAATGGTGAAATACTTAAAAGGGTCATCAACAGCGTACTTAAAAGGCCTAATCCCAGCTTCTTTGACGAGACCCAGAAGCTGCCTCATACAAAGCTCCCTATGTTCATCCTTCAAAATCTCAATTGGGGTTTGAAGATCAGGCCTTGACTTGAAAAATTCATATACTCTCTCTTGAAGTCCCTGTGTTTTCCCCTCATGTATGAAGATAGATGTGGGGTGCTCATGTTAAGCTTCGCACGGGCCACGCAGGTTAGCAGCTGGATGTCAAGGCGGTGATCAGATTTGGGTGATGCCGGATTGAGGTGTAGAGTGAGGCAGTTTATTCTTCTGGTGATGGGTTGATCTTCATGATCCTCCGCCGTTGAATTGGAATTGGGTGACACCATTTTTCAATTTGTTTCAGCACTTCTATATATATATATATATATATATATCTGTATTACATTAGAAAAAATATAGAGATAGATGGGTGTGGATTGTGGAGGGAAGGAGATGAATGTTGTAGCTTGCATAGGAATCTTACCTGCATCCACGTGTCATCCATGACCCATTCTAGAGATGTCTCAAGTGAATACAAGGGCAGTGGCAAGGGGTGAATCAATTTAGGAACAATCACCAGCCCTCTGCCAACTACCAGTATAGCTCCAGCATTGTTTGCCATACCTGTAAGCATATTCTTTAAAGGTGGAAGTTCACCCACAAATTAGTATATTGATTTCAAAATGAGAGAACATTTAAATAACAGAGTTACAGAATTGCATCACAACTAGGGACAACCACTCTCTTGTGTAGGAATTATGATAAGGAAATTATTAGGATAGTATTACATTTAATTAACACCAATGTAGATCAGATTGTGCAACAAGGATGCTGTTTTACTACTCAAAGGTAAACAGATGACGTGCATTTGTCCAAAGAAGATGTAGACAACCTTTTCTTGTGAAAAGATAGATAGGAGCTTAGGATAGGGCTATGTTCTTGAAGCAACCGTTAATATACTGTCCACTAGGATTATCAGATAGTAAAAAATCTGGAACACCAACAATAATGGTTACCTCAGATGAAATTGAACTTTAAATCAATTTAATGAAGCTACACCCAATTGTCATTCCATAAAATCAAAACACATGTTGTTAATCAACAAAGAAAATACCAACATATGCATCCAAATACTGATTCCCTTGTAGTTTCCCTTGCAGAAACAAATACACAAATACTGATTTAATTGGAAGCTACTACGCTAGCATGAATAAATCACATACATGCACATAATAAGGGTATTATGATTAGTAAAACACATTGTACCAGAAACCCAAAGAAATTGAACAAGTAGTTATAAAATCAAGGAGCCGTTTGCCAGGAACCCCTCCATAAATTAATTTTTCTTAATTTAACATATACTAAGATAACATGTATACACAGAGTTAGAACTTCAATAGGACGAAATATTCGTTCAACCTCAAATATTCTTCAAAAGTGATGGCCTTTCACATAATTTTAACTAGGAAGGCTAAACAAAAACACATAGAACCTACAAAGCAAAGAATTAAAAAAACCTGACAGAATTCAAGGAATTAAGAGTTGGTGAACCGTAGCATAGGTTGCAGATACGGAGCAAACAAATTAATTTAGTTTTGAGATTAAATCAAAAAGAGATTCATAATATTGGATATAAACAAGAAAATTAAATAAAAAAACAAGTTGATATTTATGTTTACATGTTGCGAACTTTGTCACTCATGCGCCTCTTTTTAGCTGCCCAGCGGGGATCGAGAGTAGAGATGGATGAGGTTAGGAGGGTAGGAGAGAGAAGCAGAAAAATAACAACCCATGTCCCAATTTTTTTGTCACTAAACAACAACAACGTCATCTGGGGTGAAGCAGAAGTTGGGATCTAGTGCTTGATTTTTTTAGCATAAACAAGACAGAGCTGAGCGTAAATTTGCTAATCTCTAACGCCTGTAACGGGGAAGCTAGTTGGCGGATACTTACATGGTATATAGTTACATAACACAATCTTAAAAGTTAACGCCTAAACATGATTAAATTAAACAAGAAAAAAGATCCCAATGAATTTAAAGCCTACTACTAAATCTAATGGTTATGCAATCAATCAAAGATTAAGGATTTTAAAATACATCATACATTATTCAGGCATAATCACTCAAATATTAATCAATACCAAAAGCCATTCCAGTCAAAACCAGCCAAGGATTTGTTACAGAAAATCGCACCAACACTGAACCAACTGCAGCAACCCAAAGAAATACGCTCACAAGGATAACAGAAATCCCAAACCTGCAACAGCACAACAAGCAGACGCCTGTTACCCATGCCAGAAAATCAGAGCAACACAACCTCAATGATACCCAAATGAACTAGCCAGATCCCAACAGATATATGGTGGAATGTATTTATTGTGTAAGATGAGTAGTTCCTGCATAAGAGAAAAGATCATCAAAGACTTTGATATTCAACTATCAGTTATGATACTCAAAATGTAGCGCACACTAACAGAAGAATAGATAACAACGAATTCTTAGGTAAAAAGGAAATAAATCTACCAATTACAAATGTACTTAAATTTAGCATCAAAATATAATGAAATAAATAAACAAAAAATACCTGAGTTGGTATAGAAACCATCAACTAGGGGAATGAAACCATGAAGTGGGGTTGTTAAAATGAACAATGCATGTAAGTACACAGAGAAAGATATACGGACGGAAACTAGAGAGAACAACAAAGATTTCCCAAATTGGGCGGCTGTAGCTTCAGAGATGAAGAAGGAACATCTATATTTCACCAAATCCGTGTAGTCTATCAACGATTCATAGAATGCTAGGGTTCTACGTAGTCGGTGAAGTTTAGGGTTTGCGATGGCTTAATGAGGGTTTGACGACAGAGAAAACTAGGGTTTCATTGGGGATGGTGACAGTGGGTTAGGGTTAGTTGAGAGTGAGACAAAATACCCAACAAATTACAGGGATAAACAAACATTTTTGGCCAAAACAGACCCAAAGTCGATATTTCTAACAAACAATTGAAGAAATATATCAAAGAAATTTACATATACACATGCATAAAACAAATGCAAGTGAAAAATCCACCCTAACTTCAGTGAATTGAAAATATAAAATGTGGGTTTCCCCAATTACCTTGCTAAAACCGAAATCTGCATGTTTCCGAATGTTAGCTTCGTTGCCTTCTCAAATAAAAAATCATCAAATAGATGAAATTTTCAACAAAAAAAATTGAAATTTTCCTCAAATCGCAAAATAGAGGGATGAAGAAGAGTACTCTCTCTAAATTTTAGTGTTGAGGAGACTTAAAAAAAGAGGGACTGCGGTTTTATTATTTGGGTGATGTTCAATTTTTATGTTACATAGCCAAGTTCAAGCTTTTAAGTTACATAGTCAAGTTCAAGCTTTCAATTTTTATGTTTCAATTTCTCTTTCTTTTTGCCGGGATCAAATCTAAGAAATTTTAAAGTTCAGGTTAGTGTAAAATTATTTATTTTATAGTTTATTAAAGAAAATAATTGATATCGTAAGTTATTTAAAAAGTGTTATTAAAAATAAATTTATTATTATAAAAAAATAATGTATTTATAAATAATACAATTTATAATTATTATAATTAATTTTAAAAAAATTATTTAGAACAAAACAGTGACTAATTGTATCTCTCGCAAAAAACCTCTGAACAATAACATATAATGAGCAATAATTCATTCATTAATTATTATTTTTCTTGCAAATTTTTATCATAAATTGGCACCAAATATCATTCTACCACCTCAATTTTGCGAGAAAAAAATATAAATTGTAAATGACGTTTCTTTCGCTAATAACTATATTGTCACTTATTGTAAGACCCCAACTTATTATGAATAAAATTGAATTTTCTCTATTTATTATTGTGAATAATAATGTGATAATTTGAAATAATACTTTGGTTATGGGGGAAATGTGCAAATTTTACAAAATAAGCAAGTGGTTATAAAATAATCATTGTTGTCGAGGAATATTCGTTTGGTCGTGGAATATTCTTTTTATCGGGAATATCCGTACGACGGCGCAGTCATTTGTGGGCTCCATAACGGATAACGATCGGATGAAGAAAATGACAATTTTGAGTTTTTACAATTTTGCCTCCAAATAAAATTATGACGATATTACATACTTTGTCACTAAATATAAGAATTTATGACGAACGATTTTTGTCACTTATCCACGCATCTAATTAGTGACGCACTATTATTTCGTCATATAAAATTGGTATTTATGACAATACAAATTGTCATAAATTATTATTTTTTTTCGTCATTAAAAAGTTCCCTCCAAAGTTTTGCCTCGAAATAAAATTGTAACGAATTTGTATTTGGCATCACTAAATGTGAACATTAGTGACGAAAGCACATTGTCACTAAATTTTACAAATAATTAATGACAAAGTATTATGTTGTCATTGAAAGAAATATTTTGTGACAATAAATATTGTCATCAATTATTACAAAATGTCACTAAAAGGTTTCCCTCTAAAATTTTGGTGTGAAATTCTACCTCCAAAATAACTTGTGACGAAATTTTGTTAATCGTCATCAAATGTGTAAATTAGTGACGATATAAATGATTAATAGTAACAAAAGTAAAAGTCGTCACAAAAGTAAAAGTTTTAGTGACGATTGTGAATTTCGTAATTATTAATTAACAAATTATGACAAAAATTTGTGCGTGAAATTTTTTTTTTTGTCATAAAATGTGTGATTTCTTATAGAAATAACACAATATGACCATTTCTATATATTACCGATAATCATATATCCAGTAATATATGTATCAATGGAACTCATAAAAGTTTAAAACAAAATAAAATTTTAATTAATAGTTTTTGTTATATACTAAACAATTATAATTATTGTACTAACTAAATTTATACAAATTCACATCAATTTGAAGTTTAATATGTCGTATTGTGACTTCAAAGTCAAATTATATATATCTTCAATTTTAAAACGAAGGATATATAACATAATATTAGGCAACTAAATAAAAATTGTCTATGCCAAAAGTGATAAACTAATTAGAAAGTCTTTTTGGTTCAACAACCGTCTGATTTACCAAAACAAAGAATCGTGTAAGAACTTTAAATGACTTTTTAAATTTTCCATGACAACGTCTTAATTTGGAAAATAAAAATTAATTCCATAATTTAAAATAATATGAGTTTATTTAAGTTTTCATGGGCAAGAAAATCACACCTTGCTATTGTTAGGGTTTCATGTTGGCTGGGGAGGAAAAATTCTATGAAAAGTACAGAATTTATTGATGAATTGAAGATGGCAGAGGAACAGGTAGACAATTACTCTAGTAACACGTGACAGAACTCTTAACAATGCAAGAGCTTTCTCGGGTGTCTTGGGCTTAGAGAGAATCAAAAGTTTCAAAGTTTCTTCTTTTGGAATGGATGGAGTATTTGTAGAGTTTCCTTAAAATTGATCACGTGTCTGACACATTTTGGGTCATGTGACTGACATTTGACCTTAGAAAAAATTTTAGAAATACCCTTAGTTAGCCGAGTAATAACCAAATCTTCTTGTCTTTCTAGCCACCAATCCAATCTCCCAATAAATTCCCTAAATGAGTTACTTTTATAAGCCTTCTGCCTCGGGACTCATGAAGGTCTCTCTCAAGTCTTATATTCCAAGGTCTTTGCTGCTCAATCTATGCTTTTTCGCTCTTCTTTCTTTATCTAAATGTCATGTCATTTAATCTCGTCATCGAAAATCTCGGAGGAGCTCGACACGAAACAAGGGAGACCGTGCCCTAGACCAAACCATAGGGGGCCCAAATTCTAGGGGCCCAAATCCTAGGTTTTGTGCCTCCTTTGGTCCTCTTTTTTTGACTTAGCTTTTCTTGATAAATTTTCCTCCTTTCCTCCTTTTCTCCTTATTCTTGACCTTATGAGAAGTTTCTCTTTTCATGGAGGCTTCAAGGACAATCATTTCTAGAACAAGTTCCCTGGCTTCTTTCTATGGTTCGGGCTCACTATTCCATCATTGCTACTCAAAGTATGTCTGGAATGGCTTTCGAGAAAAATCAGATTGTAGATATTCCAAATCATATGCCAATTTGGTGTTAGGAAAAGTACGCCAAAAATAATCTATATCCCAGGAATTACTTTTTCGTCTTTGTGCAATTAAATATGAAATCATCAAAACCAATTATGAGAACAAAAATAATAAATAACCATCCACAAGCAAGACACCAAATTTACGTGAAAACCCCTCTAAAACTCAGAGGTAAAAACCACGGGTCAAACTTCGAATCTCCACTATATAACTAATAATGGGCTTACAATAATCCTCTCAAGTTTTATGCCCTAAAACTTGAGGTTACACAATAAATTGAGATAATACAAATTTATCTTTAATTAAGTTGAGAAACCTAATTAACTTCACCATCAAAAAACACCCCAAGCAATAAAGTGTTCAAGCTTTCAATTGAACGGAGATGATGGCGGATACCCATGAACAACAAACAGTAATTCTCTCAATTTATTCTTTTGGTATCTTTTTACTACCAAGCTATTCTATCTTATGTATAAAATAAGACTCCCTCATAGCCTTATTTATAGTACTCTTCCTAATCCATTCCTAATATGGATTAAAAATAATTTATTCTCCTAATCAAATTAGGGATCACATCTCCTTGTCTTGGTCACCAACCAATCTAACAAGTAAATCCTTTTTCAACTTGGATTCCTTTCATGGAATCTCCAATTCCAATATTGCTTCCATTAACCGAATTTCTAATTGGATTAATATCAAGTAAACCCACTCACATGCTCACAAAGAAAATCAATTCTTTTCTATATTGGATTCTATCTCATGGGTGAGGACCCACACCCAACAATCTCCCCCTCCGAACCCATGAGAGGAGGGATCACCAACCACAACTCCTTACTCAGAGTTAATTCCAACGAAGTCTTGGCTCAACTCAAGCTTTCTTGGAATTTTCAACTATCTTCATGTCCGGCTTTGTCTCATCGGCATGGTTCTTCTCAATGGGGGGATCTAACTCAAACTTGACAGAGCTTTTCTCTCGTGGTTCTTATGCAAGGTTTTTCTCCCATCTCGCACGACATTGTACCACACCTTTCTCTCACATGTGCCCGCATCGTATAAAGAGTGTCTACCTTCTTACCTCTAGTCACCACTAGAGACCCTTTGGTGAGATTCCACTGACCTTCCCCAAAGTAACTTTTATAACCATTCTCATCAAGCTAGCAGCGCACACCGTGTAGACGGGTCCAATAAGTATGTTGGACCACCTCCTTACCTAAAAGGTTAACCTATTAGGTTGAGGCTCTACCACACTTATTAACTCATCTACACTCTTGAATTTATCCGATGTGGGATTCATGTGAAATATCCCAACAATCTCCACCTTTCACTTGAATACCATCACAAGTATCATACTTGAGTATTCTCATCATTAAGCACACCTTCTTTGAATCCTTCAAGAGCTCTCTTCTCGACTCTAATACTACTTCACCACGCCAGGGGCAAACATGTCTCAGTAACTTCCCTAGAGCCTTCCTAAGCCCACTCCACCCGACTCAAATAATCCCGTGCTTCACCTGATTCAACTCTATTTACTTCACCCACGAGGCCTTACGAATTTACCCTCGCACCCCCTCGCACTTTGGAGTTGATACTTGAACTTTATTTGCTCCACCCACGAGGCCTGCGAATTTACCCTTCGTACCTTGGAGTTGTAATTTGGGCCCATCAAACCATGGGCTCTGATACCATTTGTAGCAGAATTGTACGATCCATCCCACATCAATTCATCACTTAGCAGCGCACAACTGTGTAGACGGGGCCAATAAGTATGTTGGACCACCTCCTTACCTAAAAGGTTAACATATTAGGTTGAGGCTCTACCATACTTATTAACTCATCTACACTCTTGAATTTATCCGATGTGAAATTCATGTAAAATATCCCAACATTTGGATTAACTATACCGCATCTAGAGTAAGCCGCATATGGACTAAGTCGAGTCTAGATGCACTTTATGATGTTAATGTCACTTTACGATAGTAGTGTGAAGAGAACACTCTACGATCCTATATCATAAGAGATTTTGATGTCAAGACGCGTCAAGAAACACCCTACGATGTTGATGTCATTCTACGATCGTAGAGTGAAATGTGAGCACTTTACGATCGTATGACATAAGAGATCACTCTACGATTTTGACGTCACTCTACGATCGTAGTGTGAAGAATGAACACTCTACGATCGTTTAAGAAATAGAGCATTTTACGATCGTATAGTTTGTTGGTACTTCAAGATCGTTTAATAAATAGTTTAATTAACAGTTTAAGCTCATAAACTTTATGAGATTATAATATAATGACTCATTATTGTTGATGTGACGTATTTCTTTTATCTTTTTCTTACAATTATATTATAATTAGAATTATGTTAATAATTATATTATAATTAGAATTATGTTAATAATGAAATTTTGTCTCTTTGCTGCAATATCCCGTAATTCATAATAATAATGATAATATGCATTATATACGAAAACAATAATAATTACTCTTTATTTGTCGTTACCATTACATTTTACACATTTCTCAAAAAACTCAAATGTGTATGGTAATAATATATTACATTACAGTATTTTTTTAATAAAAAATATATTTTTTATAATTTTTTGTTAAAACTTGCTCTATAATTTTTTTATTTATTTTTATGATAATTGTGATTAAAAAAATTTAAATTACACGGTACCGCACTAACGTCCGGTACATTTTGTAGGCCCCCCCTCCCCCCTCCCCCCTCCCCCCTCCCCCCGGATCCACCATTGGTGATCCAAATAGGCACAAAAATTGGAATGTTATATTCAATAAAATTTGTCTAGTTCCCCAACATAAAAGCAAAATCTAAAATAGGCAACTTTGAGTAAATGTAACTTTGGCTAAAACTTATAAAGACGTTTAGGACCCAAATTTTATAAAAAAAAATAATGTTAGGAGTTTCAATTTTTTTTTGATTCAAATAGATTTTAAATGTTGAATATTTTATTGATTATTTATAAGATAACCAATCACATGAGATCTTTCCAATTAATATTATAGTGACACATCATTTAAAATACATTTTGAGACCAAAAATTTAAGCCCTTTACCATCACCATTTATAAATGAAGGACATTGTTATTATATGTTGTTTGACAAATATATTCAGTTCTCCCTGCTACAATAAAAAAAACATAATATATTCACCGTATCGAAGCACTTCAAAATTCATAGTCAACGTTGACAGATCTCAACCTTCCATCCATCTATCAAACAGTAAAATTTATCTCCCGTCCGTAGTTTAATTTTACGAACGGAAAATTTGTCCAAAATACCCCTCCAAATTCTTTTTTTTTTTTTAAGTTTTCGAGACTCCACAGTATTAAACTGCGAATGCCAAATTCAAAATTTATTTTTTAAGTTTTTCGGGCTCCGCAGTATTAACATGCGGATGCCAAATTCAATATTTTAAACAAAAAATCCGGACTCCGCAGTATTAAACTACAGATGCGAAATTCAATTTATTGTTTTATCTACAAAATTTAGGGCAAAGGTGCAAAAAAGCTCCTGATGTTTACACGGATGTTCCACTTCCACCCTAAACTAATTTGTTTTTTCCAAAAGTATCCCTAACATTTCAAAAGTAGGTCACCCGTGCCCCTGCCGTTAACAGAAGACAAACGGAGTTACAATGTGATGACGTGGCAGGCTGAAAGGTTCAAAAATATCTCTGATGTTTATACTGATGTCCCACATTCACCCTAAACTAATTAAAATATTATCATATAAAACATATTCTAAATAAAATAATATATATCATTTAATCAAAGCAAAAAAATATAAATTGATGACGTTATTTAAAACTAAAAGATATAAAAATATTAATGTTATTTAATACTAATTAGTATTTTATATCAATTAGTATTTTATATGAATTATTATTTTAACGTTATTTTATATCAATTAGTATTTTAACGTTATTTTATATCAATTAGTATTTTTAAAACTGGAGTATTATGATTATTTTAAAATTCAAAACTAAATAATATTTTTTAAATTCAAAACTGGAGTATTATGATTATTTTATTAATTTTTAATATAAATTTTTCAAATCATATCAATTTAGAAATATTTTAGTATTATCAATTTTTAAAAATCATATCAATTTTTAATATTTTAGTAATTTAAAAATATTATTTAGTATTATGATTTTAGTAATTTAAATTTTTTATATCAATTAGTATTTAGTATTATGATTTTAGTATTTTAATGATGTAATTTGAATTTTTGTTGTTTTGATTAATTAACAAAATAATTTGAATTTAAGTATTTTTTTAGTATTTAATATTTTTTAATTTGTATTTTGGTATTTTTTTAATTAGTATTTGATGTAAATATGTTATGTTTTGAATTTTAGTATTTTGATTAAATGATATAACCATGTTATACAACTTATTTTATTTAATTAGTTGTTTTGATTAGTTACCAAAATAATTTGAATATTATTATTTTGATTAAATGATGTAAATATGTTATGTTTTTTTTTATTTTGAATTTTAGTATTTTTTGTTTTGATTAAATAATATATATTATTTTATTTAGAATATGTTTTATATGAAGTTTAGGGTGGAAGTGGGACATCTGTATAAACATCAGGAACATTTTTGAACCTTTAAGTCTGTCACGTCATCACATTTTAACCCCGTTTGTCTTCTGTTAACGGCAGGGACACGGGTGACCTGCTTTTGAAACGTTAAGGGTACTTTTAGAAAAAAAATTAGCTTAGAGTGGAAGTGGGACATCCGTGTAAACATCAGGAGTATTTTTGGATTTTCCCGCAAAATTTATGGTGGATAAAGGTTACACCATCTTTTCTAGGAGAGTGAACCCGACTTTTCCAGCTTTAGCTCTCCGATCTTTCATCTTCCATGCTATCAACCCATGTAGTACAAGTCCCCCCCAGTGGTTTCAATTAACTGGAGGGACCCTCAGGAGAACTAGACTAGTAGACTGGGATCGACTATTTTTTGACGATGCACCATGCTTATCTTGGGGCATCCATAAGCGACCTAAAACAAGTGCAAATTGATTTGCATGGGTGGCGGTAGAAGTAACTGGGGATTTACGAGTATGAAGTCGATCTGGAATTAAAGAAAACTAGATAGACTTAGCATCATGAAATGGCAAAAGTTCAAATAATAGAAATGGGATTGGATGAAAGTTCAAACCCACTTGCAGATGACTCTTCACGTCATCGTTAGTAAGAAACCATTAACCTGCACAAGGTCCCTAATCAGCTTATTAGTGGCTGCTGCAAAAGAATGAAAAAGATCAATTTAGATTGCAACAAGGATGATGATACCAAAACTAGACTTAAGTCTCAAACTTTAAGGCTCATCTTTATTTATAGGCATCCGCAATTTAATACTGCGAATCTCAAATTATTGAATATCACATTGGCAGTTTAATACTGCGGAGCCCGAAAAACTTTAAAAAAATGAATTTACTATCTGCAATTTAATCCCCTCCCGCATGCAAATGACCTACAAACAAGAAGAATCCTAGAACAAAATGAGAAGTAGCTAACCAACTTTTAGGATAGACATAATTGATTGTGTTAATCTCGATAGCTACGCCACTCGCGGAATTTAAAGAACCTAAAGGAGCATGAGTCATATATTCTACATAATGTTGTTCTTGCCAAGGTTGTATGTCTTTTTCAGTCTACTGATCAAGTCCAACCCATTTAATTTGGACCCCTTTGAGGTTCTAACCAAGGGGCACACATATCCCAAAAATGCATAGTTTCTCCTCCAAAAATGACTTCTCTGATCGGGGAACGCATGCACTAAATATTTACCTAAATCAGTAGATTGAGAGGATCTCATGTTAACCCCAAGGCGTTGGTCTATAACTAAAAAAGTAAATGCTTGAGCTTGGGAAGCTTCTGGTCCAGTAGGTTCGTAAAGCTAGCTAGGATACTGTGGAGCCCGAAAAACAAAAAAAATTAAATTTGGCATTTGCAGTTTAATACTACGGAGCCGGAAAACTTTTAAAAAAATGAATTTGGAGGGGTATTTTGGACAATTTTTTTGTTTGTAGAATTAAAGTGTGGTATCCCCCACATTAAATTGTGGACAAGAGATCAATTTTACCGTTCAATGAACGGATGGACAGTTGAGATATGTTGTAAAGATAACTTTATCCTTACAACGTTGATTTTGAATCGATCCTCATATATATATATATATATATATATATATATATATATATATATATATATTACCTTTTGAATCGAGATCAAAGTACTATTTTGAAAATAATAATCTATTTCTTAATTATTCTTTTTCCAAATTATCAGAAGATATATACATCATCAGTCATCACCCTATTCAAACGGTTTTACCATTTGTTGAGTCAATGCCGTTTAAGATGCATCAAGTCTACCAAGCATTAATATTGCTTTTATTGTTTTAATTCCAGGACTATTTGTATTTGCACATTAGATGGAATGAAATATGGCCATGAATTTTGTCGGATCTAATTCTCAGTAATAGTTTAGTGGTTGAAATATTCTTTACAAGTACTTGTAAAATAGAAAGTATGTCCTACAGCTTATTTGAACTATGATAAAGTTTAGACACATAATATTATTCTTGTTCCATGCCACAACTAATATCATTGTATATATGTCACTTTGTGCCTAGTGTCAACTGTCAAGGCATTGGCTCATCACCCTGATCCTGCCTCCACAAAAGCTTAGCTTATTTAAGAGAGATAGAGAGTTTTTAAAAGAGAAGATTCAAGGCTCACCCTTAAGCACCATCAAACATACCTTGTAGTCTCATTTCATAATTTTAGAGGGATGGAAACCATTGAGCACAAAATGGTCAAAGTCAACGGCATAACCATGCATGTAGCCGAGAAAGGAAAAGGACCAGTGATCATTTTCCTTCACGGCTTCCCAGAACTCTGGTACACATGGCGTCACCAGATCCTGGCTTTTGCTGCCCTAGGCTACCGTGCCGTGGCCCCGGATCTTCGTGGCTTCGGGGACACGGACGCTCCGTCTAACGTCAGCGACTATAGCTGCCACCACATTGTCGGTGACATAGTCGCTCTCGTTGACACGCTTGGTGTTGACAAGGTTTACCTAGTTGCGCATGATTGGGGCGCCATGATTGGTTGGTACTTTTGCCTTTTCCGCCCTGATATGGTGAAGGCTTTCGTGACACTTACGGTACCATATCTGCCTAGAGAACCCGGTGGGAAGCCTGTTCAAGGCATGCGAGATACCTTGGGTGATGACTATTACATGTGTAGATTTCAGGTCACTAATTTTATCCAGTTTTTCAGTTTACAAACATAAGATTATTAGCTTGATTTTGTTATATATGATGCAGGAACCTGAAATGGAAAGTGAGATTAAAAATTATGGTACTGCAAACTACCTCAAGAAGGTATTGGCAAATCGTATGCCAGGTGCACCACGCTTACCTAAATCAAACCCTTTCGGTAACCTCTCTTCTGATAGCCTTATTACATTGCCATCTTGGTTTTCCGAAGAGGATCATAAATATTATGCCACCAAATATGAACAAAAGGGATTCTCCGGACCCTTGAGCTACTACCGCACATTGGATTTGTAAGTATTCTTCATTGACAATCCGTTAAATTATGACGATTATAGTTTCAAAAGCAAAAATGATATTGTCATTGCAAATATATATTTAACAATATTTTAAAAAAATTCTAATTAACGACGTTTTATAATGTTTTAACGACACTTATTATTCTGTTGATATCATTTTTGGACAAATATCTCCCTCCATTACACCATTCACCTATTTTTTCCTATACACATTCAACGACTAAAATATTACATTTAACGCCACAATAACATTCGTCGCAAATAAAGTGTCGCTAATATGTTTGAGAGAAATTAAGGGAATGGTGTAATGGAAAGAATCACAATCAATCGTTTTTCCTTTAAAATATTATTTTCTCCAACAATACCAGCCACTTAAGTTTAACAGTATTTGAAATTGATTTGCAAACCATCCTAAACTATAATAATCTCAAAATAAATATATCAAATTTAAATTTTAAAATTTGACTGGAAATAATAGAAATAGGACCTTTTCTAGAACATATGGAGTAAGAATTGAATTAATAATTGGCCATATATCTTCTTCATTAATGTTATAGAAGCTGGGAGCTGATGGCTCCATGGACAGGAGCACAAGTAAAAGTACCAGTGAAATTTATAGTTGGGGATCTTGATGTGGTTTATACAACCCCAGGGACAAAGGAATACGTGCATAGTGGTGAGTTCAAGAAGAATGTTCCATTGCTGGAGGACATTGTTGTAATGGAAGGAGTTGCCCATTTCATCAACCAAGAAAAAGCTGATGAAGTCAATTCCCACATTCATGATTTCTTTAAAAAGTTTTGAATTTCGTAGTCCCTCAATTCCATAATAGTAGGGTTTTTTTTAGAAATAAAAAATTGTTTCAATTTACTCGTCATTTGCACTTTTATGTGATAATAAATTATTTACTTTTTCGTATTGAATTGCCATGGACTCTCTTATTTTTTTTCAAGAAATTACCTGTTTGATATTAGTACGTAGTTCTCAACTCCTCAGAAATGACTTGTGATGATTTTTCACAAATTTTAGTTATCAAGAGATAAATTAATGTGTTTGATATTGCCAGTCAAGTTAATTTTTACTTCAAGTGATTGGAGAATCTATAGTCCCAACCAACAAATTTACTCGGAGTTTTCTGGAGAAGCAGAATGCTATCTATGTTACCAACTATTTGAGTACCTTTATAATCAATCATCTTTACTACAAAATACAAATGGTTTTTAGATTGCTATTCCTAATCTAAAACTTGAACATTATGGTTCCAAACAGGGGCGGATCCAGCCACAAAGTTCAGTGGGGTCAAATTTGAATTTTTTTTTATTAAAAATAAAAATTATATATAACTATATATATAATTTTCTAAATCCAATATAATTTCTCAACATTTAAATCATTAAGTTTAATATATATATATATATATGGGTCTCCATCCACAGCAACCGGTTGTTGGGGAGCAACCTCTTTTTGGCCAGCCGGTACAAGCTGTTACGGCTTATAAAAAAAAAAAAAAAAAATTCTAAGGCCGGTACAAGCTGTTACGGCTGGCCAAAAATGGGTTGCTCCCAACAACCGGTTGCTGTGGATGGAACCCCTATATATATATATGTGTGTGTATGTGTGTGTGTGTGTGTGTGTATTCATAATTTTCTTATAAGGAAAATATTAGAATGATTTTTTTAATCAACAATTTTTTTTATTAAAAATCCAATATAGTACAAATGTGACAAATCTAATTGAGTTGGATAAGGCCACACAAGATAAAGAAAACTAAGTAAATAGTCTTGGAGTTTTAGCACCTTATATTTGTCTAATTTGAGTTTTAATTTGGTAATAAAAGAAAAGGAAGCAAATGAAAACAAAAAGAGATAATGTCAGTTTTGTAATAGAAGAGAATTTTTTTTTAAAGAAAAGTGGTGTTTTTGAGTTTTAATTAGAATATATATATATATAAAAAAAAGAATGTATTTCGAGTCAAAATTTCTTCTCATTTTTTTTCTACAACTAAAAAACTTTATAGTATATTAGTTAAAAAAGAAAAGAAAGTAGAAGAGAGTATTTACTTTTTGAGCCAAATATTACACAGGAGAGAAAAATAAGAGAAATAGTACAAAATTATCATTACTTTAAAAAGTCATTTATACAAAAAGAGGACCCATGAACTGAAAATTCAGTGGGGGCAGGTGCCCCCCCCTGCCCCTAGGGTAGAACCGCCCCTGGTTCCAAACTAGATTTCAAAAGGACAATGGAAGTGATATAGTTATAAGTATTTAATGACCTTTGAGTTTTGAAACTTCTAAGTATTTATATACATGTGTCTATAAATAGGAGCATTGTCAAGAGAATGAGATATAAAAAATATAACTACAATTATAAGATTACATGAAATAAAAGTGTTCTCTCTTTTTTATTGTTCTTATTATTTAGTATACTTTTTAAATATGTTATCAGCACGAATTGCTCATCACTTTCGTCTTGAAACAGAAACATATTTGGTCTGTTGATAAGAAGTAGAATGTGTGTTCTTCACTTTTCATGCATGTCATCTTCTGGCACTCGAAGTAGTAATAATTACAGTTTATATACCGAATATATCGTTTTGTTTTCCTTATCTAATGATATTCATGAATGATTCACCTTGAGTTGGTAGTATACATGTTAATGAAATATAGATTGGTTTTCCTATGATTACCGATCTGCTATTCTGGGAAGTATTTAACGAAATTGGTATTACTTTCTTATGCGGCTCTGAAATCTTCTTTTGTTTGCTATTAACCTATACTAGATGAAATCTTTAACTTTGCTAAAGAATTTTGTGAATATATAGTTATTGATGAATTATTAGCATTACTATATTACTATCTTTTTTCAATTGCTTTTTGCTCACCAACAACTAAATTTTCTGGTACATCAGTCTTGCATGTTTAACATAAGTGGTGACACTCATTTCATTGCTTAATATTTAAAAACATCTTTTGAGGGGCATTTGCGTTACTTTGCTTATGGAATTACATATGTTTTGTTGAATCACAACACATTCTATATAGACAAACTGTTTGTTAAAGTTTTATATATTTTGTAACAATGTTAATCATTCAACATTTGACCGAATGTTTATTCAATATTTATTATAATAAACCAAATTTCTAATATTTTTTGATATTTTTTATCATGAAGTTACAATGACAAATTTTATCAAACTTGAGTTCGTGGCACTTGATATTATGGGTAAGAATTATTTATCATGGATCGATCCTTGATGACGAAATTCATCTTGATGTCATGGGTCTTGGAGACACAATTAAATATAGTAATGAAACATCTAGTCAAAACAAGGCAAATACTACGATTTTCTTACGCCATCATCTCCATGAGGAGCAGAGCCGGCCCTGGGCAAGGGCTACCGCCCAGGGCCCACAGTTAAAGGGGGTCCAAACTTTTTTATAAGCTTATATATTTATGTGTATAAAAAATAAAAAAATAAAAAGATTAACGATATTATACATTGAAAAAGATGTGCTAGAAAACATTAAATAATAGTATAATTGATGATTTTGCATCTAAAAGTGCAACAAGAATACATTTTAAATGATGTTTTGTGCTTTAGATTTCATTGGACAAAACTAAAGAAATATACATTGTAGTTGGTAGGTTTTACTGATTACACCATTTAACTTTTAATTTTTCAAATTACACCACTAAACGAATTATTATTTTAAAATTAGATCATTTCGTTAAAAAAAATAAACGGACGTTAATTTTTTATCTACAAAACTAATGAATATCCACTGTAGTTGACACATTTTACTGATTACAACATTGAACTTTTAATTTTTCAAATTACCCTATCAAACTAATTAAAAATTATTATTTTAAATATTTTTAAAAACAATTATTATTTTAAGTAAAAAATATTACAAACTTTTTTTCTTTATAAAATGAGTAGAGTTTCATAAAATATAGATTCAAAAAAATTAAAATGATTTTAAATTAAATTAATGTTTACTTAATTTTTTAATAGAATGACTCATTCTTAATATTAGAAATTTAAAAAAAATTAAAAATAGAAATAAAAATTAAAAAAATAGTAAAAGATAAATAAAAAACTGATTCAATTTTTTCAAAAAAGAAATTAATAATTTTTATAAATAAATATTATTTTCAAGAAAAAAAATTGGAAAATTCTTCATATTTTAAAAAAAATTAGTAAAATTTTATAAAGTACAGATTCAAAAAAATAAACTTTATTTTGAAAAAAAAAATATTTTTTTTAAATTAGTAAAGTTTCATAAAACTTTACTTTTTTAAAATCTATATTTTATTAAAATTTACTCATTTTATTGAAAAAATTAAAGTTTCTAATATTTTTTTACTGAAAATAATATTTATTTTTAAAAATATTTAAAATAATCATTTTTAATTAGTTTAATGGGGTAATCTGAAAAATTAAAAGTTCAATGGTGTAATCAGTAAAATGTGCCAACTACAGTGGTAATTCATTAGTTTTGTAGATAAAAAATTAGCGTCCGTTTATTTTTTTTTAACGGAATAACCCAATTTCAAAATAATAATTAGTTTAGTGGGGTAATTTGAAAAATTAAAAGTTTAATCAGTAAAACTTTCCAACTATAGTGGGTATTTCATTAGATTTACCGATTTCATTGATATTTTTATTTTGTAGGTACATGTGATGATTCTTTACTTCGATGACATTTTAAAGTGTTCTTTCTTATCTTTTGTAAATTCTTATAATTTTAATAAAATTAATTAGTTGATAATTTATTTATTTATTTATTTAATTTGTATAAAGGAGCACACTTGAGAAAATTTGCCTTGGGCCTTAGAAAACTCACGACCGGCTCAGATGAGGAGTTGAAATTAGAGTATATATCTCACAATAAAAGATCCCCTTATTATTTGGAAAATTTTGAAAGAAAGACATGATCATCAAAATACAGTTATTCTCCCAAAAAATCATTGTGATTGGATATATGTACGATTGCAGGATTTTAAATCACTAAGTGATTATAATTCTGTAATATTTAATATTAGTTCTAAATTGAAATTATGTGGAGATAATATCTGTAAGACCCAACTTATTATAAATAAAATCGAATTTCCTCTAATTATTATTGTGAATAATAAGGTATTAAATTGATATAATATTTTGGTTATGGGTGAAATGTACAAATTTTGCAAAATAAGCAAGTGGTTATAAAATAATCATTGTTGTCGGGAAATATTCGTTCGGTCGTAGAATATTCTTGTTGTCAGGGAATATTCGTACGACGGTGCAGTCATTTGTGGGCCCTATAACAGAATAACTGTCGGATGAAGAAAACGACAAGTTTGAGTTTTTATAAATAACGACGTAGTTGTTACTGTTAACACTGTTGAAATACCTGGTGGTTAAAATACAGTAATACGCGTAGATGCACAGTATTTTTGAATTATTGATTCTTACGTAAGAAGACACTACTCAATAATTGTTACAGTAATTACTGTTCAATATTTTATTTTATTGATTCAATAATTGTTGTGTTGATATTTTATATTATTTCAATAATTGTCACTACATAGTATTTCCCATTATCAAATCAATAATTCATATTATTTGAATAATATTATTAGATAGCATTATTGGCAATGTCTAGAAAGTTCTGTCAAGGAGAGGTTTGGTCACCTAATTGCTCGCCAGTAAGGAGAAATTCTTATTGGAAAGCCCCATCTTTCCTGGGAACGGCTTGGTTGTCATAAATGTGATTCTGTAATATTATTTGTGAATAATTAATTATTGATTCATATGATAAGTGTGGTGCCCCGAAAATAGGTCCATTTCATCCAACCTATTTTGAGTCGCCAAATACATGGTACAGAAAACAACTATAACTTTATTACAATAATTGTCGTGCAAAATACAACAACACTTAAACTGTGAGTTTAAATATAAATATATACCAACTGTGACTTATGTCCCAACCGTGGACAGCACCTCATAATGACACCTTACATAAAGGTATAGTCAAAAACTATTTTAGAAATTAAAATGTTTGGAAAGTGCTCAAGAAAACCTTTGTACATGGGAGGTCATGCGTATAGGTTATGATAGATATCATATAGCCACAGAATTATCCTTGGTTGACCCAATAGACTCCAAAGAAAAACGATAAGATTACTATCATATTCTTCCCAATGGTGAGTCTTCTCTTGACATATCATTATCTCCACCGTCTCTAATTGAGAATTATACTTCAACCAAACTCCAAGATTATATAGGTAGTGCTCGTATATATACTCAGTAAGTGGATGAACACATCCCTGTCTTATGATGATACGAGGTTGTATGTCATTATACATCTTGTATGATAGTGGCAAAACACCCTTCCAACGTTGGGTTCGCTTCACCCTATTTGATTCAACAAATATAACTACTAAATGATGACCACCGTTTTATTCCCCTGTTACCCCCGCTCGACCCAGCTACACTCGTATTACTTGAAGGAATTATGAAGGAAAAGGGTGAGCACAACTAGCTCAGTAAAGAATATCATGACTAAAGATAAATAAATTATCAATAGCATTCAACAGTAATAAATCAGAGATTTAGAACATATGGTAGATGATAAAACTTTTCAACCATAGTTACAGCGGAACGAGCAATCCATTAGAAGAGTCCAATAGACCATAAAATCTATTATCTTCTCCATGTTAAAAGTCCATCAACAATATTTTAACCCTGTAAAATCAATCAACAGTTCCTGTCCACAATCATGTGAATAACTCATAATCATAATTGTAGTTCTAAATTCCTTTTCGCATTCAGGACGAGGATAATTTTCATCACCTGTCTTTACCTGAAACATCAAAGATCATGGTTATACCAAATCATAGTTCCTATTCATAATCATACTAATAAATTCAACTTTGCACTATGGGCCAAAGATATTCATCAACAGTTCATCTTTTCACTATAGGCTAAAGATATTCAACAACAGGTCGTCTTTGCACTACAGGCCAAAGACATTCATATCTCAAAGAAATACATAATCATTTCAGAATTTATATAAACAATAATTATACCCATGTTGATCAATTCACCTTTGCACTTAAGCTAAAGATATTCAATTATAAATTCAATGATCATGATCATACCAGTCACAATTCAACTTTTCACTACTGGCCAAAGAGAACCCTAGTCATGATCATACCAATAATCTGCACATCTTTATACTCCAGTGAAAGAGAATTTCAACATCAGGGTTATAAAAATGTTATATATGTTAATAAAATCAATATAATCAATACATAGTTTTAATCTCCAGAGTAATATTTATATATCAACTATAATTTGGTTAGAAAAAGAAACCAATTTTGTAGTGAATAGTACTCATGAATAGTAACTCGTGAATATTAACTCATGAATAATAACTCGTGAGTAGTAACTCGTGAATAGTAACTCATGAATAGTAACTCTGACATGAAAAGTTCCAAATTTGATAAAAAAAATCCAACCAATATTTCGGCATAATGATATTGAAGAAATAATATCATTTCTTAAAAAATAATATCTCTTACAATCCCTTACCTCAAAAGAGCAGTACTTCTGACTGGAGTAACGCTGAACGAACATGCACCGTATAGCAACACTCAAGATATCAAAATACTCACAAAAATACACTCGATAATATATAGAGAGAAATAGAGAGAAAACTTCAGTTTCTAGTGTGATTTTCAATTCTAACCTAAGCACCCTATTTATAGAAAAATACTTAGAACACCAAAGCAGAAAATTTAATAAAATATTAATATATAATTAAATTTTCTTACGCCCACTTTGAATTCTCTAGCTTCAGCACTTTGCACATGTTTAACGAGGCCACAAAAAGTAAAAAAAAAGTTTTTATTAATAAAAATAAATAAAACTTCCAAAAATTAATTATTTCGGAATTTCGGAACTTCAGAACTTCAATAATTCATAATAAATAGCCCTTTTATCAGAAAATTCGAATCTCTCGACTTTCCATAGGAAATTCAATTCTCTACAACCTTGCAGAAGAAAGATTTTCCAAATTCCAAACAAAAATTGACCTAAATCCACATACGGACGATTTTACATGCTATAATCAAATTTCTGTCAAGAAATGGGGTCCACTGACACACAAAACATGTGTTAATCATTTAATGCAACAAAAATACTCTTCCTCCTCATATACTCATATATCACACATTCATTGTAAAAATATTATTATTATTATATTATAATAATATAATAAAATATTATTTTATCAGAAAAGATAAAATATCAATTTTCAACAATTGTCACTTTAAAAATTTTCTCCATCTATATCCACATAAAATGAATATTTTCTTTATCATATAAATCAATAATTAATTATTCACAAATAATATTATAGAATCACAATATTGACAACCAGGCAGTTCCCAAGAAAGTGGGGGCTTCCAATAAGAATTTCTCCTTAATGGCGCGCAATTAGGTGACCAAACCTCTCCTTAGACAGAACTTTCTAGACATTGCCAATAATGTTATCTAATAAAATTATTCAGATAATATGAATTATTGATTTGATAATGGAAAATAATGTGCAGTGACAATGATTAAAACAACAATAATATAAAATATCAACGCAACAATTATTAAATCAAAAATAAATTATTTAACAGTAATTACTGTAACAATTATTGAGTAGTGCCTTCTTACGTAAGAATCAATCATTGGTGTAATACCGTGTGCTACTGTGCAACAACGCATATTACTGTATTTTAACCACCGGGCATTCCAACAGTGTTACTGGTAACAACTACGTTGTTATTTATAAAAACTCCCTTTTGTCGTTTTCTTCATCCGACAGTTATTCTGTTATGAGGCCCACACATGGCTGCGCCGTCGTACGAATATTCCCCGATAGAAAGAATATTTCACGACCAAACGAATATTTCACGATAGAAATGAGTATTTTATAACCACTTGCATATTTTGAAAAAAAAAATTATATATCACCCTTAACTTTAACTTTTATCAATTTAACCATTTACTGAATAGTAATTATAAGAAAAGTTGAATACTTTTATTTCATAAAATTTGGGATCTTACAATAAGGAAATATTTATTTTATGTGGATAAAAATGTTAGATATATTTATTGTGGTTAAAAATGAAGGAGTTAATGTTGAGTTGTTTTATCAGTATTTTTGTCAAAATGGAGGCATTAAAAATTAAACCAGTATTTTTAAGATATATTGCGTGAGTTATAATTTTTAATCCGACCGTTAGATCATTGTGATTTTTGGATATGTTATACATATATAAGTTGAGTATATGTCCACAAATTTTGAACCGTTAAAAATGAACGTATGATTTGTTATGAATTTTAAGAGATGACTGGTTCAGAAATTATTGAAGTATCTGAATTTATTATTTTGGTGGAAAATTCTAGAATTGGTGGGCCCCACTTTTGGTTGGTGAGAAATGTGCTAGAATTTTTATTCAAATGTGGTGGGTGGGAATAGTAGCAGGTAAAGCCATCAGGTTGCAGGTCAAGTCTGCTTCGGCGTGCTAACATTTTCCTATAAATAGAGGGCTAAGTTAGAATTGAAAATCACACCAGAAACATAAGCTTTCTCTCTTTCTCTCTATATTATCGAGCATATTTTGTGAGTATTTAGATACTTTGTGAGTTTCTATTTTCAGTACAAGTTTCTGTCAGCACTATATCTGAAATTCGGTCAGAAGTACGGTTATTTTGAGGTAAGGGATGTTATTTTCTTCATATATGATATTATTTCTTCAATATCATTATGCCGAAGTATTGATCTAAACTTTTTATCAAATTTGGAACTTTTTGTGTCGGGGTTACTATTCACGTATACGGCACTATTCACGTATACGGCACTATTCACGAATACGGCACTATTCACCAAAAAAATAAAATTTTTTTCTTTTTGTCCAAGATGTCTATTATGGTTACTATCTTTAATTTTATCCATGTTTTGATCTTTATTCTTGAATTTTTCTTCAAAATTGATTATTATAGAGTATTATTGATCTTGGATAAACTGTTATACGAATCCCTACTATTTGTCCTTCTGTCTCACTGGATTCATTTTTTTTAAAATATTTTTCATCATTCTCAGTCCTAAATGTTGATATTACTAAATATCTTTGGCCTGTAGTGCAAAGATAAATGATTAACTGATGAATATCTTTGGCCCATAGTGCAAAGATGAACAGGTGTTGAGATGAACATGACCAACTGGTGATACAAATGAATATGTTTGGCCTGTAGTGCAGAGATGAATATTTGATTCAAGATGTATATTGATTGATGTTACAGGGATAAAATATTGATGATGGACATTTAAATCTTAGAAGATAGTGGAATTCTTTCTCTACTTGACTCTTCTAATGGATTGTTGTTTCCGCTGCAGTTGTTGATCTAAAACTTGTTATCTATTATATTTTATCAGATTTTTCTCTGTTGAAGACTAATGATAATTTGTTGTATATTATCTTAGTCATAATATTTTTCTTCTCAGGAGGTGAGAACATAGCAGGATCTAGTCGGGGTATGGAGTGATGGTTCTAGAAAGATGGTTTATCAGTCCTCACTATACCTGTAAAATAGTGTTTGAATAATTGTAATGAGGACTTATTTGAGTATAGATATTGTCTAGAAGACAATATTTGTATTTAAACTCACAGTATGTGTTGTCGTATTTTGCACGACAATTGTATTATTGAAGTTGTAGTTTGCTTTTTGTACCATGTATTTGACGACTCATAATGGGTGTTGTATACCTATTTTGGGGGCGTCACAATATCACCGATGAAGATATATTATAAAAAACATACTCCACTTTTCATGCCTCGAATGTGCTCCTACAACAACAATATAGAGAACGAGATTTTAAGAAATACTCTGAACTGATTTTATGTCTCCTTATGGCTGAACAAAATAATGAACTTTTAATGAAAAATCATGAATCACGACCGACTGGTTCAGCTCCATTCCCTGAAGTGAATGCTACGAGATATAATAATAATAATAATGGTCGTGGTTGTTGTCATATATAGTAGAGGTTGTGGTCATGGACATGGTCATGGGCGAGGACGATTTAATTACCGCAATTATGATGGTCGTAATTTGTCAAATTCTAACAAACCTTCACAAAATAAGGAGAAACAAGAAAGACAGAAGAACATACTTAGTGGAGATATCAAAAAGGAAGAAAATATTTATTATCGGTGTGGAATGAATGGATGACATTGTTCTCTTACCTGTCATACAGTCAAAAATCTTGTTAATTTATATCAATCATCATTGAAAGGAAATGAGAAGAACATAGAAATATTTTTTCTCACCCACATCAAGATAATGATTATATTTATTTTAACCCTTTGGATATGACTCGCCTTAACGTTGCAGATTTTTTGAGAAAATTGATGAGAAAGTTGATGTTTCTTGTAATGATAATAATTAGTTCAAAATTATGTTAATCATTTAAGTATGTTTTTTTTATGCTATTATGTTCCGATGTATTTTGTTTTCTTCTTTTCATGTTGGCTTATTTAATGTAAATGATTGTGTTATTATTAAAAATAATTATAAATACTATATCTTATTATGAACTTATTATATTATATATTTATTCCTTTTCATGAAGAAAATATGGATTTGCATCATGCTATAAATAAGCCAATATCAGTGGTGGAGATATATGTTTAGCAGATAATGCGACGACACATACCATTCTCAGGCATAAGTAATATTTTTCAAATCTAAGAGTGATGAAAGCAAAAGTAAATACAATATCAGGTTCAGCAGACTTGATTGAAAGCTCTGGAAAAGCCAATAATGCTTCCCAGTGGAACAAAATTTATTATTGATAATGTTTTGTCCTCCACTAAATCAAGTATGAATCTACTAAGTTTCAAAGATATACGACTTAACGGATATCATATTGAGACTGCCAATGACAATGATATAGAATATCTTTACATCGTATCAAATGTCTTTACTAGAAAACTAATATTGAAAAAATTACCAGTTTTATCTTCAGGTTTGTACTACAGAAATATTAGTACAATTGAAGTTAATACAATAATGAACCAGAAGTTCAATGAACCAAATAATTTTATTATTTGGCATGATCGGTTGGGTCATCCTGGATCAATAATGATGCAAAGAATTATTGATAATTCACACGGTCATCCATTAAAGAACCAAAAGATTCTTCAATTTAAAGAATTCTCGTGTGCTACTTGTTCTCAAGGCAAATTGGTCATTATACCACCACCAGCTAAAGTTGGGATTGAAACCACAAGATTTCTACAACGTATTCAAGGTGATATTTGTGGGTCTATTCATCCATCATGTTAACCATTTAGATATTGTATGGTTTTAATAGATTCATCTACAAGATGGTCACATGTGTGTTTATTATCTACTTGCAACCTGGCGTTTGCGAGATTACTTGCTCAAATTATTAGTCTATGAGCACAACTTTCAGATCATATAATCAAGACTATTCGACTTGACAATGCTAGTGAATTCACATCCCAAACATTTAATGATTATTGCATGTCACTTGAGATAAATAATAAACATTTTGTTGCCTATATATGTTCATACTCAGAATGGTATTGCTGATTCATTTATTAAACGCCTGCAAGACCATTGCTCATGAGAACAAAACTTTCTGTCTCTGTTTGGGCCACGCTATTTAACATGCAACAACACTTATACGTATTAGGCCAACGTTCACAAATTCTCCCCATTATAATTGGTTTTTGGTCATTAATTAGCCAAATATTTTCCATCTAAGAATATTTGGTTGTGTTGTATATGTTCCAATTTATCCGTCACAACGTACAAATATGGGTCCTCAATTTAAGGAGGTTGGAAATATATATTGGGTTTGAGTCCCCATCGATAATTAAATATCTTAAATCCTTAACTAGTGATTCATTTACGACACTATTTGCCGACTATCATTTTGATGAGACTATGTTTCCAGCATTATGGGGAGAAATTAAATAGCTGGATAAAGATATTATATGGAATGCATTGTCATTATTGAATTTTGATCATTGTACAAAACAATGTGAACAAGAAGTTCAAAAGATACTTCGTTTGCAAGACATAGCACATCAGCTACCGAATGAATTCACTGACTCAAAAATAGAAGTTATGTCTCTACAAAGAAAAGATAGAACCGAAATGATCATATAGTTGTCGACAACATTTTTCATATAATATATCGCTTGATATCATTAATTAATGAAAGCGAGGATCTTGAGCCTAAATCTATCGAAGAATGTAGACACGAAAATGATTGGCCAAAATGAAAAGAATCAATCCAGACATAATTAAATTCACTAACACAACGTGAAGTTTATGGACATGTAGTCCAAACACCTGAAGAAGTAAAGCCAGTTGCATACAAATGGGTATTTGTGCGAAAACGAAATGAGAAAAATGAAATCGTAAGATATATAGCACGACTTGTGGCACATATTCTCATGTGGTAGATGCAATTATATTGCGGCATCTTATTAACCTGACAACTCATGAAAAATTAGATATATGTCTAATAGATGTTGTTACAACCTATTTATATGGGACAATTCATAATGATGTTTATATGAAAATCTCTGAAGGGTTTAAAATGCCTGAAGCATATAATTCAAAACCCCAGGAAGTTTACTCAATCAAGTTGCAAAGGTCCCTATATATGTTAAAACACTCAAGACGCATGTGGTATAATCGTTTTAGTGAATATTTATTGAAGGAAGGGTATAATAATAATCCTATATGCCTATGTGTTTTTATAAAGAAGACAAAATCCAGTTTTGCTATTATTGTTGTGGATGTTGATGATTTAAATATTATGTGATCTTATGGAGAGATATTAAAGATAATAAATTGTTTAAAGAAAGAATTTGAGATGAAAGATTCGGGAAAAACAAAATTTTGTCTTGGCCTGTAAATCAAGAATTTAGCATATGGAATTCTTATTCATTAGTTAACATACATAGAGAAGGTCCTTAAAAGATTTTATATGGATAAAGCACATCCATTAAGTACCCCAATAGTTGTTTGATCACTTGATGTGAAAAAAGACTCATTTATACCTCGTGAGGATAATGAAAAACTACTTGGTCCTGAAGAAACATACCTCAATGTAATTGGTGCGCTAATGTATCTTGCTAACAATACGCGACCTGATATAACATTCTCTGTAAATTTGCTAGCAACATATAGTTCTTCTCATGCCTGGAGACATTGGAATGGAGTTAAACATATTTTTCATTACCTACGAGAAACTTTGGATATGGGCATATTTTATTTAAATAATGATAATCATGAATTAGTTTGATATGTTGATACATGATATTTATCTGATTCAAATAAAGGTCGATCTCAAACAAGTTATCTCTTTATATATGGTGATACTGCTATATCGTGGAGATCTACAAAATAAACATTAGTTGCCACTTCATTTAATCATGCAAAAATACTTGCAATTCATGAAGCAAGTCGATAATCTGTATGACTGAGATCAATGACTCAACATATTCGTGGAACATGGGCTTTATCCTCGAGCAAAAGAACTCCAACCATTCTGTATGAAGACAATGTTGCATGTATAACTTAATTAAAGGGAGGATACATCAAAAGAGATGGAACAAAGCATATCTCACAAAAATTCTTTTTCACACATGACCTTGATAAGTGTGGTGACATTGATGTTCAACAAATTTGCTCAAAAGATAATCTAGCAGATTTGTTCACTAAAATATTACAACCTACAACGTTTGAAAGATTGCGACGCAACATTAGAATGCGACAACTTAAGGACTTAAGGTGATTCATTCATGAGGGGGGAGCTTATACGCACTTAACTCTTTTTTCCTTAACCATGGTTTTTTCTCATTAGGTTTTTTCGGGTAAGTTTTTTAATGAGGCAATTTTCAATGTGTAAGGTTATACAATAGACATCCAAAGAGAAGTGTTATAAAATTATACTACCTCCGTCCCACAATAAGTGCTTTTTTAGGCTTAATATTTTTTCTCAAAATAAGTGATGTGTTAGAACTCCAATACAATTTTTGCAATATTTTCTCATATATGCCCTTATGCATTCAATGGTATTTATTGCATCTTACCATCACTACAATTAAATGACACTCATTAACTCTTCAACTTCAAAGAAAATATATTAAGGGTATTTTTGTCATTTTAGCTTGTGTATTGGTATGTGTAATTTAAGTTAAAAAACACTTATTATGGGATAGAGGTAGTACATAATATGTGGATGTCTAGATACATTCTTACCCCTCTTCATTGTAATGACCATTGAGTTTTGAAACTTCCGAGTATTTATGTACTTTGCCTATAAATAAGAGCATTATCAAGAAAATGAGATGGAAAAATACAACTACAATTATAAGATTAAATGAAATAAAGTGTTCTCTCTTTCCTATTGTTCTTATTATTTAGTATACTTTTATAATATTCTTAACTCTTTTCTTTTTTTTTTGTTGCTAATTTGACACACTTTTGTTAACCACTGCTTAAGATTGAACCCCAACTTCATGATTAACATGATTTGGATTTAATAGAAAAGTATGAGATATTTAATGCTATATATATAATAGGAAAATATGTATAAAAGTTTGATTACTAAAAAAAATAAACATTTAACATGAAACAACTCAAAATAATAATGACTTTTATAATGGGACGGAGGGAGTATTAGTTTGTAACAGAAGGTGAAACTACTTGTGACTCAAAATAGTCGGGCATAACTTAATCCAAGCCAACAATAAAATGCAAAATTCCGAATAAGAAACAAACACCAGCTTTTGTTGGTAACTCACAAACAAGAAGCTAATTCTCACATATTCCTATTGTCTTGCAAAATTTTAATCGTCATTGTAGTGAATGATAAGTGAACCACAAAAATCAACTCAAACCCTAAATCCTCTGCTGTTTCTCCTTCCTCTAGCCTTTTCAAATTTCCGTCCCTTGGACCGCACATAAGGTTTGCTGTGGCTGTCTGGTACACCAGGAGCCTTACCAAAGTGTTTCACTGCTTCACGAGCATTCTTGGGACCTCTGAGGAGAACCTGAGAATTACACCATATATTCATCAATCGTTAAAAAAACCTGCTATATAATAGCAACTGGCAAGCAAATCATCCTAATTAGAGAGATTAGTATGCACTCGGTTATTCTGAAAGCACATAAGTTGTGGAAATGGTACAAAAAGTGAGAGCATATGAAATTTGACAAATTCCTACAATCTCACCAATTAATTTCACACTAATTCAATATCTACCACAACGTAATATAAAACAAAGCACCTTTAAAAAGCATATCAACCATCTTTTTGGTATACTTCTTGAAGACATGGATAAACTTCCTTCTATGACATCGCTAGTCATAATCATAATACTGAGGACATGTACCAATCTAATGATTCTAACCTACTGACTATGGATTAAACTGAAAACAATGTGCCGAATACTAATGTATCTTGTCAAAGATCAATTCATATGTACAACTTTCTTTCAGAGACTACAAACTACAACATGGCTAGTCAATATGTTAGTAATGAAAGGTAAAACTATACACTACCAGAAGATGAAATTTTGTCCAAAAACCTAAAGCCCAATACATCTTTTTTGACACAATCATCTATTAAGAAGTAAATTTGCAGCATAACAATTTATCTTTTCATAGCGACCAACCATACACACACACACACAAACTAAAAATGTTTTAAAAGTGGATTAAAGAAAAATAAAGAAAATGCTAAGATATTTAATTTCACTCAATTCGCGTACGGCTATCATTGTTACTTTTTTGCCAAACATCTCCTACCGGATGGTGTAGAACAACTTTTGGCAAAATTCTTGGACCGAAACAAGTCGAAACAGAAAAACCCAAGTCCAAGTCCAGAAGAAATTACTTACTACTGTTTGTTTACCTCTTAAGAGGTCTAAATAGACCACCTCTTATTCGCTAAGAGGATAAATGTTGTTGGTTTTTTTTTGTTCCCTCTGAATACCTCTAAATGGTTGAGATACAAAATCAAATCTAAATTATTCAGGCATGCCTCTTAATGACTTTGTTATTTTTTAGACACAAATACCCTCTTCAATATTATCAATTTTCAATATTACCAGCATACCAAATCCAATATCCGGTTTGTTTCTCAGGCCAAAAAAATCTCTTTTCCGGTGATGGTTCCTAAAATAATAGAGCAGGAGAAGGAAAAGTTAAAGCAGCAGCAGCGAGGGGCGAGGTGGGTGGGTGGGTGGGTGGGTGGGTGGGTGGGTGGGTTGGGAGGAGGGAGGAGAGGAGGCGTGGGGCGGGGCGGGGCGGGGCGGGGCGGGGCGGGGCGGGGATGGCCCGGATGGGGAGAAGGGAGAAGAAGATGAAGAAGGGTAAAATAGTAAAAACAAGTTATTAAGACATTTTGAAAAAATAATTATCAAACAACATTTTTTCATTCGGATACAATTCTATTTAGATACTCTATATTATTCAGATCTTAAGAACTAATTTTATCAAACACAACCTAAGTCTATTACTGAAACATAACTTCTCACCAATTTTCTGATAATAACTACTAGTGTTAATGATTAATCAAAAAGTAAAGTACATATGAAATATGAAACGAGTTTATCAACCTTTGCCTTTGATAAAATGATAGTTGTCCTCGAAACCTTTAACTTGCCAAATAACAGAACAGTAGCTAAGGTCAATTCAATATCTTAGCCTTTTGGGTATTCGTTTCGGCATATACCCTTTTGGGTAGATCCTACATTTATTTTACAGATGCAACACAATCAAAATAATTGAAACATTGACTATTATCTTGTTCATTGCAATAGTTTAAATTTTAAAAGAAGTGATATTACAGAATCAATTAAAATGAACAAAGCATATATATGAACTAGAATAAGACCGATCAATTGCCCAACTACAAAAGTTGCAACACTGGATTAATTATATTGACCAACAAAATAAGATTGAAAGCATGTTCAGTAATGATTTTACATAAAACAAAAATTTGTAACAGAGGATACATGTCAAACAAAGGAATACTAAGTCTTACTGTGTTTTGTCCTAGCGGAGCTCTTAGAGCTAGCTGATCAAAGGTCAAGCACTCTCCACCTGCCTTCTCAATCCTCGCTCTGGCAGTTTCAGTAAACCTCAGGGCAGTCACCTTCAATGCCGGCACTTCATAGACCCTAATATCATCAGTTACTGTGCCCACAACCACCGCAATTTTGCCATCCTATGGATCAAACGATTTCAGCAATTGCACAAATTAAGAGGTTACAAAAAGAATACCAAAAAGGGTAAGTAACTGACCTTTCCTTCCATATACCGGACCAATCTGGAGAGAGAAAGAGCAGGCTTGTTGATCTTACTCATGAACAATCGCTTAAGTATCACCGCATTGAACTTGCTCCCAGTCCTCCTCACCAAAAATCGGTACAACTAATGGCAAATTAACACTCAATAATCAATTACATATATAAATGACACATCCATAAACATAGAATCTATAAATGCTTTCCAATTTTCAGTAATTGGGATCCATTCAAAAGAATAAATTGTGGGAATTCAATCAATTACACTCCACGTCAAGGTTCTTCATACTATTAAGTTCTATGACTAAGTTTTGTGAATGTGATAAATATTTAGGAAAAAAATCATAAAAAATATGCAATAATTTTATGATATGAGAATCGCATTAGAGGGAAGAAAAGAGTATTAATTTAAAGCTCATAGAACCATATATCCACATATTTATGTATATAAGCATATGCGGATACGAATAGACAGATTGAAAGGGGGGAAATAGAACCTTAACGAGGAGCTTGAGGTAAATATCATCTGACCTAGGTGCATTACGTTTGGTCTTCTTGCTCTTCCCACCGGCAACTAGATCGATCCCCTGCTCTCAACGAAAATGAATAGTATTTTAGAGAGAGAAAATAGACATATACACAACTATATATATACAGAGAGAGAGTGAGAGAGAGTTTACCATGGAAAAATTGGTAGGTTTCGCCGCCGGGACTGCTGATAGAAAGGGACTAAGGACGGAAGGAGACGAACTGGTTGGCTCTGCGATTTTCGGCCAAATGACAGACTAGGGTTTTTTGAGGCTTTTACTGGGCTTGCTGTTTTTAGCTACTGAGGTCTATTGTTCGCAATGGACCTCACGTTTAAATCGTACACGTGTCTACTATGATTGACAGCTACCTTAGGATTTGAAGTTCTCAAACTAAACAGTCGTTAGGTTGCCGGTAGGTTCGAATCCCACTCGTATCAATATAAATTATAAAAACAAAATTCATCAACAAAGTAAACTATCCCTAAATGAAAAGAAACATAAAAACATAAATAATAATATAATTTCTATTGTTTTCTATCAGATTATTGAACTCTAATTATTTTTTTTCTAATTTATGTTTTAAATACTTAAATATATCAAAACTTTACGTAATATGTTACAAAAAATGAAAAAAAAATACAATTAAACGAATTGAAAATGTAATAATTTCAAACAAAATAACAGACATAATTAAAAAGATCGGTGCAAATCATAGCAACGATTAGCAGACACCCCACATAATCATATATCAAAAAAATAATAATAATATATATATCTATCTAATAAAATAGAAATGATTTTGAATTTCCCGCTCACTCAATAAATCATCTGGGCCGTCCAAAGTTTGGGATAAATCCCACCGTTCATACATCTATCTAATAAAATACATCTATCTATCTAATAATCTAATAATAATTTAATAAAATACAAATGACTTTAAATTTTCCGCTCACTCAATAAATTATTTTGGTCGTTCAAAGTTTGAGATAAATCATATTGTCCGTACAGTGCCGGAGGCACGGGACCCAGCTAGTATATATATAAGTAGTTTTTCAACACGAGTAACAGAAGAACAAACCACCATATCACTAGACTGAAATTTGAACAATTTATCTTCAATAATAATGTGTATTGGAAAATTCTCATAAACGAAAAAATAATCCCTAAAACGGAGAAAACACAATCTCACAAAAGATAATAAAGAAACCCTCTCATAAAACTAAATTATCTCATGGAGAAAATAAATCTCACAGAGGGAAAAATAAACTTTATAAGGAGAGAATATTAAATTATTACTCCATCTGTTCCAAATTATTTAATTATTGTTGACTTTTTAAAATTAACGTAAGAGATTTTTTAAACTCAAAATTGACATAAATATTTTTAATTTTAACTAGTACAATGACGAATATTATTTTATAATTTTTAATGAGTCGTCTTAATTTTGAGTTTGAAAATATCACATATTAATTTTCAAAAATCAATAATAATCGTACAATTTGAAACGGAGGGAATAGTATGCAATAAAAAGAGAGAGAAAAGTAGAGATATTGTTGAAAATTTTGCTTTATAGTAAGATATAGAACAACAATATTTCTGTCTGAATCGAATGGTTGACCACTCTTTCCTTAAGACTATATTCGCCCCTTACTTTTGCTACACAGAGTTACTGCGAATTAGTCTCCCAAGATAAGACAGGCCCAGATTTTACTCTGTACTAGAATTTGTTGTGTAAGAACAAATCTAGTGTCAAACTATAAATGAAAGAAGAAAATTTATAATAAGGAAAATATTCAGAATGATAATTTTCCTAACTTGAGAAGGATTGAATAAGAAGGATTGAAAATTTTTTAAAGTATTGAATTTGGTGAATTCCTGATCTATTTATAAGTTTGTCGTATCCCAATTATTGGGATATGACGTATCCTATAAATTGGGTTTTATCCAATTATTGGGATATGACTTATCCTATAAATTGGGTCGTATCCCAATTATGGGATATGTCGTTCTATCATTTTTGATACGTATCCCAATTCCCAATTTTTGGCCCAAATACGATGTCGTATTCCAATATTTCCCCTCCAAATATTACCGTTGTGTATTTTTTGACCCAACTCAATTTTGGCGGTTAATATTATAACATACAATATATTTATTATATACTTTAGATAATGAAAATATCCAACAATCCTCCCCTATTTTCATAATCTTCCAATCCTTTTCCTTTGACATTCTTCTTTCTCTTATTAAATATATTATACATAAGTAATAGGTGTCTTTCGACTTGAACCTTTACATAGTCTATTTCACAAAATATCTGAATTTTTAGTAGCGTTAGCTTTGAACTAAAAAATCTTAAAGTGATATCTTGCTCTATAGACATATACTATATAGCTCTTATAGTTTAAGAAGACCCAACACATTTATGACCATGTTTTTACCTCTTGGGTTTCGTAAGTGACTTAGAGATAAGCCTTATGTCTCGCAGAAGCGGTCCACTTCATTCACTTACATAGGTGAATCTAATTATATGCACTTGTATAACCTGCATCCTCCAAACTGGAGATAGATTCATTAAAGGTTTACCATACCCTCTTTGTTCTTCATACAAGCATACACTATCTTTGAGATGGTTTTGAAGAATTTCTTCTTCATACTTGTTTAGTGTATAACTGATTATTATTATAAGTATTTTTCCATTGAACTAATATACCAAATGTTACTCTAGTATTTAGTTGGGTTCCACTTATAGATTACCTCTCATTTAAAGGCTTTAAACTAATTTCCCTGGAAGTCTTACATATTACATCCTTGCCTAGGCCTTTTGTAAAAGGATCTGCCAAATTTTCCTTTGACTTAACATAGTTAAAGGTAACAACCCCTTTATTGATTTGCTCCCTTACATAACTATGTCTTAAACTTATATGTCTAGACTTTCCGTTATAAACCTTGTTATAAGACCGTGATAATGCTGCCTCATTATCACAATATATTGAGATAGCTGTCATTGGTTTAGGCCAAAGTGGGATCTCAAAATAATAAATCCTTAAGCCATTCGGCTTCTTTTACAACAGTTGATAATGCAACAAACTCAGATTTCATAGTTGAATGTGTTATCAAGGTTTGTTTCTTGGAACCCCAAAAAATTGCCCCTCCTCCTAAAGTGAATATCCATCCACTTGTAGACTTTATTTCATCTGAATCTGTTATCCAGTTTGCATCCGTGTACCCTTCTACCACAGCTGGGTATCCTGTATAGCATAATGCATAGTTCATTGTGCCTTTAAGATATTTAAGTATCCTTGATACTGCATCCCAATGAACCTGACCTGGATTATGAGTAAACCTACTCAATACTCCTACTGCAAATGCTATATCAGGTCTAGTACACTGCATTGCATACATTAGACTACCAATTACACTTGCATACTCTAATTGAGATATGCTATTTCCTTTATTTGGAAATAGCTTAACAGAATGATCATATGGGGTAGAAGCTATCTTGCAATTCTCGTGATTAAACTTTTTAACAATTTCTCAATATAATGAGACTGAGTTAAAGAAATAGTATCTTGAGACCGCAAAATTTTAATACCTAAAATTACATCAGCCTCCCCCATATCTTTCATATCAAAAGTAGCAAACAAAAATGCTTTAGTTTCTAATACTACTTTTTCACTAGTACCAAATATAAGCATATCATCAACATATAAATAAATTATAACTCCAAAACTTTTATTAAACTTAGAATAAACACATTTATCCGATTCATTTATTTTAAATCCATTTGAAACAATCATTTGGTCAAATTTTTCATGCCACTGCTTAGGTGCTTGTTTTAGGCCATATAAAGATTTAATAAGTTTACAAACTTCCCTTTCCTGGCCTTTCAAAACAAACCCTTCTGGTTGTTCCATGTAGACTTCCTCTTCTAAATCACCATTTAGAAAAGCAGTTTTAACATCTATTTGGTGTATAATAAGTTTATGAATTGATGCTAATGCAATTAATAACCTAATGGTACTAATTCTTGCTACTGGAGCATATGTATCAAAATAATCAATTCCTTCCTTTTGCTTAAAACCTTTGGCTACCAGTCTAGCTTTATATTTATCAATGGATCCATCTTATTTTCTTTTCTTTTTAAAGATCCATTTACAGCCAATGGGTTTACTACCAGGAGGTAAATCCACTAAGACCCAAGTCTTGTTACCCATGATAGAATCCATTTAATCATTTATGGCTTCTTGCCAAAAACCTGAATCTTGAGAGGACATAGCTTCTCTAAAAGTTAATGGATCTTTATCACTAGAATCATGTTCAGTCACAAAAACACTAGAAGAAACAATAACATCCCTGTTTCCTTCTACTAGGTACATTTACAAATCAGTGCCATATGATTTTTCTATCCTTGTTCTTTTACTTCTTCATGGTTTTATTTCTTCAGTAGATGTAGTAAGTTCCTTTTCATCATTTGTTCCATGATGAACAATTTCTTGATCCTCTTTATCAGTGTCTTCTCTTGACCTTTTCCTAAAGAAAGAATTCTCAAAGAACTCAACATCTCTAGATTCCAAAATTATATTTTGGCTAACAGAATCTGTGGATTCCATAGTCAAGAATTTATAGGCTTTGCTATTTTGTGCGTAGCCTATAAAAGCACACTCGATTGCTTTAGCACCAAGTTTAGGCCTTTTAGGATCAGTTAATCTTACTAATGTTCTACATCCCCACACCCTTAAATGGTCAAGAGAGGGTTTTCTCTTTTTCCACAATTCATAAGGTGTAATATTAGTTTTCTTATGGGGTATACGATTAAGTATATAACAAGCAGTCATTAATGCTTCTCCCCATAAATTTTTAGGCAAACCAGAAGTAAGAAGTAATGTATTAATCATTTCTCCAAGTGTTCTATTTTTTCGTTCTACCACTCCATTTTGTTGAGGACTATAAGGAGCTATAGTTTGATGAATTATACCATAATTCTCACAAAAATCATTATAAGAGAAGTATTCTCCTCCTCTATCCGATCTAAGAATTTTAATTCTTTGATCTAATTGATTTTCAACTTCAGCCTTGTAGATTTTAAATTTTTCTAAAGCCTCATCTTTAGTCCTTAACAAATAAACTTGAGTGTATCTAGAACAATCATCTATAAATGTTATAAAATATCTTTTACCTCCCCTAGTTAATATGCCCTCAAATTCACAAATATCGGAATGAATTAATTCCAATAATTGTGAATTTCTTTCTACTTTTTTAAAAGGCTTCTTGGCAATTTTAGATTTAACACATATAACGCATTTTTCTAAGTCAGAAAAATTAATCTTAGGAATTAAACTAAGATTACTCATGCTACGCATACTTTTATAATTTACATGTCCTAATCTAGCATGCCAAACATTAAAAGTAGAAATCATATAAGCAAAAGATGAATTTTCATTAATAACATTTAGTTTGTACATGCCATTAGATTCATATCCTTTTTCGACATACATACCACCCTTAGACAATACAATACAATTAGCGTCAAACAAGACTTTTATGCCATGATTGTTTAAAAGACTAACAGATACAAGGTTTTTCCTAATTTCTGGAACATGAAAAACATCATTAAGAGTAATTGTCTTCCCGGATGACAACTTGAGAACCACCTTGCCTTTACCCATCACTTTTGCAGTTGATGAATTTCCCATGAATAGTTCTTGACCATCCTTCATAGGTTCATAGGCTTTAAATATTACTTTATTCTTGGCGATATGCTTGGTTGCTCCAGAATCGATCCACCATTCCATGTCATTTCCAACCATGTTCGTCTCCATGATCATAGCAGCAATATCCTCATTGTCTACCATATTTGCTTGGTCATTCTTTTGTTGCCTTTGTTTCAAGTACAAAGTACATTGTTTCTTGAAATATCCTGGCTTACCACACTTCCAACAAGTACCTTTCGGTTTTTTATTTCCAGAAGTGTTATGTTGACCACCACGCTTTCTTTTATTGTTGTCTCTTGGTTTAAATGCATTTTCTATGACAAGAGCTTTAACACTTTTATTTTCTATTTCCAATTTATCCAAGTTTTGAGAATTTTCTTCAACTTAGAGAAATTTAATAAGTTCTTGCATAGTCATTGCATCTTTCTTTTGTTTCAATTTCTTTCGACAATCTTTCCATGAATATGGTAACTTTGAAATAATTGTCGATACTTGAAACCCTTCGTCAAGGCTATGGCCTTCCGATACAATTTGATTCATGATAATTTGAAGTTCATGTACTTGCAACATAACAGATTTATTATCTATCATTTGATAATCAAATAATGAACTTACTAGAAATTTTTTATTTCCGGCGTCCTCAATTTTGTATTTGTTGTCGAGATCTTCCCATAATTCTCTTGCCGTCTTTTCCATGAATTTGGCTTCATATACATCATACAACGAATTGGATAGGGCATTTAGAATATACCCTTTACACATGAAGTCATCTTGTTCCCATTTTATTCAATTTTTTATTTCTGTCGGTGTCTCATTTTCCTTTTTCTTCAATTTTCTCCTCATTTAGCACATGAGAGATTTTTAATGCTGTTAAGCAAAAATACATTTTGCTTTTTCAACGTCTGAAGAAAAATTCATCAAACTTTTCAAGTTTGTTAATTTGATTCAAGCTATTTTTTGAATTGTTGTCCTCCATGGTGTAAAATAGTCTTAAGATTGTTGAAAATTTTGCTTTATAGTAAGATATAGAACAACAATATTTCTGCCTGAATCGAATGGTTGACCACTCTTTCCTTAAGACTATATTCGCCCCTTACTTTTGCTACACAAAGTTACTGCGAATTAGTCTCCCAAGATAATACATGCCCAGATTTTACTCTTTACTAGAATTTGTTGTGTAGGAACAAATATAGTGCCAACCTATAAATGAAAGAAGAAAATTTATAATAAGAAAAATATTCAGAATGATAATTTTCCTAACTTGAGAAGGATTGAATAAGGATTGAAATTTTTTTAAAGTATTGAATTTGGTGGATTCCTGATCTATTTATAGGTTTGTCGTATCCCAATTATTGGGATATAACGTATCCTATAAATTGGGTTGTATCCGGGATATGACTTATCCTATAAATTGGGTCGTATCCCAATTATGGGATATGTCGTTCTGTCATTTTTGATACGTATCCCAATTCCCAATTTTTGGCCCAAATACGATGTTGTATTCCAATACTTCCCCTCCAAATATTACCGTTGTGTATTTTTGACCCAACTCAATTTTGGCGGTTAATATTATAACATATAATATATTTATTATATACTTTAGATAATGAAAATATCCAACAGATATGGGGGAGAGTATCTTCAAAAATAGAAAACCCTTCTCAGATTAAAGTTTTTAATCTAAAACTGAGATTAGAGTTCTAGAGAAAATAGAGAAGAAACAAAAAAAAAAGAAGAAAAAAAGTACTCCCTCCGTCCCAAATTAACTGCTCAATTTTGACTTTTTTTTAGTCAAATTGACTATTTTTAGAATTAATAATTAAACATATATAAATATATTTCTGAAATTATAAAAATTAGGATTAGTAATAAATTGTATATACTTTCTTTTGGTTATAATCTCTTCACCTATATTTTAGCAAAAATAGTAAAAAGATTAGTTTTAAAAATGGTCAATTTGACTTTAAAAAGTCAAAACTGAGCAATTAATTTGGGACGGAGGGAGTATGTTTTTTCTAATTTAATTCAAGTAAATATGTCACATCATTGATTAGAGAGGGAAAAAGTGAAAAACAAACAAAATGAAAAATATCAAACCCAAATCCACTTATCAAACTCAGATCTTTCTTCTCCATCTCTGAATAACTCGTATCAAGGACTGATGTATGGAGATTGTCTCCAACTAGCAAGTTAGTTTGAGTCTATTTTTTTTAGTTTTTTTCGTCGTAGTGGCAATTCTATAGCTCATGGTTTAGTAGGTTTAATTAACCCAATTAAATCTTCTTCTTTTACCTACTTAGGTGCTGTTTGTTTACATCTGATTGCCTCTTAATGAATTGCCTCTTATTCGCTAAGAGGCATGATGCTGTTTGTTTTGTTTTTTTGTTACCTCTGAATGCCTCTTAATCGGTAAGACAGAAAATGAAATCTTAATAATTAAGAGGTACCTCTTAACAAATTTTTTTGCTAATTTTTTTTTATATAAATATATTAAACAATATTATGCACTCATTTTTATTAAATTGAATATTTAAAATTATTAAATAAAATTTTATCCTTTAAAATGGTAAAATAGTGTCATTAAGAGACAACTTACTTTTTAGTTATCAAATAATTTTTTAGATTCAGACCTCATAACCATTTAGATGATCTAATTTATTAAGACATCATAATCATTCAGATCTTAATTCCCAAATTTATCAAACACAACCTTATTGGTTAAAGGACATTTATTATTGTTCTTAAATAGTAATCAGCAAGGATTATAATTTATGGGATTATAATCTTCGGATTATAATCCTAATTACAAGACTATTAAACCATTTTATAATTCCTAAATTAATAGTCACAAGTCTAAATATGAAAACAAACAAGACACTTGAGCCATGTTTGTTTGCAAAAATTATAATTCCTATTAATCTTAGGACTATATGATTGCGATTCTACCGCGTAATACTAAATAATTTTCATGATAAGTTTGTTATAATATCCCACATCTTATTCATAAAATTTATTATTGAAAAAATCATCAAAAGATCGAGTATTTTGTCATGCATCTAACAAACTTTAAAATGAATAATAGAATTACACGTACCCTCTTTTTGGGTCAGACAGAGTATATTCATTAAATTAACTTCTCACTAACCCTACTAAAATAATTTTAACTTGCAGCCGTGCTCCTAAATGAACCATTCAAATACAAAAGATTCATTATTTATTATCCATACATTCGGTTGGCATCTCAGTCATCAAGAAATGTACAAACGACTGAAAACAATATCTCCAACATTCTCTATATTTTGATACTTATGTTTGTAGTTTAGGAAAAGAAAAAGAAAACATTAATCTATACGAGAACTCAAAACTTTTTGTAGACATTGAGGACTTCATTGATTGGCGGGAAGATGAAAATCAAAATTTGTACCTACATGAAAATTAGAAATGCATTTTTTTAATTTGTTATAAAATTAGAGAATATTTTTATTTTAGCACGATAAAGTGAACTAATATTCCTAATTTAATATTATTATTATTATTATTATTAGTTTGCATCACACTATCACTTCTAAATTATTAATTAATATTAAAATTATATGTGAAAATATAAAAATATATTTAAAATTTTTCGTTTTAAAATATATCTTTTTAAAACTTTGTGGGTATATCTTAAGCAAGCCGCACAACAAAACACTAAATTACATGTAAAGTTAAGCGTAGAATCATGAGCATTAACAATTAGTATTATACATTTTTAGGGAATACATAAGTCAGTTTATGGAAATTACATTAATCATAAATAAAAATCCAACAATGAGTATCCCATATACTTTAAAACCCTATAAAACCATCACCAGCTTTATCATCAACCAAAATAGCTGCCAACATCTCTCTTTCTCTCTCTCTATCTCTCCATTCGCAACAGTTCGACGTAGAATGGTTTCCCCAGATTTCATCGTTGGCATCATAGGTTAACTTATTTCCCTTTAGTAAAACATATTCCAACTTTCATGTATTTGAAGTTTTAAATTATACAATATTTTCCCCAAATAAATTTGTTAATGTTTGTTGCAGGCAATGTAATATCCGTTCTACTTTGTGCTGCCCCTGCGTAAGTATAATAATAATTATTATTATTATTTATTTTATTTTATTTTTTTCTGGAACAGTATATAATCACTTCAAACAACCTTTATTAATACATTTTATATGTAAACATGAAATAAATCGAAGTAAAAAGAACATATGTTATCAAATGTATTATATAAACATTCCTAATTATTAGATCCCGTATATAACACTGGAGTGCCATACTTAGTTTTAGCACATGTTTACTGTTTAGTCAAACTATGATTAAAATTGGGTTGTTCATACTGCCAAGCAAAATTTTGTTGCTAGATCAAATATACATGTAGCCACATTTAACACTTTAAACCATATTTATTGGTCTGTTAACATATCATTTTTTTTAGTCTGATAATATCAACTACGTAAAATCGAGAAAACTTCATGCATGCAAAATTAACCAATCTCAGGAAGCATTAATTCGATCCATTATTGAATGATCTGTACAGAGGGGCATTTTGGGAGCTGGCGAAGAGGAGATCTTCAGAGAACTACAATGCACTTCCATATATAACCGGACTATTGGCCAAAAGCTTATGGGCATTCTATGGAACTCTTGATGCAGATGGCTTGCTAATTGTAACAGTAAATTCTGTCGGTGTATTCTCACAGCTCATCTATGTCATTATATATCTCATCTTTGCTCCAACCAATAAAAAGGTAAACAAAAAATTAAAAAAACATTCCTCTATATATAAAAATAAAAATAAAAAATAAAAATCAGTAATATTTGGCATAATTGAATGTCTAGCTGCCCTCATGTTTTAGCACTTGTTAATGATATGCAGATGAAATCATTTGTTTTGGTGGGCATATTAAACATAGGTATTCCAGGACCAGTTATAGCTGCGACTCTTATAGCATTTCATGGAACTGCACGGCATACCTTCATTGGAATTCTGTGTGCAGTTGTCACTATTGCCATGTATGCAGCACCTCTATCAGTCATGGTAACATTATACTTAATTTCATTGGTTACTATTGTAAACTTCTTCTTTTTTTACGTGGAATCTGTCTAACTAAGTGATATTAAATGGAGTCGAGACTGCATTGTAAACTTTGAAAAAACACGCAATCATTAACAAAAATCACACGTATAAATTCAGCTCACGTATAAAATTTGGCTCAAGTGTTTTAATTCTCAACTCCAGATATTATACTGACTCGTGACTATATTGTAAATCTGAATGCATGCAATAATCAATGAATTAATCACATGTATCATTTAGGCCAAGGTGATTTTTCACCCCATGCATGCTATTATATGAACACATGCACGACTACATCGTAAACCTGAATACATGTAATTATTCACAAATCATGTGTATCGTTTATGCCTCAAGTATTTGTAAATCTGAACCTATTATCTGGACTCATAAACACATCATAAACCCTAGATACATGCAATTAGCAACCTGTGAGCCTTCCTTTTGTATTGTAATATGCAAGCAAATGAATGCCCCAAAATATTTTTTGAAAATTGGCATAAAAAAATCAAACAAACTTTTATTCTATGCAGTCAATTTTCTATTCTAAGCTTCAGTGTCTTACATAGTTTTTTTCCCCATTAATTGTTGTTAGAGAACAGTGATAAAGACCAAGAGCGTGGAGTATATGCCATTTCCCCTATCATTTTTCTTGTTGCTCAATGCTGGAGCTTGGTTTACTTTTGCAATGATCCAAAACGACTATTATGTCATAGTAAGCAATTCTTTTGCCTGCCTTTATAAATTGAATTAATTCATAGCTCAAGTGGTCTCTCTTTTTCATCAAATATTTATATATAAGCAATTCTTTTGTCTGTCTATTGAAATGTTACGTGCTAGCTGCTATTATTCATAAAATCTTCAGTGAATGAATAAATATCTTGCGCAATTTCAGGCTGCAAATGCAGTCGGAATCTTGTCTAGCTCAGCTCAATTGATCATTTACATGATTTACAAGTCATCTTCAACAGTTATATCAATGGAGATGGTGGATGAGGATGGGTCGATTCACCCGGTGACAGTGGATATCAAAGTCGAAGACTTAAATGGAAATGTCGAAGCAAAAATGGAAAATCAAACTGCTAGCCTTCCAAGGGAATCGCTACCTAGAGATAATAGTTTGCAAAAAATGATGAGGACATTTTCTTCGGCTCAGTATGGGTTACACTCCAATTTTATTTTAGTCCCTTGAAAATAATCATGTTCACCAATTGGTCTTGGCTCAGTTGGTGCCTCAGGCCTCTTGCAAAACAAGAGGTCCCGTGTTTAACTTTCACCTCCGAATTACCAAAAAATAAAATAAATAATCATGTTCAAAATTGAATCGAGTCAAGGTTCATCTTTTCTTTGAAAGAATTAACTTGTTCCTATAGATAGAAGAAAATTTCTGTTAGCATTTCCAAAATTTCAATCTTTCTTTGTATGTCTAAGCGGTGAGATTTTCACCAAGAGAATATTGGAGTGTACATGATCCCAGGTTCTCAATTTTTATTCAAGGTTAGGTGCCTTCTATAAGTTGTCATAGTTTTTATGGTAGGGAGCCTGGCTAGTCCGAAGGGATCCGGTTATTGAAATTGATACCAACTTCACGTATCGTATTAAATTTATAGTTTTTTATTGCATGAGTTATTGAAATTGTTACATTGATAAGTTATATAACTTTTTTATTGAATTGGTTAATGCAATATTTTTTATAACATGTAATGAAAAGCTATATAAACTTATTACGGTGAACTTGGTGCTAACTTGGTACTAATTTTGCGACAGGAAAAATATAAGTTATGAAAGATATTTTTTTCGCTAATATCCATATTGTTACTATATATTTTTTTATTCACAAAATTTCGTTCAATGTCCCTAATTTCTTGTAGGGTTGAGCAAGTAACCAAATTGGAACCGAAACCGCACCAAAAACCGCACGAACCGCACCAATTAAACCGCACCAACGGTTCCGGTGTATGTGGCGGTTTTAGGCGGGTTGAATAACCAAATTTACGGTTCCGGTTTGGTTACTAGCTAAAACCGCACGCATAAAACCGAAACCGCATCATGTGTGTGTATGTATGTATTATCTCTAGTAAATTCTAAAGTTACTTTTCACTTGAACACGCTGAGAGAAAACCTCAATCTTGCATTGTCATTTTTTCACCAATTGAAAGAAGATGTTAGAGGTTATAGAGTCAAAAATTAAGCAATTGGGTTTTGGAATTTCGAATTTGTTTGATGCGTTATTGAAGGGGCTTATAGATGTGGGGCTCAAGCACTTGATGGATTGGTTAATGTCAATGCTATAATAGTAATAGTCTAATTGATTATTTTTCAAATTAGGTATAGTTAAGATTATATTCTCTAAGTCATCCCTGCAATATATGAGATAGAATTTCATTCTATCACCAGTATGTACTTTTAATTTTTGGGGAACTAAATAAATATCTTTCTTGTTATCGAATATATGGTCTCCGTTGTTTTATATAGCGTATGTTTTAGTTTTAAAGCATGCTTGATATAATTCTCATTGCCGACTCTGTCACTAAGTTAATTACTCGATGTAAGTTTTATGTTAAATTTTATTGAAAGTTTAGACTTTTTTGTTGTTTCAATTGGTTTTGGAACCGAAACCGCACCAATTAAAACCGCACCGCACACTTTAAAACCGCACCACACCAATCACAAGCAGTTTCGTGTGCGGTTTTAAAATTTTCACACCGCACCTAAGCGGTTTCGGGTGCGGTTTGGACTTCAAACCGTACCATACTCACCCCTAATTTCTTGTATGTGGGATCCTGCTGGAGAAGGTGCTAAGATAATTCTTGAACCCAATTTGACCCAAAAAGTTATGTTAACAAGTCTTAAATAAGCTTTATATA
>CM035105.1:56147487-56359987 GCA_020205505.1 Panax japonicus | reverse complement strand
TCTTTTCCTGTATCAAAAAATTCATGTACATATATTTCATGTAAACTAACACTTTACTTTTTTTTTTTATAAATCAGAAGAAATAATCAAGTATAAGTGAAAGTTTGACAAATTTATTGATAATCAAATTGCTTTTAACGAAAAGCATAACGTTTCATATAATAAATCTTGCTTTTATCGAAGAAAGCATAACGTTCATCACTTTTAGAGATAAAGTGAAACTTTCTTGCTTTTGTCGAATAAGGCATAACGTTCGCCACTTTTAAAGATAAAGTGTAACTTTCGGGGTTGAGGGCTTATACTCAGGTGCCTCAATCACTTTTGAAGTAGAAAGTGTAACTTCTGAGGGCTGTTAGTCAGGTGCCTCGATTACTTTTGAAGGTGAAAGTATAACTTTCGAGGACTTATAGTCAGGTGCCTCGTTCACTTTTGATGATAAAGTGTAACACTTGGGTGCCTCGTCACTTGGGTCGTCCAATTTCTTGACAAGTGCAGTCTACAAGGACTTAAAATTGGGTGCCTCGTCACTTGGGTCGTCCAATTTCTTGGTAAGTGCAGTCTACGAGGACTTGACCACCATTTAGAGTGGACCACCATCTTGGGTGGATTTTTTTTTTTAATTCGTCAATTCTTGTGCCTCCTCCCTTGGTCCTCCAATTACTTGGCAAGAGATACTCCTGAGGACTTAAAACCACCATTTTTGGTGGACCACCATCTTGGGTGGATTTTTAATTCATCTGTATTTCAGAGTTTTTCGATGGTAGAGCCAATATTTGGGTTCTCGACTTCCGGGACTGCACCATGGGTGATAGTGTTGCATGTTTCTTCTTCTAGTTCAATCTCCCCGGCCACCAGCTTCTCATGGTATATTCTCCGCAGACTGTAACAGTCCATAGTGGAATGTCCTGTGTATTGGTGGTATACACAGAAGTCCGGTCTTCTTTTCATCTCTTCCGTTACAACCAACCGGGGCCTTGGAGGCTTCACCACTCCATATTCAACCCATTGTTCATACAGGTTCCTGAATGCCTTCTCGCTACATGTAATAGCTTCCGGAACTGGCATCCTGGTATACTTATCCCCATGCCTTTCTCTGCTTCACTCAAATTTCTCATTCTTTTCCCTCTTGCCCCCTTGTGGTTTTGACTGAGAATCCGCCAAAGCCACAGTTGCTGTCCTCTTGCCCTTCCATGTAACCATCGCATGGCTGGTGGGAAATGTTATGATTCCTCCCAAGTCTTGTGCAAAAGATGAGAGGGTCGCAAATGAATCACAAGCTTTGGTAATGAGGTGGGGCTTGAAGGCATCTAAAACACCATTGTTGCATATGCTAACCAAGTTCTTTTCTTCAATTGGCTCTGCACACTTCTGTGCTTGGGCCCTGAACCTATCCACGTAATCTGACAGCTCCTCGTTTGGCTTCTGCTTAAATCGCATGAGCTCTACGATGGTTACCTGTTTCTGCACATAGAAAAATTTCTTAAAAAATTGCAATTTTAGATCATCCCAATCATGGACTGATCCCTTCTCCAAATTGTAGTACCAACTGAAGGTAATATCCGTCAAAGTCTTGTTGAATTCCCTCATCAACAAGTTGTGGTTGTTTACTTCATCATATCCTAGCCATGGAGACATCGACTCTACGAACCTGGCAATGTGTTCTCTGGCATTTCCTTTCTCCCCATTGTATTTTGGAAACTGCGGGGGATGCTCAATATACCCCGTCGGATAAGGTTGCCTCCGAATGTGTGCAGGGTAAGGTGGAGTAAAATCTAACTCCGAGGGTCGGGACGTCTTCCTGCGAAGTTGATTGATCACATCGATCATATCACCTTTCGTCACGTATTGGCTTGTGGCGTGAACTCTCTGGGGTGTTGTATATACTGCTGTATTGGCGGTGTGTATGGCGAAGAAATTGGTTGATGTACACTTGTATCGTGCAAAGCTGGCATTGGTGGCCTTTGCTGGCTCACTCGCTGGACATGGCTTGGGACAGTTGACATCTGCACCTGTGAAAATGCTTGAAGAGAAGTTGGGATGATGTTCGTTTGAGGTTGGCTTGCTTCCAACCTAGGTTGTGGCCCGTCACCATTGTTCTGGAGCTCCAAGTTGATTACTGGAACCGATTGACTTTCCGTCAATGGAGGTACAATCTGGTTCTCTTTGTTGTTGCTGCCATTGTTGTTGTCCTCCACTCCTACTTGTTCTTCATGTGAATTGCCTGGAAACATGGCCTTGAAGGTAGGGATCTGCATCAATTGCTGGCGGAAATTCCACATCTCTTCTTGCTTCCTTTTCATCTCCAGCATCATGGCCATCATCATACCTTGTCCTTCCCGTGCTTCCTTCAATGCTTTGAGCATCTCCAGTTGCACAACATTCGTTTGCTCTCCACTTGCATCCTCGTCTTGCCTTTCTGCGTTGGTTTGTTGTTGATTGGCCATGTATAGTGATGTTGAACTCCCTTCCGAAGCGTCTTCAATAAGTGGTTGGTCAAAATCCAGATTTGCGCCTTGGAATGCTTGAGTTACTTGCCTTGGAACTGGATCCGGTTAAGTAATGCTATTTGTTGGTGAAGTAGCTCTTCCTGTAGTTCTCCCACTTCGAGTTGTGGGCATACCCTTCACGAATTCTACACCTCCCCAGCAGAGTCGCCAAAGAAATGTGGGCAAGGAAATCGTACCTTGCTAGGATTAGGGTTTTGTGTTGGCTGAGGAGGAGAGAAATCCACGAAGAGTACGGAATTGATTGGTTGATTGAAGAGGGGAAAACGACAAGTGGGCGATTACTCCAACGACGCGTGGCAGAACTCCTAGAATCCGGGAACCGTGTTAGGGTAACAGGGATTCCAAGAGCCTTCTTGAGTCCTTCTAGTTGAGAGAATGTCCAAACCCCTTTCTAGTGCTTTTAGGTGGAATCTCCGAGCCTTTAAGTCACCAAAAAGGGTCCTTTGATCTTCCAAGAGTCCAAGTCCTGTGTCTGAAGAGAGGTCCCCTTCCAAATGGAATGGAAGGGGTATTTATAGGGTTTTCTGGAAAGTAGTCATGTGCAAGACATATGCCTTTAGGGAAATTCCAGAAATACCCTTTAGTCATTGGAGTATTGCCCATATTGCCCTGTCCTTCTAGCCACCAATCCAATCCCTCAATCAATTCCCAAAATGAGTTGCCTCCACGTGTCTTCTGCCTCGGGACACGTGAAAGATTCTCTCAAGTCTTGTTTCTCTATTTTCGGCTCTTCCGTCTTTTCATTTAATCACCATACAAACAATAATTTGTACATTTAATTCAATTAGGTCAAGTGAACCCTAATTTGCACTTGGGCCCACACTTTACATCTCAAGAGAAGCACTTAATAAAGAATTAAGGCCCTAATTAATCATGAGGAGCACACCAGAAATATTGCCGATATCAGTACAAATTATAGCCAGTGAAAACAACTACTAAGTGACCAATACATATATATATATATATATATATATATATATATATATATATATATATATACACACACACACACACGACTCTCCATTCTTTTTATATTTTGGCCCCTTAGAGTAAGAGTTGAATGGGCAAAGAGACAAATGGAGGATTTGGGCAGAACGATAAAGAAGGATAAATTTGTTTGGCATGCAGCCGAAGAGCAAGGAGACCATGAAAAATACGGATTGAAGGTTGGTTCAGCCTACTCGAGTAGTGGGTATGGAAAATGAAGAGGTAAAACTTTATTTGAAAAGTTGTTGAATTTATTTTGAAAAAAAAAATCTCTTTATGAACGAAAATACAAAAATTATGGATTCATTAGATGTGCTTATCACAAATATTATTAAAGGGAGAGATCATAGGCTTATTCTAGTTTGTGAATGAAGCAGAAAAATTAGAATCAAAGAAAGGATTAGATAGTAGATTTTTTTTTGTTACTATTGAAAAAATGAAAGAGGTGGAATACTTCTTCCATTTTAAAATATCAGATTAATTTTAGTTTCCTAAAATTAATTTGAGATTTTCTTATATTAAATATGATGCGATTTATTTATATTTTAATAAAAATTACTTTTTTAACCAGTGTACCTATTACTTGGGAGTTGTTTAAAATTCAGTTTCCAATTTTGAATTTCAAATATTTTAAATTAATTTTAAGAAGTTAAAATTAACACCATATTTTGAAATAGATGGATTATATACAACAATCGATATTAAACACACCAAATTGATAAGCCTTTCACTATAAATTCAATAAAATTGTATTTTCTGACTTTAAAAGAGTGTTGAGATATATTACTCCTACAATATTAAATTTAATTTTTTTATAAATTAAGATTTTGGCCCCTTAGTGTTAGAACATAAATTTCTGGTTCTGCCCCGTTTACAAACTTTGGGCAAGGAAATCGTGCCTTGCTAGTTAGGGTTTCGTGTTGGCTGAGGATGAGAGAAATCCACGAAGAGCACAGAATTGATTGATTGATTGAAGAGAGGAGAACGATAGGTGGGCGATTACTCCAATGACGTGTGACAGAACTCCTAGAATCCGGAAACCTTATTAGGGTTATTGGGATTCCAAGAGCCTTCTTCTTGAGTCCTTCCACTCCTAAAATCCGGAAACCTTATTAGGGTTATTGGGATTCAAAGAGTCTTCCTGAGTGTTGAGAGAGAATATCCAGGTCCTTTGATCTTTGTGGGCAATGAAATTGTACCTTGCTATGGTTAGGGTTTCGTGTTGGCTGAGGAGGAGAGAAATCCACAAAGAGCACGGAATTGATTGATTGATTTAAGAGGGGAGAACGACAGGTGAACGATTACTCCAACGACGCGTGGCAGAACCCATAGAATCTGGAAACTATGTTAGGTTTATTGGGATTCCAAGAGCCTTCTTCAGTTCTTCGAGTTCAGAGAGTGATAGATTTCTTAGAACTCATAATCTGGAGCAATTTCTATATATTAATTCATCAACTAAAAACACCATTACAGAGCCTTTTAAAGAAAGCTTGTTAGCTACTTTTCTTACTTGAATATGTACTCTGCTTCTATATTTATACAAACTATCTACCTAACTAACTAAATGTAAAAGACATAAAAGCCCTTATAAATAATGAGCTTATTACAATACCAACCTTGTGTAATTGTAACAAGTAACTACTTGACTATTGAGCCTATTTTGTATCTAATCTTGTAACATAAGTATTAACTTGTGTTTGATCTTGTGATTTTGTGTTAGATATATTATCTGTAATACCCTCCCCACAAGTTGATGGGTGGAAAGGATTGAGAACCCTCAACTTGTTGAGAAAAAACCAGTGTAAAGTCTTCCCAGGTGACTTGGTAAAGATATCGGCAAGTTCAAGTTTGGAAGGAATATAAGTTAGAACCAGCAAACCTTGATGAATCTTCTCCCGAATAAAATGGCAGTCAAGGTCTATATGCTTAGTTCAGGCATGATGAACAGGATTAGAAGCGAGATCAATTGCAGAGGATAGCTATCACAATACACAATAACAGGTAAAAGAACTGAGATGTGCATATCTTTGAGCAGATTAAGAAGCCATATGATTTCACAACTAGCGGTTGCCAAAGAACGATATTCAGCTTCAGCTGAGGAGCGAGAAACCACACTTTTTTTCTTAGAATGCCAAGAGATTAAAGCATCACCCAACAACATGCAAAAACCAGAAACTGATCTGCCAGTTACTTTGCAGCCACCCCAGTCACCATCACAATATGCTTATAGGCGCAAAGGATTAGTTGCAGGGAAGAACAAACCTTGGCCTGGGGAAAGTTTCAAGTATCTCAACAATCTGTGGGTAGGATTCAAATGAGAAGTTCGTGGTGCTTGCATAAACTGACTGAGAGTTTGAATGGAATATGACAAATCTGGTCGTGTGATGGTCAAATATAAAAGTTTGCCCCTTAACGGTCGATAATAAGAAGCATCAGGAAGTAAATCACCAGTAACATTGTCGAATGTAGAATTCTGATCGAGAGGGATTGTAAGTGGTTTAACATCTGTAAGACCAGCAGCGGAAATAAGATCTAAAGCATATTTACGCTGATTGAGATGAAAGCCTTGAGCAGATCTAAGAATTTCAATTCCAAGATAGGATTTGATATCACCTAAATCTTTGATACTAAAAGTAGTATCTAAGAATATTTTTAGAGAATCAATAGAAGTCTTATCATTTTCAGTCACAAAAATGTCATCAACATTGATTAAAACAGCTGTGAATGTTGTAGAAGACTGAAAAGTAAACAGATAATAGTCTTCTTTGGACTGAGTATAGCCAAGATGTAATAAGGAATTAGTTAATTTGGAGAACCATTGGCGAGAAGCTTGTTTAAGTCCATAGAGAGATTTATTTAGTTTGCAGACTAGTGGAACGGAAGATGGAGGAATATAGCCCTGAGGAATATCCATGTAGACTTCCTCTAAGAGGTCCCCATGTAGAAAAGCATTATTAACATCCATTTGTTGCACAATCCATTGTTTAGAGACAGCTATAGAAAGTAAAATACGAACTGTAACCATCTTAGCAACAGGAGCAAAAGTTTCGTGATAGTAAATGCCCTCTGTTTATGTGTAGCCCTTAGCTACAAGTCTAGCTTTGAACCGCTCAATAGAGCCATCAGAGTAATGTTTGATCTTGTAAACCCATTTACACCCAATTGTTTGTTTGCCTGAAGGTAAGGAAGTAAGAGTCCAAGTGTTGTTTTTCTGTAAGGTTGCAATTTTTTTATCCATAGCCTCAATCCACCTTGTATCCCTAATGGCTTGTTTGTAAGTATGAGGTTCAGTAATATTGGATATGACATTAAGGAAATGACATTAGGAAGGACTAATGTGGGTATAAGAAAGAAATTTGGATAAAGGAAACTTGGGCAAACCAGGAGAAGAAGAAATGGAATGAATATGTCTGGGTGGTTTAGAAAGAACATAGTCAGTGAATTTCAGAGGTGGAGTCTTGTGTCTAATAGACACCCGAATAGGTGGAACGGGTGGTACGGATGGTACTGATGGAATAGTATGAATAGGGGATGAAGAAGTAGAAGCTGGAATACCAACAGAAGCAGAAGAAGGAGGTGAAGAAACCACATCATCAATCCAAGGAATATCAAAGAAATCAGAAACAGGATTAGGATTAGGAGAAGTGGTAGAAAGAAATGGAAAAGAATCTTTATGGAATATCACATGTCTACTAACAAAAATTTTCTTGGCTTCTAAACAAAGTAATCTATATCCTTTTTTATCATTAGGATAACCAAGGAAAACCGATGGTATTGCCCTTGGGGCAAATTTTTCAAAAGGATGACATGAAGCATAACAAAGGCATCCAAAAACTTTGAGATGAGAATACTGAGGAGTAGAATTGTATAAGAGTTCATAAGGAGTTTTGTAAGAAATAGTAGAAGATGGAAGTTGATTAACTAAGTGAGTGGCAGTTAAAAGACAAAAACCCCAATAATGAATAGGAAAACCAGATTGAAATCTGAGAGCGCAAGAAATTGCTAACAAGGTTTGATGTTTTCGCTCAACAACACCAATTTGTTGAGTAGTGTCAGAACAAGAACTTTGATGAGTAATACCCAAATTAGCTAAAAAGAAGTTAGCATTGATATTGAAAAATTCAGTACCTCTATCACTTTTTAAGATTTTAACAGTGATGTGAAAATGATTCTGGACATAAGCACAAAAAGATTTGAGTAAATGATGAACATGTTGCTTAGTAGGAATAAGAAAAGTCCAAACAGCTTTAGAAAAATCATCCACTAGTGTAAGAAAATACTTACAACCATTCATAGTAGGGATCCTATATGGACCCCACAAATCACAATGTATTAACTGAAAACATGAAGTAGTAGAAATTACATTGTTTGGAAATGGTAACTTGTGTTGTTTAGCAATGGGACATACATCACAATTGTGCCCATGCTTATTAAATGAAATGGGAAAATAAGAGGACAAAGAATCAATTTTATTTAAAGAAGATAGTGAAGCATGGCCTAATCTTTGATGCCATAACTTCAGAGATGATGAGAAAGCAATAGTAACAGTAGTAGGAGGAATGAAGGGACTAGCAGGAAAAGATATGGACTGAAGCAGGTAAAGACCATTATGAAGCTTTCCAACAGCTAGGACTTGCTTCTTGAGTAGGTCCTGGAAAATACAAGTAGAATGTAAGAATTGGACATTGCAATTGTACTGAGAAATCAACTTAGAAATATATAATAAGTTGAATTGAAAATTAGGAACAAACAAAACATTGGATAAAAGAAGATTCAGAGTAATAGAAACTGAACCAATGTGTGTAACAAAAAAAATTTATCCATTAGGTAAACAGATTGAGATTGGTCTGGAAACTGAGGAAACATCATGCATATAATGTAGTGAAGTACATATATGATCTGTAGCCCCTAAATTAATCACCCAAGTTATAGCAGTGTAAACATTAGCAATCAGAGAAGAAGAATAACAAGATATACCTGCCATATGCTGAGAGAGCAAATGATCATCAGGAGAAGTGGGGATAGGGTTGTTGTTTAACAGTGTCATGACATGATTAAGTTGAAGCTGTAGCTGATCAAATTTGTCTTGTGTAACAAGCGTAGTACCAATGGTAGAGTCATAAGAAGGTGTCTCAGAATGACCAGACAATATGGTAGAAGAAGCTGGGGTATAAGATCCTGGTAAGTCTTGCATCACTTGCATAGCTTTGGGTGTGGAAGGTCTATAGGAATAGCCAGAAGGAGAAGGTTTAGGTTGTGCTAAATAGGAAGACTGAACATGCGTCTGTGTAAAAGTCTGTGAAAAATACCTCTTGACTCTATTAGCTGGATGAGCAGGATGGTCAGGGGATAACCATGGGTTTATGGCAGGCATGTTTCATATGCCCCTCCCCATGACAGTGATTACAAAATATTCCCTTAAGAAAAGGTTGTCTTACATAACCAGACCTATTTTTTGGAAAAGTAGAAGAATAATGATGTCCTGTATTAGAAGTAGAGGTGCCTGGTTTATGAACTGAATGAGCAGCAAGGACTAGACTATTCGATAAAGAAGAAATATATCCTTGGCGTTGATTCTCCTCTTGTTTGATCATACCATAAGCCTGATTCACAGTAGGCAAATGAGTCATTAATAAAATTTGTCCCCTAATTGTTGTAAAACTTTCATGAAGTCCCATCAAGAATTGCATCAACTGCTTCCTTTGAACTGTCCTTTCATGATCTTTACCAAAAGTACAAATACAAGGACAAGTGCAAGAAGTTAATGCTTAAATAGAATTAGTTTCATCCCATAAACCTTTGATTTTATGGTAGTAGATTTCTACTGAAGTATCTTGTTGTTCCAGTTTATGAAGATCTTTTGTAATCTGAAAAATTTGATGACCATCAATAGAAGAAAACCTCTCATTAAGTTTTGTCCAGACAGCTGCTGCAGTAGTTACATAACGCAAACTGTTACTTATTTCATCAGACACAGCATTAAAGATCCAAGCTATGACAATATCATTTGCTCTATCCCATAAAGGATATAAAGATGAATCCTGTTCAGGTTCCTTAAACAGACCAATAACCAAACTCAATTTGTTCTTAGCAGACAAAGCAATGTGCATAGATCGTTTCCAAGTTCCAAAATTAGTAGTTCCATTAAGCTTCTTATTAACTACCACAAGATTAGGATGGTCATTGTTGTGTATAAACAATGGATGCATATTAGAATCTATGGAAAATTCAAGAGCTTGTGATTGAGGAGGAGAAGAAGAATCAATAGTCCCAACCATATCAGCAACACAATTCAATCAGAATTCAGAATGCATGATGTAAACAAGAAACGCAAGGTATGAAAACCCTAAAAAACAGATTGGATCTGGAAACAGTAATCAAGCTTCGAGCTGAAAATTAGTAAGCAAACTCTATCTGACATTAAACGTTATCTGATATGAAAGAGTAGTAATTAAACATGATCTGAACCAAAACTCAATCAAAATAAATCGAATCTTGAAAAAAAAATTTTGAATCAAGCTCGATTGAGTGTGAAGAATCGAAAAGAAGTAGAAGAATCAAATCAAAAAAGTGAAACAAAACAAACATAGAAGGATCAGCTCTGATACCATGATAGATTTTTTAGAACTCATAATCTGGAGCAATTTCTGTATATTCATTCATCAACTAAAAACGCCATTATAGAGCCTTTTAAAGAAAGCTTGTTAGCTACTTTTCTTACTTGACTATATACTCTGCTTCTATATTTATACAAACTATCTACCTACCTAACTAAATGTAAAAGACATAAAAGCCCTTATAAATACTGAGCTTATTACAATACCAACCTTGTGTAATTGTACCAAGCAACTACTTGACTATTGAGCCTATTTTGTTGTGTATCTAATCTTGTAACACAAGTATTAACTTGTGTTTGATCTTGTGATTTTGTGTTAGATATATTATCTGTAATAGAGAGTGCATGCTCCAATCCTCTTTAGTGCTTTTAGGCGGAATATCCAAGCCTTAAGCTACCAAAAGAGTTCTTTGATCTTCCAAGAGTTCAAGTCTTGAGTCTGAAGAGAGCTCCCCTTCCCAATGGAATGGAAGAGGTATTTATAGGGTTTCCTAAAAAGTGGTCATGTGCCAGACACATGCTATCAGGAAAATTTTAGAAATACCATTTAGTCATTAGAATAATGCCCATATCGCCATGTCCTTCTAGCCATCAATCCAATCCGTCAATCAATTCTCAAAACGAGCCGCCTCCACGAGCCTTCTGCCTCGGGACCCGTGGAGGCTTCTCCCGGGTCTAGCCCCTTTATTTCTGACTTATTCGTCTTCATTTAATTAGGTTATACAAACCTTAATTTGCACATTTAATGAGGTCATGGAACCCTAATTGTGCATTTAATTTAATTAGGTCATGTGAATCCTAATTTTACACATGGGCCCATAATCTTCTAAGATTCCAAGTTCTGAGTCTGAAGAGAGGTCCAAACCCTTTTACTACTTTTAGGTGGAATATCCAAGCCTTAAGTCACCGAAAGAGTCCCCCCCTTCCTAGAATGGAAGGGGTATTTATAGAATTTCCTAGAATTAAGTAGTCACATGTTAGGCACATGTTTTCAGGAAAATTCCAGAAATACTCTTTAGTAATTAGAATAATGTCCATATTGTTATGTCCTTCTAGCCACCAATCCAATCTCTTAATTAATTCCCAAAACGAGCCGCCTCCACGAGCCTTCTGCCTTAGGACACATAGAGGCTTCTCCTAGGTCTAACACATTTATTTCTGACTTTTCCGTCTTCATTCCATTAGGTTATGTGAACCCTAATTTGTACATTTAATGAGGTCATGGAACCATAATTGTGTATTTAATTCATTTAGGTCATGTGAACCCTAATTTTACACTTGGACCCACATAAACAAAATAACCGACACAATTATGAATAGGAAAGAGAATTCCCGCACTCATAGATTTTGGCTTTTGATTCAGTACTGAATTTTAAAAAATGTCTTTAGGACAATTAGATACAGTTGGAACTGTCTTGAGTCATTTTGATAAACAAGGTTTTGTCACCCCAAAAGATCTTTTTATCTTCTTTTGTCATGATGAGTAAATAATTTGATTCCTAATGAAATAATGAAATATTAGGGCTACATAGTATTGCTTCAAAAAGTTCCACGAATGTTAGTATTTACTAAAGGAGTTCTCTCTATCTACTTCCCCCGTCCCTATTTAAATGACGTTATAGAGATGGACACGAGAATTAAGATCATAATGATTGGAAAGCATTAAATATAGTACTCAATTGTCTATAATACCCTTTAATCATTAATTTATCATAGCACAATAGTTTAAAGTACCTAAAAAATTAGGTAGAGTAATGAGAGGTAATTTTGGAAAAATTATCATTAATTCTCCTAGATTTGAACAAACGTCAATTAATTAGAGATAAATAAAAAACTCTAAAACGCCATTTAAATAGGGACGGAGGGAGTATTAGCTTGACTACTCACTCGAAGATCTAACGGGGTCCCAAAGCACATGGGGATATGGGATGCCTGTGTAGTTTTTATTGGAAATGAATCAGCTTCATATTCCTTTTGTCACCCGTCGGACACAGTTGACATATGAGGATACCTGATTGGCTGCAAATCTATAGTGGTAGAAGTAATATAAAGAGAACAAGCATGCGGGAAAAAGCAAGCATCTGATCAAATCAATGAAGATAGAGAATTTTGGCCTCATTACGATCGCCTAAGCAATGACGAAACTGGCCAGTGACGGTTGACCGAACATACTTTGTGATAGACACATAATTTATATATTTTATTATCTTTAATTTTGTCCTTTTAATAATATTATTTTATTTAATTAATATGTTTTATTTTATTTTGTAAGATTTAATATTTGTTGTAATAAAGTCAAAATCTTGGTGATCAAGCGATATTTAATGCTCTTATTCATATAAGAAAATATTCGAGAAAGAATCCTATAACAGAAGGAAAGAGGTGAAACAATCTTAGTGTGCACGTCAAATCCAACCAGAGAAAAGAAAAATTTATCTATCTAGAAGATCTCTTTGAGAAGTTGATTGCCACTAGGAAGTTAAAACCTACATGGAATTAAAAAAAGCAAAAGTATCCAAGTTCAATGAATCTAAATTATGACACAAATTTATTTTCTCTATAAATAGGTGTCTTATTTTAGTGAGAAGGAGTTTTAGGTATTGTATTAGTTTATGTTAGGAGTAGGAGTATATTAAATTACTTCTTCATTGTACGTTTGTTAGATGATTGTTAATTAAAAGGAGTTTTTCTTATTTATTTTTAATCTTCTTCTTTTCTTTATTTTAGTTAGCTTGATTATTTTCCATGTTTAGCTAATTTATTTAATCCAGGATGAAGATGAAATTAAATAATTATTCTTGATAATATTTTTCACCTCTTCTATTATTTATGCTTTTATGTTTAATGGATTTCACCTTCATGTTTCGTTATTAAAATACCTTCGTTTTATAGTTCTTATTTGATTTTAATATAATTAAGAGGTTTTGATAAATTATTGTTAAGATATGAGTTTTCATAATTCATGCTTGCTCAAAGAAGTTTTGATGGGTTATAGTTAATCTTTAAATTTTCATAGTCTATATTTGCCCACGTTAATTGTAAAATTACTAAATTAAAGAGAAGGGAGATCAAAATCATAGTTGAGATATAAAAATAGAAGAGATTGAATTATATGTTATGTTTATTATTAATTGGATTTGGATTCCTAGATTGCTTCGTCAATATTAGTTTTCAAATTCTAGCTAATCAATTTTCAATCTTTATTTCAAATTCGCCTAAAATAGATATTAAGGATACATTAAAAGTAATTTAGAACCCTATGAAAATTTTAATGCACACCAAGTAAATCAATTTTTTCGAACTTATGAAAATCCTTATCTAAGTCCATATCCATATTCATATCCATATTCGGATTCAGAACATCAATATCCATAAGAATTATCAAATGAAGAAGAGGAAAGACTTAGTGTCATGGAGAAAACTACGGGAGTTTTAATGGAAAATTAATTTAACATTATATCTCGTCTAAAAATTCAAATGAGTCGATTAGCCACCATAATAAATGAACAAGAGATAGGTGAATTTTCTAGTAACTCTGAGGTTAATTTTAAAAGTTTTGATGGTTGTGGAAATGATAAGTAAAATGGAAATCTTGTATTCAATTCTACACAGTTTGAGTTAAGCGAATTTGAGGAGTCTAAAAATTATGAGTCTGTGCTTAAAATTGATCATGTCACATTTAATGAGTCGGTTGAAAAAGTCTATAAGCCTAAAGCTCCATACCCTGAAAGACTTATTCCTAAAGATTTTTTGAACCAACCCATTAAAGTAAACATGATCCAAGAGTTGTCAATGACCCAATAAATAATTGAAAATAGACTCTTGATTGAAAAAGATCTAATTAATTTTTTCGTAAATCACATTGACCAAAATTAGAATGAATCTGAATATTTAGATAAGGTCAATGACCTGTTGAGATCCCCTACAAATAAGTCAACTAAACTAGAACATGTATTTGAACCAATTTTTCCATCATTTGAACATGTTAGTGAAAGTTTTCTAGTTCTTAAGGTAGACTTTAAGCATAATTCTGATGAAAATTCTGAATATTTTCAATTTCTTAGACCTCCTAAAAATAATGAAATGTTCAAACTCATTTGTATCATTCATTTTTAGTCACATACTTTTTAGGTTATATGAAATTTGTAGGTATGTACATTTGGTTTCCTTCTCACCACATTTTTTTGCAGAACAAATGCCCCGCATACAAGGTACAATTCTTTCACATTTTTGTTCTCTTTTCTTCATTTGCATACATTGAGGACAATGCATGATTTAGGTATGGGGGGAGTTTGTTTGTATTATTGTATTAGATTTTTTTTCTTTTTAGGAAAATCTAGTAAAAAACACAAAAAATAAAAAACAATAAAAAATAAAAATTTTGCTTGACATTTTATAGATTGAATTAATTCTAATAAGTGTTTGTGGGGAAAAAATCATGAGTAAGATTGAAAGATTTAGAACTCTTGAATCTTTGATAAGATACGAATTCTTAGTTTGAAATACCATCTGGAATAAAATTGATTTCATAAGTATTTTTGCACTTCACGTTTGCACTAATTCTTAGTTGTGGCCCGGGGTATAACTTTGATTCGAGTAATTTCAAGAAAAAATTTGAAAAAAAAAATAAATAAATAACTGTTTCAATGTCCATTGAACGAAGTAACTGGGTATTGCAAGTCTCAAGAAGCATCGATTTTCACGCTAAAAAGTGTGATGGATAAAAGCAGCTTGACTAGTCTAATTTTTTGGCTTTTGTTACTTGAGTTAGTAAACTCTTAGGGGTGTCTCTGAACCTAGTGCCCTAAAGCCAACTGGTTTGTGAGTCATTGGTACAACGCTCGCTACATGAGTAACTTTAAAAAACCTAAGAAAATGAGACATTGTACAAGTCAGGAAAAAAATGGAAAAAATGGAAAAAATGGAAAAATGAAAAATGAAAAATGAAAAATGAAAAAAAATAAGAAAAAGAAAAATGAGTTTGCTTTATTTTCATGGTAGAATCCCTACTAAGAGTTACATCATATACACATGCATGCATCACATGAAATTAATTTGTGTCTAAAATGAAGATTGAGTATTTTTGATAAGGTGAAAGTGTGATTTTGAATTTATCTTGCTTATATATAATGCTCGTGGATATTTAGAAGTTTTCTTTCAATTTCATAATTTGTTGAACCCAAATTTTTTTTTGAATTTTGTGGGTATATTCACTGCAAACCCTCATGAGACACAACTCGTCCTCTTGGGGTAACCTTGGGGTTTAAAGGCTTGTTGCACATGCTAATTGCAATCATGTTTCATACGAAAATGGGTTAGTATAATATTTTTTTATTATTATTTTACTCGAGGACGGGCAAAAGCTAGGTATGTGGGTATTTGATAGACACATAATTCATACATTTTATTATCCCTAATTTTGTCCTTTAATAATATTAGTTTATTTAATTAATATATTTTATTTTATTTTGTAGGATTTAAAGAAAATATTTGTTGCAATAAAGTCAAAATCTTGGTGATCAAGTAATATTTAATGCTTTTATTCATTTAACGAAATATCCAAGAAGAATCCTACAACAGAATGAAAGAGGTGCATGCAACAATCTTGGTGTACAAGTCAAATCCAACAAGAGAAAAGAAAATTTATCTATCTAGAAGATCTCTTTGAGAAGTTGATTGCCACTAGGAAGTTGAAACCTACATGAAAAAAAAGAACAAAAGTGTCCAAGTTTAATGAATCTAAATTAGGGCACAAATTTATTTTCTCTATAAATAGGTCTCTTTTTTTAAGAGATGGGGAGTTTTAGGTATTGTATTAGTTTAGGTTAGGAATAGGAGTAGATTACATAACTTGCTCATTGTACGTTCGTTGGATGATTGTTAATTAAATGGAGTTTTCTTATTTATTTGTAATCTTTTTTTTTGTAGTTAGTTTAATTATTTTCCATGTCTAGCTAATTTATTTAATCTAGGATGAAGATGAAATTAAATAATTATTCTTGATAATATTTTTCATCTCTTCTATTATTTATGCTTTTATGTTTAATGGATTTTGCCTTCATGTTTCATTATTGAAATACATTCGTTTTATAGTTCTTGTGTGATTTTAAATTAATTAAGACGTTTTGATAGATTATTGTTAAGATATGAGTTTTTCATAATTCATGCTTACTCAAAGAAGTTTTGATGGGTTATAGTTAATCCTTATATTTTCATAATCTATGATTGCCCACGTTAATTATAAAATTACTAAATTAAAGAAAATGGAGATCAAAATCATAGTTGAGATATAAAAAATAGAAGAGATTGAATTTTATGTTATGTTTATTATTTAATGGATTCGGATTCCTAAATTGCTTCTTCAATATTTTCATATTCTAGTTAATCAATTTTCAATCTTTATTTCAAATTCGCCTAAAATAGATATTAAGAATACATTAAAATTAATCTAGTCTTTGTAGGTTTGAAATATACTTGTCAGTTTTTTAATTTGATACTGTGTATTTGCAGTACATTTTTTTATCACATCACTTTGACAGCTCATGGTGGAGTATTCTCACAGCGTCATCGCTTGACACCATTCCCGGTCCTATCAGCAGACGGGTGGGGTGTGCCCAAGGGCGGAGGCAGAATTTTTTTTTCCCCTGGGCTACCAAGTGCCATTTAGATTTCCCAAATAATAACAAACCATTACAGGCCAAACACCCCTAACTTGCTCAAAAACCCACTTTTCCTACTCTCAGAACTTTTATCGAACACCTTGAGGGCGCTGTTTTATTTCCCCTTTCTCTACCTTGTTTGAATGTTCAATAACCAGTGCACAAGCATCCAACAATCATAATAAATAATAACAAACTTGAATAGACTAAATTAAGCTCCAACTCTCCCCAAAACTGTCAAAACCAAACTTTATCCAACTAATTATAAATTAAGCCCCAACTCCCCTGTTCAACACTCTGTAGTAGTCTATCTATATGTGCAAACACACTCTCTCTCTCTTTTTCTTTCTATTACAGGAAAAAAGTGGGGTTTTATACGAGGTTTTGTAATCTACTAATTTCTCTATCTTCATTTACTAGTGAAATCTGATACAAATAACCTAATCTAATCAGATTTCATATTTATCCCTAAACTAAATGCATTACATCTGATCAACATATCCGACCCCTTATATATAGAGGAAAGTTGGTAGAAATCTTTTACAAAGAAATAAAGGAAAAAAAATTGAAGGGAAAAAAACCAAAGACAGAGAAAAAAAATGGAGGGAGAAAATAGGCAGCAGCAAGATCAGCAGCCACGCCCTATGAAGCAGGCGGTAGCAGAGAAAACATGTCGTACCAGTTGAATAATCACTCCACCTGTACAAGACTTCCGGGCTACAGCCCACCCTAGACCAAGTGTGGTTCCGCCCTGCGTCGGCGGGTGTCGCTGCCATGGCCTTAGCGTCATCGAAGTAGGAGTGAGTGGGGTGATTTGCGGCAGATTCACCCGGGCTACCGCCCACCACAACCCAAGTGTGGCTCCGCCCCTGGGTGTGCCTGAATTCAAACCGGACTACTCTTCTTTGTTTGAGTTGCTCCCATGCACGCAAATCGAAAGATCTCACTTTTCCAAGACTGGACAAGTATGTAGAGACCCTTGTGGGACCTTGGAGGGAGTCTCAATCGATCTTTTCTAAGATTTCTTATCATGCCAGTCATGGAGATCTTTCCACTGATAGATAAGAGGGCTCCCCCTTTGAACAGATTCTTAAAGGATACTACATACTTATACGTAAGAGGTGTATTTTGTACCTGTAACACCCCTTTCTCGTAAAAGGAAGGTTGATCACGTGTAAAGCACAACAAACCTTAACTAATTAACAGAGCACTAATAATTTTAAAATATTTAATGGTTGATAATCCATCAATGTCGAATTAAATACAATTTCCAAAAAATTGGCTGAATAATTAAAATATAAAATTAAATAAACCTAGATGGTTAAATTTAGCTCTTTTCAGACAAAACCCTAAATATTAACTGTGCTAGATGTTAACCCTAAAACTTATACCCACATAAATTGCATTTTGTGAAGCAAAACTTTTATGATATATAGTCTGCCTTTAATATATGTAATGGTACATTAAGTTTGAAAACAAAAATTATTTATAATTAATGTAATATATATAATTCATATAAGCTCTTCAATTAGCATATTATAAAACGTTCTTGTAGATGGTTTTTTATTTCACCAAACCATCCTCGTATTTAGTAGGGTGTGCAAGAATCCGAAGTTGGTATCAAGATTCATGCTTTAAAGCAATAGTACATATAATTACGCTTGACAAAATATGGTTATAGATTGATTTGGTTTTCAAAATATGGTTATAGTTCCATTTAAGAACTCAAATCATATTAAGATGTTTTGATTTTTAAACAGAATTTTTGAAAAATGAAATTGTGACCGTCACAATTAAATTAATTAAGTAATAATATGATATAAAAATTATTAATATAAATAATAAAATGCTAAAAAAACTATACTAATAAAATTTTAAATTGAAATTATTAATACCCTTCCATATTTAAATAATTTTTTAAAATTAATCTGCTAATAGAAAAGTTGGATCACATTCAAAATACACCATAGTATAATTATTTTATAACTAGAATACTAGAATTTACATAAACTGACACATACATAACAACATTAGTCATCCAAAATAAGAAAATATTAATTTATAGAACATACAAGATTAGTAGAAAACTAAACCATTTAATTCTATTATTTATACTTTTTGTATTCTGTTATATAATTATATTATTTATAATAATAATATATTAATATTACTTAAAATAATAATAATAATTTTATATAAAAAATTTAAAATTTATTATTTGAGTAATAATGTATGATTTATTATTGATGAAAAATCAAACAAATTTACAAATTTAACAATAAATAATGGAATTTTATTTATAGTTAGAATTTATTATTATTGTTAAATTTTAGTGGACCGCCCCTAAAAAGTACGGTTGAACACCTACTACTAAAAAAGTGTTGTTGAATTACAATTTTATAAAATTTATTATTATTATTATTATTATTATTATTATTATTATTATTATTATTATATATATATATATTATAATGATTGTCTTCTGAATGCAATTAAAAAAATAAATTACTATTTTAAATTGATTGTCTCCAGTTGATCTAAATACACTCTTTTTAGTTATTAGTTTGAAATGATTAACAACTTGGCTATATTCAAAAATAAAAAGTTGGCTAAATGCTACGTTAATTATGCGAGCAAAAGTAATTAAAGTATAGAAAACTGAAGTATTTTTATATATTGAATGAAAGAGAAGATGAGAAAAGAACTTTTCGATTTGGATCGGAATGGAATATGAGTTGAAAAATGGTTAACCGGTTCAGAACTATATTTGTTTTAAAAAAATATGGGTCCAAATTTTAACCAACCTCAATAAATAAAAATGGTTAACCAACTCATTTGGTTCCAATTAATATGGTTTGACCCAACAGTTAACTAACTATATTGTCAGATTTACATATAATAAATTAAAAATAAACCTTCATCATTACAAAGATTAGATGTAGATTATTGCCCTTATTTAATATATTAATATTCATAAATACCAAACATAATCTGCTTCATTTTATATAATCTTGTCATGAAACGTGCACCATTCTAATAATCAACTAAATTTATTTTATTTTTAAAATGATTCAAATTGATAAATAGTAAAAGCAAAATGTTTTTTTTAAAAATACTAAACCAAAATCAAAAGGTCTAATGCTTTGTGAATACTCTTATAGGAATACTAATAGCATAATATTCTAGGCATGTCTTTTCTTAAGGTTAAATCTTGATGATGACGGGGGCTTGATTAAACGGGAAAATGTGTTAGGCACCCCCGATTTTTATAAAAACACAGTTACAGTAATTTTTCAATTTCTATTTTTTTCTTCACGTGTGTGTGTTTATTGGGCCTATGTGCAGTTATCTAGAAGTAGTGTTATGCCTCGTTTGCACCTATATACAAAGGATTTGATTTGTATAAAAGTTCAGTTTTAGACAAGATATATCAGTGATGTTTTGGAAAACAGATTTTCAAACCCTTATGCTCAATAGTAATTCACTACTAGAAAAACAAGAATATGTGACGAAATTTTGTGACAGTTTTTAAAAACAATCACAAAAGATAATAATTTGTGATGGACTTTTTAAGCAATCACAAAATAATAGTATATATGATGGCTCTTAGTGATGACTAATCTTGCCATCAATGTATTATAATTGTGATGACCATGTCAATTATACCAATATTTTCATGCAAAATAATTTTTTTTTTGTGACGCACTAAGTCATCACTTATAGATATACCCTTTTTCGTGATTTCATTTAAGCTATCACTAATATTTTAATATAAGAAATAATCAAAACAATATTTTATGACGGTCGTGACAATCATTAAAAAGATATATTTTTGTGACGACTTTTATTTGCAATTACAAAAAGAAGGTATTTTGTGATGGAATTTTCAAGCCGTCACTAAACAATAAAGTATATGATGGCTCTTAGTGATGACTAATTTTACCATCATTATAAAGTATTTGTGACTGCCATTGCAATCACCAAATTTTATGTGGAAGTAATTTTGTTTAGTAAGTCAACTCACATATGTTTCCTTTTATATTTTGTTTTCGAATTATAATCATGATTTGGACTTTGGTGTAGTGGTAATACTCGTTATTTTGTTTGCAAATGGGAGAAAGTTCGAATCCTACAAGTATCATTTGATACAATTAATATAGTGAAATAAATTATACGTAAATAGAGATTCACATTCTTACATTTGATCCCTAAAGTCTTGTTTTTTTGTGATGACTTTGACAATCACAATAGATTATATGTTAATGTGATTGTATTAATCATTACAAAAGCACTAAGTGTTTGTGTGATTGCCAAAACTATCACGTAAAACCTTTCATGATGGCCATATACAAGACGGCAATTGTGATGCTTAAAGCCATCACGTAAACCTTTCGTGATGGTTTTCCTACTTTTTGTGATGGATTTTGGTCATCACAAATGAGAATTTTTTTAGTAGTGATTGAGGCATTTGATACTTTCATTTTATTCTGTATTCGACTTGAAAGAGTTGAGTAGACTCTACGAGTAAGAAAAAATCATATTAACTGAGATATATATATATATATATATATATATATATTTACATATACCTTAAAATCTCTAAGTTTATTCTGCCAATTTTCGTGTGAAGAGAGCTAAATTTGACCCTCTAGATTTATTTGATTTTATATTAACCCTAAACCTTAACAAAAAATCATATTAATTGTGCTAGATGTTGGAGGGAGTTATTTATTATATTAATACATATTAATCTAGCTACTACTTAATCTAATTAATTAATCTGGAAGTCAACTTTTATTAATAAATATTAAGGTTTAATATAGTCGTCTGTATAAAAATATGATCAAATTCGTATTATACATAGACTATCGGAACACGTGGCAGTTCCGATCACTTTTTTGGTCGGAAAATACAAAAGGGTCACGTATACTTACTTTTGTATACTTTGAATAGCAGAATGGAAGCGTTTATACGTTGGAATACGAATCGTAAAAGAGTCCATACTTCGGGGTTAAATTTATAATTAACCCTTAATATTTTGGTTAAATTAATTTGTGAGGTGACAATCTAGTATAGGGTGTCTTTCTTTTCCCTACAAGATCACAGATTTAGAAAAATAAATATCAGTATAACCCTACATATTGAACATAAGTTTCCCTTAATTTTCTTCTCACTCCTATCATGTTTCTAAAATTAAAATGTATCCCTATAATAATTAAATTAAGACTACGAGTCCTTAACAAAAGGTCCATTTGATTAATAAATTTGTCACATGATTCGCAACCAAATTTAGATATTTGGCGTTTTCGATATCAAAAAACTTTGAACATATAATAAATAAATAAATAAATAAATAAAATAAGGTTCATTGGCATTAAATTGTAATTTTATTTTAAGCATGCAAAGCACATTAGTGATAAACAGACCAAATCTAGATTTAATTTTTCGTCACCAAATGGTTAATAATTAAATGACCCTTTCAAGTTTCACCTAACAACTAAAGCAAAACAATAGCAAACTATTTCTTTTTCTTTTATGCTTTTTAATCAACAACTTGCTAATCCAATTTCGAAATGATTTTTTCTTTAATGTCCTAATGTATTACAATAATTTATTTCAACTTAGGAGAAGGAGTCTAGATAGGGAGTGGATAATTTATTGTCTTCAATTTTCATTACGCAGTTATATATATTTAAGGTTAGTGTTTAAATTACTGTTCAATGCCATAAGGCAAACTTTTCTATATTACTGTTTGATTTAATGGTTACAAGAATTTAATTTCATTAAATATTGGACTGCATGGATATCGCCATCATGTGCTAATTATTTGTACAAAGATATAATCAAAAGAAAATGATAGTATATAAAAGTTGATACAACAAATAAACAGGTTAGCTTATACAAGACCCTAAGCATTATAAGTCGTGGGGTTTTTCTATGAATTTTTATAATGTGAAGCAACTCACATGTGAACTTGTGATTTTTATCATTTTAAAATATTGAGTGGTGGAACAAGTTTATCTATAAACAAATCAAAAACATGTCTACAACTTAAGGTGATTGAGTATTCAATCAAGTTGATATAAATTAATTAATTCAAACCCAAAGTTCACAAAGTTTTGCTTAACAAAAAGGTCTCCTATTTGCTTCTCTGCAATATCTAGTTTAATTTCTCCTGATCACATGGAGAACCTAGCTTTCTATGTTGGAGTAATAGGTAATAGCTACACACACACACACACACGCACACACACACACACACACACACATATATATATATATATATATATATTTATAATTTTTTGCATTTGAACATTATAGCAAACTGATAATTTAATCCATTTTTCATGTACTTTTCAGGCAACATAATCTCGGTGCTTATGTTTCTTTCTCCGGTGTAAGATAAAATACGCACACGGATCCGGATTCAGTGAAGTTCAAGATGGATTGAGCATTGACAATTCAATAGCTTTAAAGTTATATTTGTGCAGCACAAAATTGCATCAACTCAACCATTTTTCTATTAATTTTAAGACCAAGGAGATGTAACTTCATGCTACCCACCGCATTTGGCTCAGTGGGTATGTCTAGCCCTTGCTATGCAAGAGGTCTAGAATTCAAATCTCCCACCCCCAAACTACCAAAAAAAACAAACTTTGTGCTGCAAAAATGCAACTTTTTTATTATTTTCACCCTTAACTTCACTGAATCTGAATCCACGCACCTAGATGTTGGATCAATTTGTTGCTAAATTGTGGCTGCCTCCATAACTGAGTAGTTTTTTTTTTTGGAAATAAATTTGCAGGGAGACATTTTCGCGAATCGTGAAGAATCGATCAACCGAGGAGTTTGACAGCCTGCCCTATATTTGCACATTGCTAAATTCATCTTTATGGACATACTATGGACTTACAAGGCCAGGAAGTTATCTGGTGGCCACTGTAAATAGTTTTGGGATGGTCGTTGAAATTATATATGTATCATTATTCCTTATATATGCACCTCCAAGAATGAGAGTAAGTATTATAATTAATTACTTGCTCTTATTTTTATAATTATCGTGCATTATTTTGTTTAATAATTAATAGGGATCATGAAAATAGGCGATGGAACTTTAATTTTCAGGCTAAGACTGCAAAACTTGCCGGGATTTTGGATGTGGGATTTTTAGCAGCAGCTGGTTTAATCACACATTTTGCTATGCATGGGGATTTGAGGATTGATGCATTAGGTTTTATGGGTGCAGCACTAAATATTGTCATGTATGCTTCACCTCTAGCTGCTATGGTAAGAAAATTTAGTTAAAGATATATAAAGATATACATCACTTTATAGTTCTAAAATAAAAATATATTTTTAATTTTAAAACAAACTAAAAAAAAATATGTTTAATTTTGGAACAGTATATATTTATGCAAAATTGTTGATAAAGACTTTTTTGTATGTTTGCTTTTTATATTTTCAAGTCTTTAATTATCATGTGGCAACCCTTCAAAGTAGGAAGAAATGGATCCACATTTAATTGGTTAGCTAGCCTAGGCCCTAGCTGTAGTTGTGCATATAATAATTATTTACTAACAATTAATTAAATGCAGAAAATGGTGGTGACGAATAAAAGCGTAGAGTATATGCCATTTATGCTCTCATTCTTTATGCTCTTAAATGGAGGGATTTGGACTTTCTACGCGGTCCTTGTGCAAGACTGGTTCCTTTTTGTAAGTTCTTTTAAGTTCATCTAAATTAAACCTGCCCTAAGGCCTCTATATATATAGTCATTTGAGAAATTGAAAATAATCAGTATTCAAATCCTAATTTGTTAGCTAAATCACAATAGCAAGATCAATTGCTAATTATACGGTCACTATAACTCAAAACACCGTCGTTATAGCCGGTTCGCTTTTGATTTGTTGTGGTGACCGTATATATATATATATATATATATATATATATATATATATATATATATATATATATATATATATATATATATATATATATATATGCTGACTCTCTCCAACGAACCACAGGTAGCGAACTAAAAACGAAGCTATAAAAAAATTGATTTTATATGTTATAACGACGGATAAAATCGTCGCTATAGCCGGTTCGTTTTAATCCAAACCCGGGGTTGTGTGTGTGTGTCACAAGCTGAATGTAAAAATGGAGAAATGCAAAAAACACAACCACCCTAGTATCTTTACAAGTAGCCCAGTCAGTATCACACAGTAGGTGTAGGATAGGAGAAGCATGGCTAGAGAACAACCACCCTTGGCCTGCAGTGCCTTTTAGATATCTAACTAGTTTATGCATGTGCAACAAATAAATGAGGAATCCTTTAGTGAAACCAAACTCAAGTAGAATTGTACAGAATTTACTAATATAAGTCATTGTATTGGAGCCTGCTTAAGGCCATACAAGGACTTGACAAGCTTGCAAACTATAGGGACATCATGAAAAAGTAGAAGGAAGTTGCATATAGACATCTTCAAGTAGATATATTTCAGCTTGTATATAAATCCATTTACAGCCAACAAGTTGTTTATTAGAAGGTAGAGAAGTAAGAACCTATACACCGTTAGATTCTAAAAGCCAGTTAGTTGCCATTGCCTGACACCAATTAGGATCTTGAATAGCTTGTTTGTAAGATTTAGGCTCGGTAAGAACATAAATATGATCAAGAAAATACTGATAAAATGTGAATAAGAAATATATTTTTAGAAGAGGTGTCTAATGATGCAGCAGGAGAGTGAAGAGACTCCTGAGGTGAGGAAACTAATACTGGAGAGATACAGAAGCAGCAGATATTTATAAATTAAACTTAAATATTAATATGGGAGTTAATTATTTTAAAATCATGACCATTTCAACTTCAGATTAATTAAACTTAATTTTATATATATCATGTGGGGCGCCCACAAAAATAATATATTGACTTTTGGATGTTTATTATATGAATATATAGGTACCAAATGGGACAGGATTTGTACTTGGCATAATTCAGGTGGTGCTCTATGCAATTTACAGGAAATCTAAGCCATCAAACACCAGTACAAAGTACCTAATAGACAACGCTTAATAGACAACGTTTTTTATAAAAACGTTGTGGTTTTTTTTTTTACAACGTTTTTAAAAAAAACGTTGTAGATATATATGCAAAAACGTTATCTATTTAGAAGGACATTTTTTTTGCTTTAATTAGATAACGTTTTTTTTAAAAACGTTGTCTATTAACAAAAACACGGAGCTTAAAAAAATGTAGAAATGAAAACACGGAGCTTAAAACTTTTCCTATACAGAAATTTCATTTCCTCCTTACTTTTCCCCTAATTTTCCCCGATCTGATTTTCCCTCCTTCCCATTTTTCACACAAAATATTTCAATTTCTTCGCCACCACCGCTCTAAGCTCCAGCGACACATCGGCGATGGAGTAGAACAGAAGCATCTGGAGAATCGGGATCCAGTTCAGCCACCGCTGGTGAATGGCCGCGAACGCCGGTGAATCAGGATCCAGAGTGCGTCTATTATGGCGTTCGCAGCTGCTCTGTTGAATGGAAGCTGTCTCCGGTTGTAGCCTTAGCCACCAGCACCGACGACTCTCAAGTTGCTGCCACTCGAGAAGACGGTTCCCTTGAGATTTAGAGCGTCTCCCCCGGCTCAGTCGGCTGGAATCGTCAGCTAGTACACACCCACTCCTTGCTAAGTTTTCTTCCTATGTGTTTGTGATTTATTTGGTATTTATTGTTCTATGTACAAACGATACATGAAGACCCTAATTCGAGAGTTTCATCCCTGGTTTGAGTATTATTTCGGTAAAGATTTCCTGGATTCGATCAATTTTGTAATTTTTGCAGTAAATTATTGTTCGAACTATGTTTAGAAGAATGTTTTTGGGAGGTAATGTGATTTTATTTCTGTTCTTGCTGTGATTGATTGTAGGCTAAAGGCAGCTGGAATCAGGTTACTAATTCTCCAACTCTTTGATACTGAATTTATGGATGTACTGCAATTAACTTTCCATTTAGACATGGAGAGTTTCCAATTACAGAGCATATCTGTTGGAAAAGTTTATTGAATTTTTAATCTCAAGTCAATATTTCCTTTGAAAGTTCTAGCATGTTTGTACTTTTCAACTCTTTGTTTCTGTGTGATGCAGTTTTATGTTGCATTTTGTACTATTGTAGTTTGATGCATTTGAAGCTGATTTTTGTAACTCTTGTGGCTTTGTATATGGTGTGTATACACGTGTTTGCCCCCTTTTGATGCTTTAATGTTACTTGTGTACTTGTCAAAATGTAAAAAGGGATTGGAGAGCAATCCTTTGTTGAGAAATTTGTAGTTCTGATTCATTTTCCCCTTCCTTGTCTTTCTATTTGTAAAATGTTCTTCTGATTAATTTTTTTTGGAAGGTTCTTCTGATTAGTTCTTGCTGAGTAAAACTAAGCCTAGTTTAAGATTCAGTATTTCAGCTAATGTTTATTGTTGCTCCACTTGACCTTCAAAGTAGATTTTCCTCGTCAGGCCTTTTAGATTTTGGTACATTTAACGTACATTATTTTCCTGCTTTAATATAGATTACATAAGTTTCATCTTATCATCAAGCCTAATTCTGGGCTTCTTCAGATTATTTCAGTTGAATAGTCTCTCTGCCTGTAGAATCATTTAATTGACTTAAGTTACCTTCCTTCCTTGGCTAATTTAACCATCGAGTGGACCTGGATGCTTTTATTTTTGACAGGTTAGAGTTTGTGGCACCACTGCTTATGTAGCGCAAACATCATGGATTCAAAATGAGACAATTCAAGAGAACATCCTGTTTGGTTTGCCAATGAACAGAGAGAAATACAAGGAAGTTATCAGGATCTGCTGCTTAGAGAAAGACTTGGAAATGATGGATTATGGAGATCAGACAGAAATAGGAGAGCGTGGGATTAACCTCAGCGGTGGCCAGAAGCAGCGGATCCAGCTTGCCAGAGCTGTTTATCAGGATTCTGATATCTATCTTCTTGATGACGTATTCAGTGCTGTTGATGCTCACACTGGGTCTGAAATATTTAAGGTGATAATATGAAAGAAAAACACTTGAAGTTTGTTGAGATGCTCAAAAACTTGGTGTCAAATAGTATACAGAAACAGTTGAGAAGCATATATGATGTTTGCATATACTTGCATCCTTATTTTGTAAAACTACATGGTTAATTTTCTAACTTCTCCGAAGCTGTGAAGGAAGCAAGACAAAAAAATGCTTTAATATCAGAACATAATTTTTTAATCATGACACAAGGTACAAACTGCAGAGTTCAGGATCAGTTGAAACTCCACATACACAGTTTCCCTCAGATTTTTTATTTTCTCATGCTCTCTTGCAGGAATGCGTGAGGGGAGCCCTTAAAGATAGGACCATTTTACTCGTGACACACCAAGTAGACTTTTTGCATAATGTTGATCTTATCTTGGTAAGTATAATTTTGTTTTCCGTGATCTCCATGTTAATTTTTTGTTTTGTTTTTAAAGACTTCATATAGAGTTTTCCCTCAACTAAAAAGTTACCTCTCAAAACCAGGTCATGCGAGATGGAATGATTGTGCAATCAGGAAAGTATAATGATATACTCAAATCTGGCATGGATTTTAAGGCATTGGTATCGGCTCATGAATCCTCCATGGAACTTATTGATGTGGAGACAGCAAAACCCAGTGTATAACACTCTTCAGATTGCTTATTAATTTTGATTTCATTTTTGCTTAACAATTTAGCCTTCAAATTGCATATCCTGCCTTTATTGAACAGACTGGGAAAACCTTTACTGCCAGGGGAATGCAAGTGCTTGAACATGTTGGTAAAGAAACCATGGATCTTCTGATTGCAGAAACTAGTATTCAAGGGGGCTGCACAGTTATTGAAGTGGGATCTGACTGACTTGTGTATTTTAATTTTCACGCAGACTGCTAATTTTCATGTCTTCTGAGTACAATTGTTACTTTGTGACATGCATCACATTAAATTATTTTTGAAATTGTAAATGAATGGTATTATTGGAATGTATTTTGAATGGTTGATACATTTTGGCTTTAAATTTAAATGAGAATTTAGACCTTTTAGCTATATATCATGACTTTAACATATTACAGGTGTATTGGTAATGTAGGTGAACCAATTTTTTTTTTCTTTTTTTTTAATCTACAACGTTTTAAAAATGTTGTGTAATCATACCTTCAACAACGTTTTTAATCAAAAAACGTTGTGGAATCATACTTTCTACAACGTTTTTAAGCATCTGCTAATTTTTTGAAAACAAATACACAACGTTTTTTCATAAAAAAACGTTGTGTATTGTGCTTAACTACAACGTTTTTAAAACGTTGTGTAAGGGTGTCAAATAGACAACACCCTTAACCACGACGTTTTTCTGACAGAAACCACAACGTTTTTTCCGCGTTGTCTATTTACTGTTTTGTAGTAGTGAAAATATGTACTACTATCAGCTGATGATGCTTTGGAGGATGGACAGCAGTGAGAAAAGTGCTGAAACCTTGAACCATTAATTAAGGAAGCACTATTTCCGTATCGATATTTAATATTTTCACACATGATTCATATATTAGTCAATAAAAATTCGACATATCAGTTAATATGTGAGGAAATATCAGATGCCTTAATTAATAGAAAAGAAATATCAAACAACTTTTGAAGGAAAAAAAAAGAGAAACAAAGAGCTCACAAATGATCACAAAGACTAAAGAAAAACAAGTACTTGCAACAAATTCATTTTTTTACTATGTCAATATTTTTTTTTTGACAATTGATGCTTTCACGTATATTTTTTTATATTTTTACATAATTTTTTCTCACAAGAGTATACAGTGGGTCTCACCTTAATGTGAAAAAGAACAATATAAAAATAATACTCCCTTTTTTTACTTGTAAAATATTATTTGTTGATGTATTTACTGCATTTTTTTTCATTTATTGGGATACATATCTATCTATTAAATATACTAAATTACAGTACATAACACCATTGCATGACATTTGTCATTCCCAAATTTTAACACATGTCCTACCTAATTAATGTGCTCATTCATTACTACAGTTTTTATATTATCGCTACTTATTTATTATCTCCTAAAATCACTACTTTTAAATCTTACATTAATATTTTGATTTTATAATCCCATAAATCACTACAAATCTAAATTGTTCTGATAATATTAACTGTTCTAATATTATCATTACTAATTTAATTATTATCCCATAAAATCACTACTTTTTAAATCCCAAATTAATATTTTGAATTTATAATTCCTTAAATCACTACAACTCTAAAATATTTTGGTAATGTCAACTATTCTGATATTATCCTTTCTAATTTAATTATTATCTCCTTAAATCACTACTTTATGATATTATCATTACTGAGCTATTATCATTACTCTCCGTTATTTAACCTAATTTTCTCCATATAAATACAACATAATATTATACCATTTATAATTATAAACATAATATTATACAGTTTATGTGACGCCCCCAAAATTAGGTATACATCACCCATCTTAGGTCGTCAGATACATGGTACAGAATTCAAATACAACTTACTAATACAACTGTCGTGTACAATACGATAAAACATAAACTGCGAGTTTGAATACAAATATTGTCACTAGAGATTATACAAACTCAAAAGGAGACCTCATTACAATTATTATCACACTATTTCACAGAATAGTGAGGACTAGTAATGCTATCCTCTGGACCATCACTCCGTTCCCCGACTCGTCCCAGTTATATTCTCATTTCCTGAAGAGAACAGTGAAAGAAAGGGTGAGCTCAACTAGCCCAGTAAGAAATATTATGACTAAGATAATGCAGAATAAATTATCATTAGTCTCCAACAATGTTAAACTGATAAAATATAATAAACATCAAGTTTAACTGCAGTGAAACAAGCAATCCATTAAAAGAGTCAAGTAGAAAATAAAATCTACTATCTTTTATGATTTAAAAGGCTTTTCATCACTGTTATCGCTGGGACTTAGCTTAATAAATAATCCACATCATCGAATCACCTCTGCACTACGGCCAAGGATATTCTTTAGTATCACGACCACAATTATCCATGCACTACGGGCCAAGAATATTTGTGTATTCATTAATGGTCATGATCATGCCAACAAATGTCCATCAATGCACTACGGGCCAATGAGAACTTTTACCACATCATTTGTAATATTACGGTCATAATTACACCGAATAATCCCTGGTTATAATCATACCAAGTCCATCTATGCACTATAGGCCACAGATGACTTTCAAAAATATAAATTTGAGGATGATGACAATGATATAAGAATTCAATAAAACAAGTTCAAAAATTAATTTATCTAGGAACTAATAATGTCCAAATTATCAACATGATACTGCTTTGTAGAGTAAAATTCTAGAATGTTCAGAAGAATATTTCTATGAAAAGATACTGGATGAAGCGCAAATATCAAGGATATTCCACTAATTTCATGGAGTATAGAAGTCAAAATTTTAACCAACTGAGTATAATAAAGAATGGAATAACAAAAGAAATCACCATACATGCGGTACTTCGCATAGACAGGTTATTCCAATAGAATACTAAATAACGAAACCAGGTCAGGCGAAATTCGCACCGACAAGATGTTCCAACAGAATAATAAAGAATGGAATAACAACAGAAATCACCATGCATGCGGTACTTCGCATAGACAGGTTATTCCAACAGAATACTAATAAGGACAGAATCAGGTCCGGCGTAAAATGCACAGACGGGATAATCTAACAGAATAATAATAAAGACGGAACCAGGTCCGGCGTAAAACACACAGATAAGATATTCCAACAGAATAATAAAGACGGAATCAGGTCCGGCGTAAAACGCACAGACGAGATATTCCAACAGAATAGTAAAGACGGAATAATAGAAGAATGTCACCAAGTATATGGTAGACCGCGTATACATGTTATTACAACAGAATAATAAGAAATGGAATAACAACAGTTCTATTCATGAATAAGAAAGAATAACACCCCTTACCGTAAAAGAAACTGAATATAAGAGTAGGGAAGTAGCAGAATACTTTTCTATAGTTTCTCTATAATTCTTCTCTCTGGAGTTTCAGTGAATTCGTAAGAAATAATGAAGGAATGAGCTTCTTATTTATAGGAGAATGGAAGGGCACTGTCCAAGTACGAAATAATTTTGCAGATTTAGTTCTTCAATCAACTAATCAACTAAGTCAAACAACTAACCAATAAGATTTCAACAAAAATTAAAATATAATACATATATATAAACACATGTTTTCAATTTATATATATCAATATTATATATACCACTAGATTTTTTTATCCCCCCATATCCAACATCAATCCCCCAGCCTCCCAATAATCACTTTCACTACACTCTTACACATCACTATCATACTACCACTTTTCCACCATTTTCCACTCACACACACACACATCACACACCTATCACTTTCATATATCATATTCTCCCACCATATACTCAATACATACATATACTTCCATACGTATACTCTTCCATTTCCAAAATTATTTTTCCAACACATATGGGCCCCACATGTGGCCCCCACATGTGGGCCCCACTTTTAAATAATTTTCTACCAATTATTTTGAAAAATGGGTAAATAGGAATCCATAAAATAAGCAAACTTCATAAAAATCACCTTAATAATTTTAACAACATTCATCATCGTTATTACAATTCACAATATTAATCGACCAGGTCGTTGCGAGGAAAGAGGGGGCTTTCCAATAAGGATTTCTCCCTATTGGCGCGCAATTAGGTGACCAAACCTCTCCTTGACAGAACTTCTAGATATCGTTAATATTGCAAATAATAATATTAATAATTTTATCGTCTCAATTATTTATTTTAACAATATAATAAAATATCGACAATAATTGAATCAAATAACGTGAGATACTATGCAACAATTACTATAGCAATAATTGAACAAAACTGAATGACTTCTCACGTAAGCATCAATAATCAATACCGTGTGCTACTATGCAACCATGCGTATTACTGTACTTTTACTACCGAGTAGTTCAACAGTATCAACGGTAAAACTTCTGTCGTTATTTTCATAAAAATATTTTTATCGTTTTCTCAATCCGACAATAATTCTGTTGTAGGGTCCACCAATGATTGCGCCGTTGTACGAATATTCCCTGCTAAAACGAATATTTCCCGACCAATCGAATATAATATAACAACTTGCATATTATTCAAAATTTATAAATATTACCCACAACTATAACATTATATCAATTTCACTCCATAATATTTAAAAAATAATATTTATAGAAAATTCAACTTTATTCAAAAAGTTGGGATTTTACAATCTCCCCTTCTTATGAAATTTCACCCTCGAAATTAGAGTACGTACCTGGTATGTCGAAGAGGTAAGGATACCTTGATTTCATTTCAGATTCTAACTCCCAAGTCATTTCCTCAACATCGTAGTTTCTCCACAAAACTTTGACTTGAGGTATAACCTTGGTGCATAGAATATGTTCCTTCTTATCCAAGATTTGAACAGGAACCTCTTTATACGTCAAATCTTCCGCTATTTCATCCGGTTCTAACTCAATAATGTGGTTCGGTTCTTTCACATATTTACGTAACATGGATATGTGAAAAATGTTATGAACACGAGACATACTTGGCAGTAAAGCGAGTCTATAGGCCATAGTTCCTACTCGATCAAGGATTAAAAATGGGCCGATGAATCAAGGATTGAGCTTTCCTCTCTTTCCAAATCTCGTAACTCCTTTCCATGGAGCAACACGTAACAACACATGATCTCCTATATCGAATTCCACGTCCTTTCGATGAAGATCAGCATAACTCTTTAATTTGTCGATCTTGTGAGGTTTTTATACGTTGCCGGATCGTTTGAATCTTTTTCGTAGTCATACGTACAAACTCCGGTCCCAATAACGTTGCTTCACCCACCTCATCCCAGCATACTGAAGAACGACATTTTCTTTCATACAACGCTTCAAATGGAGCCATGCCAATACTTGTTTGATAACTGTTGTTGTATGAAAACTCCACCAATGGTAATAACTTGTCCTAACTTCCCTTCAAATCAAGGACACATAGTCTTAATAGATCTTCAAGAGTTTGAATAGTCCTCTCCGATTGTCCGTCCGTTTGAGGATGATATGCCGAGCTAAATCGTAAATCTGTGCCCATATCTTTCTGCAAACTAACTCAAAATCGTGAAGTGAATCTTGGGTCTCGATCAGAAACTATGGATACTGGCATACCATGCAGTCTTACAATCTCATTTATGTACATACGAGCAAGATGTTCAAGTGTCTAAGTTTCTCATATCGGTAAGAAATGAGCAGACTTGGTCAATCTATCAACAATGACCCAAATCGCATCTATACCTTGAGAAACCTTAGGAAGACCGATAATGAAATCCATGGTAATGTGCTCCCACTTCCATTCTAGAATTTCAAGTGGTTGCAATGGACCATTTGGTACTTGATGCTCCACCTTGACTCATTGACACGTTAGAAACCTTGAGATAAACAGCGCTATCTCTCTCTTCATATTGCCCCCACCAAAATGTATGTCGAAGATCATGATACATTTTGGTACTCCCAGGATGGATTGCAAACGGTGTGTTGTGCACCTCCATCATGATTTTATACTTTAAATCAGGGTCGTTAGGAACACAAAGCCTGGAGTTGACTCAAAGTATTCCTTCTTCATCGATTCTTACTTCCGGCATAACACCTTCTTTCACTTTCTTCCTCATACGCATCAGCTCCAGGTCTGTAGCTTGAGCAGCTTTAACTTTATCAATTGAAGTCAGTTCTACTCGTATATTCGCCATCATCACATAGGTCCCTGGAGTCTTTAACTCTATCTCCATCCTTTGCAAGTCACATAAAATGGGCCTTTGTGTTGACAATATCGTACTCGTACTTGCATATGATCTTCTACTCAATGCGTCAACTACCACATTCGCTTTTTCAGGATGGTATTGGATGGTATGATCATAATCTTTCAACAGTTCAAGCCAACGTCGTTGTCGTATGTTGAGTTCCTTTTGAGTGAAGAAATATTTGAGACTTTTATGATCCGTAAAGATCTCCACCTTCTCCCCATACAAGTAATGCCTCCAAATTTTAAGTGCGAAGACCACAGCTGCTAACTCTAGGTCATGAGTAGGATAATTCCTCTCATATTCTTTGAGTTGTCGTGAGGCATAGGCTATGACTTTCCCATGTTGCATGAGAACACATCATAACCCTTTTCCCGAAGCATCATTGTAGATGACAAATCCCTCCAAACCAGATGGTATTGTCAGAACAGGTGCTGAAATGAGTCTCCTCTTGAGTTCTTGAAAACTCTTCTCACATTCCTCGCTCCAACCGAATTTTGTATCTTTCCGAGTCAGCTGAGTTAGTGGAGTAGCGATTCGAGAAAATCCTTCTACGAATCTCCGATAATAACCAGCTAAGCCGAGAAAGCTACATACTTCGGTCACTGATTTAGGTTGCTCCCAGCTTTGAATAGCTTCAATCTTTGTTGGGTCAACAGATATTCCATGACTTGATACCACGTGCCCAAGGAATGATACTTCCTCAAGCCAGAACTCGCATTTCTTCAACTTGGCATAAAGCTTATATTCACGAAGCTTTTAGAGTATCAACCTCAAGTGTTGCTCATGATCTTCACGGCTTTTGAAATAAATAAGGATGTCATCAATAAAGACGACCACAAAGTGATCCAAATATTCCTTGAATACTCGGTTCATCATATCTATGAAGGCAGCAGGAGCATTAGTCAATCCAAATGACATGACTAGGAATTCATAATGCCCGTACCGAGTTCTGAAAGCCTTCTTTGGAATGTTATCAGTTCTAATCTTCAATTGGTGATATCCGGAACGAAGATCAATCTTTGAAAAGAATTTGGCTCTTTGCATGTGAAACCCCAGATTTTATGAATAAAGAATTAATTTTCTCGAAATAATTTTTTAATATTATGGTGTGAATTTGAGATAAAATTATAGTTGTGGATAGTATTTATAAATTTTGCAAAGTATGCAAGTTGTTATATTATATTCGATTGGTCAGGGAATATTCTTTGTGTCGGAAAATATTCGTACGACGGTACAATTATTGGTGGACCCCACAACGGAATTATTGTCGGATTGAGAAAACGACAAAAATATTTTATTGAAAATAACGGCGGAAGTTTTACCGTTAAAACTGTTGAACTACTCGGTAGTAAAAGTACAGTAATACGCGTTGTTGCATAGTAGCACACGGTATTGATTATTGATATTTATGTAAGAAGTCGCTCAGTTTGACTCAATTATTGTCGATTATTAATATGAATTATTATAGGGATAATGACGTTTTGTTTTAATTATTATAGCGATGATGACGTTTTGTTTTATTCGTATTATTAACGTAATAAAACAGAAACATCTTTTTATATAAAACAGAATACTTTATTAAAGTTATTTTATAAATAGAATATATTATATTTTATTATGCATAGTGTTGCATAGTGTTTTGCATAGTGTTGCATAGTAAAAATCTTTTTATATAAATAGAATATATTATATTTTATTTAAAAAAAATTTCTTTAAATATGGACCGTCAGATTAAAGTAAATCAATCTGGACCGTTCATGGATTAGTTACTATGCATTCCATTTTCCTATAAATAGAAGCTCATTCCTTCATTATTTTCTTACGAATTCATTGAAACTCTAGAGAGAGAAATTATAGAGAGAAGCTATAGGGAGAAAATTATAGAGAGAAAGAAGAAGAGTATTCTGCTACTTCACTACTTCTATATCCAGTTTCTGTTACGGTAAGGGGTGTTATTCTTTCTTATTCATGAAGAGAACTGTTGTTATTCCATTTCTTATTATTCTGTTGGAATAACCTGTATACGCGGTCTACCCTATACTTGGTGACATTCTTCTATTATTCTGTTGGAACATCCTGTCTGTGTGTTTTACACCGGACCTGGTTCCGTCTTTATTATTATTCCGTTGGAACATCCTGTCTGTGTGTTTTACACCGGACCTGGTTCTGTCTTTATTACTATTCCGTTGGAACATCCTGTCTGTGTGTTTACACCGGACCTGGTTCCGTCTTTATTATTCTGTTGGAACATCTTGTCGGTGCAAATTTTGCCTGACCTGGTTCCGTTATTATTATTCTGTTGGAATAACCTGTCGATGCGAAGTACCGCATGCATGGTGATTTCTTTTGTTATTCCATTCTTTATTATACTCAGTTGGTTAAAGTTTTGACTTCTATACTCCATGAAATTAGTAGAATATCCTTGATATTTGCGCTTCATCCAGTATATTTTCATGAAAATATTCTTCTGATCATTCTTGAATTTTACACTACAAAGCAGTATCATGTTGACAATTTGGACGTTAGTAGTTCTTGGACAAATTAATTCTTGAACTTGTTTTATTGAATTCTTATATCATTGTCATCATCCCCATGTTTATGTATGTTGAAAGTCATCTGTGGCCTGTAGTGCATAGATGGACTTGGTGTGATTATGACCAGGGATTATTCGGTATAATCATGACCGTAATGTTACAAATGATGTAAAAATTAAAAGTTCTCATTGGCCCGTAGTGCATTGATGGACAGTTTTTGGTATGATTATGACTATGGATTCTCTTTGGCCGTAGTGCAAAGATGAATTGTTTTATGGCATGATCAGGACCGTTGATGAAAACACGATTATCTTTGGCCCGTAGTGCATGGATAATTCGTGGTCGTGATACTAAAGAATATCCTTGGCCTGTAGTGCAAGGATGATTTAATGATGTGGATTATTTATTGAGCTGAGTCTCAGCGATAAAAGTGATGAAAAACTTTTAAAATCATAAAAGATAATAGATTCTATTCTCTACTTGACTCTTTTAATGGATTGCTTGTTCCGCTGCAGTTAAACTTGATGTCTATTGTATTTTATCAGTTTAACATTGTTGGAGGCTAACGATAATTTATTCTGCATTATCTTAGTCATAATATTTCTTACTGGGCTAGTTGAGCTCACCCTTTCTTTCACTGTTCTCTTCAGGAAATGAGAACATAGCAGGGACGAGTCGGGGAACAGAGTAATGGTCCAGAGGATAGCATTAGTAGTCCTCACTATTCTGTGAAATAGTGTATTAATAATTGTAATGAGGACTCTTTTTGAGTTTGTATAATCTCTAGTAGACAATAATTGTATTCAAACTCACAGTTTTGTTTTGTCGTATTGTACACGACAGTTGTATTAGTAAGTTGTATTTGAATTATGTGTCATGTATCTGACGACCCAAGATGGGTGATGTATACCTAATTTTGGGGGCGTCACATTGCAACTAGTCAAATAGGTCATCAATACGTGGCAATGGGTACCTATTTTTGATGGTGACATGATTCAACTCCCGTTAATCAATACAAAGTCGCATACTCCCATATTTCTTCTTCACGAATAGAACAGGAGCACCCCAAGGAGAAGTACTAGGATGAATAAAGCCAATGTCTAACAATTCCAGCAGTTGAGTCTTTAACTCCTGAAGTTCAATAGGAGCCATTCGATATGGGGCTTTAGAAATGGGTTTTGTACCGGGTTCAAGGTCGATACAAAATTCAATTTCACGCTCTAGGGGTAGGCCAGGAAGTTCTTCAGGGAATACGTCAGGAAATTCATTAACAATAGAAATATTATTCAAAACTGATGTATTTTTGTTTAGATCTATGACATGAGCTAAGAAAGCTTGACATCCATTTTTTAATAAACGAATAGCTTTATGGCTTGAGATGACAGTGATTGATTTTAATGGTTTGGTTTCTTGAATTCGTATAATAGGTCGATTAGGAATATGAAAGCTAACAACCTTACAAAAATAATAAATTTTTGCATGATGAGTAGTTAACCAATCAATCCCTAGAATTACATCAAATGCAAGTATTTTTAATGCAATAAGATCGACAGGTAATATGTGGGTACCAACTTGAACCAAACAAGACTTATAAACCGTGGATGTAATGAAGGTTTCTCCCAACGGAGTTTCCACAGATAAGTCAAAGTCTAATTTCTTCGGAGTCAAATTTAATCGTTGAGCGCAAGTAGGAGAAATAAAAAAATGGGTAGAACCTGTATCAAATAAGGTATAGACTTCGCTAGAGTTTATGATAAGCTTACCCGTGATGACCTCATTCGGGTTCCTTGCTTTCTAGGAGGTCACTACAAACGCTCTCCCTTGCACTACTGGCTTTGACTTTTCTGGGACGGCCTTTGGTGCCTCCATCCTAGCTAAACTTATCTTCGGTGAACAACAAAATCGGGTTAGGTGACCTTCTCTTCCACAATTATAACATATTTTGGACGGCATCGCGCAGTTTGGACTGATGTGTCCCTCTCCTCCTCATTTGAAGCATATAATAGGTGGTCGTTCTCCTTCCTTAACAATGAGTGCTGGTGCTGATGTCTTTCCATCATTGTTGAATCTCCTCTTCTTAAAATGTCCATTTTTACTGTCTTGGCCATGATTACCACCGAAGTGGTTACCATTTTTGTCATGTTGATTCCCTCCACGTTTGTTGTCGCCGTTTTGATGACCGATACCATTGGTATTTTCATGTTGCCGGCTGCTTTCTCTTAGTTGTGTTGACTCGTTACCGTGCTCCAATAACTGAGCCCTATTAACAACATCTGAGTACAAACACAGTTTATGAGAAATAAGATATTGACGTATCTCCGGTGTCAAACCTCTTAAAAATATTCGCGTCATTCGCTCCTCATTATCGACCAAATGGGATGCAAACCGGGATAACTCCGCAAATTTAACCTCGTATTGCGACACGGTCATATTATTTTGTTCCAATTTGATAAACTCCACTTCTTTCATGTGACGAATACTCTCGGGTGAGTACTTGTTGTTGAATAGCTCTTGGAACTTCTCCCAAGACATCTTGAGTGCGTCAGGCTGGGTACGTTTTACAGATTCCCACCAGTAATCTGCCTCTTCACGCAACATGAAGGTGACGAAGGGAACCTTTTGCTCCTCGGAACATCCCAAGACATCAAATATATTAGTGATCTGCTTTATCCATGCTTCCGCCTTAAGTGGTTTTGGCTTTCCTATAAACTTCGGTGGTCCCAACTCCTTAAACTGTTTAGCAGTGACCGTCCGAGAGTTTCCAGTGTTTCCACCTACATTTTAGACAGGAGCCGCTCTCACCTGATGTTGCATGAATTTCATAAAGCCACTTAACAACCCATCATTCATCATTTGGTCAGTGTTGTTGTTTGTATGAGGATTATCGCCTTCCTGATGCACATTCTCCTGATTATTGATATGTGGAGACTCAACGGTCACTTGTGCTCCATTGCTATTTTCAACATTCTCGGATGTCATTTTCAGATACTGCCACAAAACAAAGGTTCATTAACATATAACGTATTATCCATATACTTTGACCGACCAATTAAATACCAAATAAACTTAGGTAGGTCATACTAGCGAAGGAATTCCCCGTCTCTCCCCTCCTAGTTCTAGTCTCACATCATAGCCAGGGATCATATCCCTAAGCTTTGATATTAACTGTAAAGCCCCCAAAATTAGGTATATAGCACCCATCTTGGGTCGCCAGATACATGGTATAGAATTCAAATATAACTTACTAATACATCTGTTGTGTACAATACGACAAAACATAAACTGTGAGTTTGAATACAAATATTGTCTACTAGAGATTATACAAACTCAAAAGGATTCCTCATTATAATTATTATCACACTATTTCACAGAATAGTGAGGACTACTAATGCTATCCTCTGCACCATCACTCCGTTCCCCGACTCGTCCCAACTATATTCTCATTTCCTGAATAGAACAGTGAAAGAAATGGTGAGCTCAACTAGCCCGGTAAGAAATATTATGACTAAGATAATGCAGAATAAATTATCATTAGTCTCCAACAATGTTAAACTGATAAAATATAATAGACATCCAGTTTAACTGCAGCGGAACAAGCAATCCATTAAAAGAGTCAAGTAGAAAATAAAATCTACTATCTTTTATGATTTAAAAGGTTTTTCATCACTGTTATCGCTTGGACTCAGCTTAATAAATAATTCACATCATCGAATCACCCCTGCACTACGACCAAGGATATTCTTTAGTATCACGACCACAATTATCCATACACTACGGGCCAAGAATATTTGTGTATTCATTAATGGTCATGATCATGCCAACAACTGTCCATCAATGCACTACGGGCCAATGAGGACTTTTACCACATCATTTGTAACATTATGGTCATGATTACACCGAATAATCCCTGGTCATAATCATACCAAGTCCATCTATGCACTATAGGCCACAGATGACTTTCAAAAATATAAATATGAGGATGATGACAATGATATAAGAATTCAATAAAAAAAGTTCAAGAATTAATTTATCCAGGAACTAATAATGTCCAAATTGTCAACATGATACTGCTTTGTAGAGTAAAATTCAAGAATGCTCAGAAGAATATTTCTATGAAAAGATACTGGATGAAGCGCAAATATCAAGGATATTCCACTAATTTCATGGAGTATAGAAGTCAAAACTTTAACCAACTGAGTATAATAAAGAATGGAAAAACAAAAGAAATCACCATGCATGCGGTACTTTGCATAGACAGGTTATTCCAACATATTACTAAATAACGGAACCAGGTCAGGCGAAATTCGCACCGACAGGATGTTGCAACAGAATAATAATGAATGGAATAATAACATAAATCACCATGCATGCGGTACTTCGCATAGACATGTTATTCCAACAGAATACTAATAAGGACGGAATCAGGTCCGACATAAAATGCACAGACAGGATATTCCAACAGAATAATAATAAAGACGGAACCAGGTCCAGCGTAAAACACACAGACAAGATATTCCAACAGAATAATAATGACGGAATCAGGTCCGGCGTAAAACGCACAGACGGGATATTCCAACAGACTAATAAAGACGGAATAATAGAAGAATGTCACCAAGTATAGGATAGACCGCGTATACAGGTTATTCCAACAGAATAATAAGAAATGGAATAACAACAATTCTCTTCATGAATAAGAAAGAATAACACCCCTTACCGTAAAAGAAACTGAATATAAGAGTAGGGAAGTAGTATAATACTTTTCTATAGTTTCTCTATAATTTTTCTCTCTGGAGTTTCAGTGAATTCGTAAGAAATAATGAAGGAATGAGCTTCTATTTATAGGAGAATGGAAGGGCACTGTCCAAGTACGAAATAATTTTGCAGATTTAGTTCTTCAATCAACTAATCATGTAAGACCCCAAATAATTAATAAATGAAATTTAATTTCCTTTAATTATTATTTTGAATAGTAAGGGTTGATTTGATTAATGAGGATAATTATGGGTAAAATATGCAAATATTTCAAAATATACAAGTGGTTATAAAATATTCATTGTTGTCGGGGAATATTCGTTTGGTCGTGGAATATTCGTACTGTCGGGGAATATTCGTACGACGGCGCAGCCATGTGTGGGCCCCATAACAGAAAGCGATTGGAGGAAGAAAACGACAAGTATAAGCTGTTTAAAAATAACGGCGTAGTTGTTACCGTTTACACTGTTGGAATACCCGGTGGTTAAAATACAGTAATACGCGTTGTTGCACAGTAGCACACGGTATTGCACAGTATTTTGAATTATTGATCCTTACGTAAGAAGGCACTACTCAATAATTGCTACAGGAGTTACTGTTCATTACTTTATTAATTCAATAATTGCTGCGTTGATATTTATATTATTATTGTTTCAATAATTGTCATTGCACAGTATTTTCAATTATCAGATCAATAATTCATATTATTTGAATAATATTATCAGATAAAATTATTGGCAATGTCTAGAAAGTTCTGTCAAGGAGAGGTTTGGTCATCTAATTGCGCGCCAGTAAGGAAAAATCCTTATTGGAAAGCCCCCTCTATCCTGGGAACGGCCTGGTTGTCAGTACTGTGATTTGGTAATATTATTTTTAATAATTAATTATTGATTATTATGATAAAGAAAATATTTATTTTATGTGGATATAGATGGAGAAAATTTTTAATGTGACAATTGTTGAAAATTAATATTTTATCTTTTTCTGATAAAATAGTTCATTTAAATATATTATTTTAATAATATATTAACGATGATATTTTTACAATGAATGTGGGATATATGAGTATATGAGAAGGTAGAGTATTTTTGTGGCATTAAATGTTTAACACATGTTTTGTGTGTCGGTGGACATAATTTTTGACCGAAAATTGAGTATAGACTGTAAAATCGCCCGTTTGTGGATTTCGGTCAATTTCTGTTTGGAATTTGAAAAAATTTTCTTCTGCAAAGTTGTAGAGAATGGAATTTCCTATGGAAATTCGCGAGTTTCGAATTTTTCTGATAAACAGGCTATTTTCTATGAATTATTGAAGTTACGGAAAATAAAATGATTTTTTATTAATTATGGTGGGACCCACTTTTTGGTGGATGTTGAATGCACATGGGCTGCTGAAATTTTCAGCATTGAGGGGCTGAAAGCATGCGTAGAAATGTGATTTTGATAATAATATTATATTAATTTAGTCTCCTTTGGCGTTCTAACATTTTCCTATAAATAGAGGGCTAAGTTAGAATTGAAAATCACACCAGAAACAAAGTTTTCTCTCTTTCTCTCTCTATATTATCGAGCGTATTCTTGTGAGTATACTTTGAGTGTTGCTATACGGTGCGAGTTTCTGTCAGCACTATACCGAAATTCAGTCAGCAGTACGGTTATTTTGAGGTAAGGGATGTTATTTTCTTCTCAAATGATATTTTTTCTTCAATATCATTATGCCGGAATATTGGTGAACTTTTTTATCAAATTTGGAACTTTTTGTGCCGGAGTTACTATTCACGTATACGGTACTATTCACGTATACGGCACTATTCACGAATACGGCACTATTCACAGAAAAATTATTTTTTTTCTTTTCGTCCAAAATATCTATTGTGGATACTAGCTTTGATTGTATCCATGTTTTGATCATTCTTGAATTTTACACCACTATGATTATTTATGAGGTATTTTTGGACATGGATAAAACAAAGTACGAATCCTTAATCCTTAATCCTTGTCATTTTGTTTCACTGGATCCGCTACTTTAAAAATATTTTTTATCATCTTCAGTCTTAAAGGATGTATTATTGAATATCTTTGGCCTGTAGTGCAAAGATGAATGATTTCTGATGAATATCTTTGGCCCGTAGTGCAAAGATGAACAGGTGTTTAGATGAACATGACCAACAAATGAATATCCTTGGCCTGTAGTGCAAGGATGAATATATGATTCAAGATGTGTATTGATTGATGTTACAAGGATAAAAATATTGTTGATGGACTGTTAAATTCATAGACATTAGTAGATTTCATCCTCTACGTAACTCTTCTATGAATTAATATTTTCCGCTGCGAATATTGATTTAAAACTTGTTGTCTATTGTATTCTATCAGATTTTTCCCTGTTGAAGACTAACGATAATTTGTTGTATATTATCTTAGTCATAATATTCTTTACTGAGCTAGTTGAGCTCACCCTTTTCCTTTTTGTTCCATTTTTCTTCTCAGGAGACGAGAATATAGCGGGTACGAGTCGGGGTATGAATTGATGGTCCTTGAGAGAGTTGTTTAGTAGTCCTCACCATTTTTGTAAAATAATATATCAATAATTGTATTGAGGACATAGTTGGGTATGTATACTGTCTAGATGACAATGTTTGTATTCAAACTCATAGTTTATGGGTTGTAAAAGTTGTGGTTGTTTCTGTACCATGTATTTGGCGACTCAAAATGGGTTGGATGGAATGGACCTATTTTGGGGGCGTCACAGTTGGTATCAGAGCTTAGGGATATGATCTCTGGCGGAGATCGGGGAATAGAACTAGGAGGGGAGAGACGAGTAATTCCTTCGCTAGTGTGTCCTACCTAAGCTTATTTGTTAGTTGGTCAGTATATAGGGATATTATGTGATATGTGATTTGCTTAATTAACCCTTGTTTTATGGCAGTATTTAAGAATGGCAACCGAGAATGTTAACAATGGAGTTAATGAGACCGTGGAGATGCCTGTACTTACCAACGAGGAGAACGTGCAACAGACTGGTAATGTTCCTCCTGTGAACAACACCACTGATCAGACGATGAACGACGCAATGTTTAGAAGCTTTTTGCAGTTCATGCAAAATCAGACGAGGGAGACTCGTGTTCAAAATACAGGAGGAAATGATAACAATTCACGGGTTGTCACAGCCAAGCAGTTCAAAGAGCTGGGACCACCAGAATTTAAGGGAAAGCCAGACCCGATCATGGCGGAGACATGGGTCAAGCAAATTACCAAGATATTCGATGTCTTGGGATGCACGGAGGAACAAAAGGTTCCATTCGCCACCTTTATGTTCCGTGGCGAGGCAGACTACTGGTGGGAGTCTGTGAAACGTACCCATCCAGCCGCACTCAGCATGTCTTGGGAGACGTTTCAGAAACTATTTAATGACAAATATTTTCCTGAAAGTGTTTGTCATATGAAGGAAGTGGAGTTCATCAGATTAGAACAAAATAACATGACGGTGTCTCAGTACGAGGCAAAGTTTGCAGAGTTATCCAGGTTTGCACCTCATTTGGTGGAGAATGAGGAACGTATGACGCGGATGTTTCTGAGAGGTTTGAAACCCGGCATACGACAATATCTCATCTCTCATAAATTTTCTCTCTATTCAGATGTTGTTAACAGGGCTCAATTGTTGGAGCGAGACAACGAGTACGGTCAACCGAGGTACCACAATCAGGATCATACTGAAGATAGCAGTCAGCAAAATAACGATAACCAGTGGAGAAAGAAAAAGATGGACAAAAATGGTAACCACTTTGGTGGTAATCATGGCCATGAAAATAGAAGAAGCGAGTCAGGAGGAGATTTTAAAAAGAGGAGATTTAACAACGACCATGTGAAGACGACAGTGCTGGCAACAACTGGTTCTAAGGGAGGAGAAAGACCACCGGTCATATGCTACAAGTGCGGGAAAGAGGGACATATCAGTCCAAACTGCCCACAACAGTTCAAGGTATGCTATAATTGTGGAAAGGAAGGACATATCGCTCGAGATTGTACGGTAGCAAAACCTAGTTCAGCGGGGACGGTGATTCAAAAGGCTGTCCCAGAAAAGCCAGAGTCAATGGTTCCTGGAAGAGCGTTTGTTGTGACTGGTCAACATGCGAGGAACCCAAACGAGGTGATCACGGGTAAGCTATTTATAAATTCTTGCGAAGTTTATACCTTACTTGATACCGGTGCTACCCATTCATTTATCTCTCCTGCTTGCGCTCAACGTTTAAACTTGACTCCGGAGAAATTAGACTTTGACTTATCTGTGGAAACTCCGTTAGGAGAAACTTTCATCACATCCACTGTTTATAAATCTTGTTTGATTCAAGTTGGCACCATCACCTTACCTGTTGACCTTATCTCTTTAAAGATACTTGCTTTTGATGTGATTTTAGGGATTGATTGGTTAACTACTCATCATGCCAAAATTGATTGTTTTCGTAAGGTTGTTAGTTTTCATATTCCTAATCAACCTGTTGTTCGAATTCAGGCAACTAAACCATTAAAATCAATCACTGTCATATCTAATCATAAAGCTATTCGTTTATTGAAAAACGGATGTCAAGCTTTCTTAGCCCATGTTATGGATTTGAATAAAGACACGTCAAAATTGAATAATATTCCTGTTGTTATTGACTTTCCTGACGTATTTCCTGAAGAACTTCCCGGTCTACCCCCAGAACGTGAAGTTGAATTCTTTATTGATCTTGAACCTGGTACAAAGCCCATTTCTAAAACCCCATATCGAATGGCTCCTATTGAACTTCAGGAGTTAAAAGTCCAACTACAGGAGTTATTGGACATCGGTTTCATTCGTCCTAGTACATCTCCTTGGGGTGCTCCTGTTTTATTCGTAAAGAAGAAAGACGGGAGTATGCGACTTTGTATTGACTATCGGGAATTGAACCATGTCACCATCAAGAATAGGTATCCTCTACCTCGTATTGATGACTTGTTTGACCAGTTGCAAGGAGCACAATTCTTTTCAAAAATCGATCTTCGTTCTGGATATCATCAGCTGAAAATTAGAACTGAGGATATTCCAAAGACTGCCTTCAGAACTCGGTATGGGCATTATGAATTCTTAGTCATGTCTTTTGGATTGACTAATGCTCCTGCTGCTTTCATGGATATGATGAACCGAGTATTCAAGGATTATTTGGATCAATTCGTTGTTGTCTTTATTGATGACATCCTCATATATTCCAAAAGCCGTGAAGATCATGAGCACCATTTGAAGCTGGTACTCCAAAGGCTTCGTGAAAACAAGTTATATGCTAAGTTGAAGAAATGCGAGTTCTGGCTTGAGGAAGTAGCATTCCTTGGGCACGTGGTGTCAAAAAATGGAGTATCTGTTGACCCGACGAAGATTGAAGCAATACAAAGTTGGGAACAACCGAAGTCGGTCACTGAAGTACGTAGCTTTTTGGGCTTAGCTGGTTATTATCGGAGATTCGTGGAAGGGTTTTCTCGAATTGCTACTCCATTAACTCAGCTAACTCGGAAGGATACAAAATTCGTATGGAGCGAGGAATGCGAGAAGAGTTTCCAAGAGCTTAAGAGGAGACTTATTTCGGCACCTGTTCTAACAATACCATCTGGTTCGGATGGATTTGTTATCTACAGCGATGCTTCGGGCAAAGGGTTAGGATGTGTTCTCATGCAACGTGGGAAAGTCATAGCCTATGCCTCGCGACAACTTAAAGAGTATGAGAGGAATTATCCTACTCATGATCTAGAGTTGGCAGCAGTCGTTTTCGCGCTAAAGATCTGGAGGCACTATCTATACGGGGAGAAAGTGGAGATATATTCAGATCATAAAAGCCTCAAATATTTCTTCACTCAAAAAGAACTCAACATGCGGCAACGACGTTGGCTCGAGTTGTTGAAAGATTACGACCACACTATTCAATACCATCCTGGAAAAGCGAACGTGGTAGCTGACGCATTGAGTAGAAGATCATATGCAGGAATGAGTGCAATGATGTCAAGTATACGCATAGAGCCAACTTTAATAGAAAAAGTTAAGGTTGCTCAAGCCACCGATCCGGAGCTGATGCATATGAAGACGAAAGTACAAGAAGGTGCCATTCCAGAAGCGAGAATTGATGAAGAAGGAATACTTCGAGTCCACTCCAGACTTTGTGTTCCTAACGATTCTGATTTGAAGTACAAGATCATGATGGAGGCACACAATACACCGTTTGCAATTCATCCTGGAAGTACCAAAATGTATCGTGATCTTCGACATACATTTTGGTGGAACAATATGAAGAGAGAGATTGCAAAGTTTATTTCAACGTGTTTAACTTGTCAACGTGTAAAGGCGGAGCATCAAGTGCCAAAGGGTCCATTGCAACCACTTGAGATTCCGAAATGGAAGTGGGAACACATTACTATGGATTTCGTTACGGGTCTTCCTACGGTTTCTCAAGGCATCAATGCTATTTGGGTTATTGTTGATAGATTAACCAAGTCTGCTCATTTCTTGCCGATACGGGAGACTTATTCCCTTGAACGTCTTGCTCAAATGTACGTAAATGAGATTGTAAGATTGCATGGCATGCCAGTATCCATAGTTTCGGATCGTGACCCAAGATTTACTTCAAGATTTTGGGTTAGCTTGCAAAAAGCTATGGGTACGGAGTTACGATTCAGTTCGGCATACCATCCTCAAACGGACGGACAATCAGAGAGGACTATTCAAACTCTTGAAGATTTATTAAGACTCTGTGTCCTAGACTTCAAGGGCAGTTGGGATAAATATTTACCATTGGTGGAATTCTCCTACAACAACAGTTATCAGGCAAGCATTGGTGTGGCCCCATTTGAAGCATTGTATGGACGAAAGTGTCGCTCTCCAGTATGTTGGGACGAGGTGGGTGAAGCAACATTGTTGGGACCCGAGTTAGTACGTATGACTACGGAGAAGATCCAAACGATTCGACAACGTATACAAACGGCACAAGATCGACAAAAGAGTTATGTGGATCTTCATCGAAAGGACGTAGAATTTAGTGTTGGGGATCATGTATTGTTGCGTGTTGCCCCATGGAAGGGAGTTACAAGATTCGGGAAGAGAGGAAAGCTTAATCCACGATTTATTGGTCCGTTTCAAATTCTTGATCGAGTAGGTAATGTAGCCTATAGACTCGCGTTACCTCCAAGTATGTCTCGTGTTCATAATGTTTTTCATATATCTGTGCTTCGTAAATATGTGAAAGACCCGAACCACATCATTGAGTTAGAACCGGACGAGATAGCCGAAGATTTAACGTATGAGGATGTACCTGTCAAGATCTTGGATAGGAAGGAACATGTCCTACGCACGAAGGTAATACCACAAGTTAAAGTTTTGTGGAGGAATCATGCTATAGAGGAAATGACCTGGGAGTTGGAAACGGAAATGAAAGCGAGGTATCCTCACCTTTTCGAAACACCAGGTATGTATGTCAATTTCGAGGACGAAATTTCATAAGGAGGGGAGGTTGTAAGACCCCAAATAATTAATAAATGAAATTTAATTTCCTTTAATTATTATTTTGAATAGTAAGGGTTGATTTGATTAATGAGGATAATTATGGGTAAAATATGCAAATATTTCAAAATATACAAGTGGTTATAAAATATTCATTGTTGTCGGGGAATATTCGTTTGGTCGTGGAATATTCGTACTGTCGGGGAATATTCGTACGACGGCGCAGCCATGTGTGGGCCCCATAACAGAAAGCGATTGGAGGAAGAAAACGACAAGTATAAGCTGTTTAAAAATAACGGCGTAGTTGTTACCGTTTACACTGTTGGAATACCCGGTGGTTAAAATACAGTAATACGCGTTGTTGCACAGTAGCACACGGTATTGCACAGTATTTTGAATTATTGATCCTTACGTAAGAAGGCACTACTCAATAATTGCTACAGGAGTTACTGTTCATTACTTTATTAATTCAATAATTGCTGCGTTGATATTTATATTATTATTGTTTCAATAATTGTCATTGCACAGTATTTTCAATTATCAGATCAATAATTCATATTATTTGAATAATATTATCAGATAACATTATTGGCAATGTCTAGAAAGTTCTGTCAAGGAGAGGTTTGGTCATCTAATTGCGCGCCAGTAAGGAGAAATCCTTATTGGAAAGCCCCCTCTATCCTGGGAACGGCCTGGTTGTCAGTACTGTGATTTGGTAATATTATTTTTAATAATTAATTATTGATTATTATGATAAAGAAAATATTTATTTTATGTGGATATAGATGGAGAAATTTTTTAATGTGACAATTGTTGAAAATTAATATTTTATCTTTTTCTGATAAAATAGTTCATTTAAATATATTATTTTAATAATATATTAACGATGATATTTTTACAATGAATGTGGGATATATGAGTATATGAGAAGGTAGAGTATTTTTGTGGCATTAAATGTTTAACACATGTTTTGTGTGTCGGTGGACATAATTTTTGACCGAAAATTGAGTATAGACTGTAAAATCGCCCGTTTGTGGATTTCGGTCAATTTCTGTTTGGAATTTGAAAAAATTTTCTTCTGCAAAGTTGTAGAGAATGGAATTTCCTATGGAAATTCGCGAGTTTCGAATTTTTCTGATAAACAGGCTATTTTCTATGAATTATTGAAGTTACGGAAAATAAAATGATTTTTTATTAATTATGGTGGGACCCACTTTTTGGTGGATGTTGAATGCACATGGGCTGCTGAAATTTTCAGCATTGAGGGGCTGAAAGCATGCGTAGAAATGTGATTTTGATAATAATATTATATTAATTTAGTCTCCTTTGGCGTTCTAACATTTTCCTATAAATAGAGGGCTAAGTTAGAATTGAAAATCACACCAGAAACAAAGTTTTCTCTCTTTCTCTCTCTATATTATCGAGCGTATTCTTGTGAGTATACTTTGAGTGTTGCTATACGGTGCGAGTTTCTGTCAGCACTATACCGAAATTCAGTCAGCAGTACGGTTATTTTGAGGTAAGGGATGTTATTTTCTTCTCAAATGATATTTTTTCTTCAATATCATTATGCCGGAATATTGGTGAACTTTTTTATCAAATTTGGAACTTTTTGTGCCGGAGTTACTATTCACGTATACGGTACTATTCACGTATACGGCACTATTCACGAATACGGCACTATTCACAGAAAAATTATTTTTTTTCTTTTCGTCCAAAATATCTATTGTGGATACTAGCTTTGATTGTATCCATGTTTTGATCATTATTGAATTTTACACCACTATGATTATTTATGAGGTATTTTTGGACATGGATAAAACAAAGTACGAATCCTTAATCCTTAATCCTTGTCATTTTGTTTCACTGGATCCGCTACTTTAAAAATATTTTTTTATCATCTTCAGTCTTAAAGGATGTATTATTGAATATCTTTGGCCTGTAGTGCAAAGATGAATGATTTCTGATGAATATCTTTGGCCCGTAGTGCAAAGATGAACAGGTGTTTAGATGAACATGACCAACAAATGAATATCCTTGGCCTGTAGTGCAAGGATGAATATATGATTCAAGATGTGTATTGATTGATGTTACAGGGATAAAAATATTGTTGATGGACTGTTAAATTCATAGACATTAGTAGATTTCATCCTCTACGTAACTCTTCTATGAATTAATATTTTCCGCTGCGAATATTGATTTAAAACTTGTTGTCTATTGTATTCTATCAGATTTTTCCCTGTTGAAGACTAACGATAATTTGTTGTATATTATCTTAGTCATAATATTCTTTACTGAGCTAGTTGAGCTCACCCTTTTCGTTTTTGTTCCATTTTTCTTCTCAGGAGACGAGAATATAGCGGGTACGAGTCGGGGTATGAATTGATGGTCCTTGAGAGAGTTGTTTAGTAGTCCTCACCATTTTTGTAAAATAATATATCAATAATTGTATTGAGGACATAGTTGGGTATGTATACTGTCTAGATGACAATGTTTGTATTCAAACTCATAGTTTATGGGTTGTAAAAGTTGTGGTTGTTTCTGTACCATGTATTTGGCGACTCAAAATGGGTTGGATGGAATGGACCTATTTTGGGGGCGTCACAAATCAACTAAGTCAAACAACTAACCAATAAGATTTCAACAAAAATTAAAATATAATACATATATATAAACACATGTTTTCAATTTATATATATCAATATTATATATACCACTATATTTTTTTATCCCCCCATATCCAACATCAATCCCCCAGCCTCCCAATAATCACTTTCACTACACTCTTACACATCACTATCATACTACCACTTTTCCACCATTTTCCACTCACACACACACACACACACATCACACACCTATCACTTTCATATATCATATTCTCCCACCATATACTCAATACATACATATAGTTCCATACGTATACTCTTCTATTTCCAAAATCATTTTTCCAACACATATGGGCCCCACATGTGGGCCCCACCTCTAAATAATTTTTCACCAATTATTTTGAAAAATGGGTAAATAGGAATCCATAAAATAAGCAAACTTCATAAAAATCACCTTAATAATTTTAACAACATTCATCATCTTTATTATAATTCACAATATTAATCGACCAGGTCGTTCCTAGGAAAGAGGAGGCTTTCCAATAAGGATTTCTCCCTATTGGCGCGTAATTAATTGACCAAACCTCTCCTTGACAGAACTTCTAGACATCGTTAATATTGCAAATAATAATATTAATAATTTTGTCATCTCGATTATTCATTTTAACAATATAAAAAAATATCGACAATAATTGAATCAAATAACGTGAGATACTATGCAACAATTACTATAACAATATTAGAACAAAACTGAATGACTTCTCACGTAAATATCAATAATCAATACCGTGTGCTACTATGCAACAACGCGTATTACTGTACTTTTACTACCAAGTAGTTCAACAGTATCAACGGTAAAACTTCTACCGTTATTTTCATAAAAATATTTTTGTTGTTTTCTCAATCCGACAATAATTTTGTTGTGGGGTCCAATAATGATTGCGCCGTTGTACGAATATTCCCTGCTAAAACTAATATTGCCCGACCAATCGAATATAATATAACAACTTATATACTATGCAAAATTTATAAATATTACGTACCCACAACTATAACATTATATTAATTTCACTCCATAATATTCAAAAATAATATTTATAGAAAATTCATCTTTATTCAAAAAGTTGAGGTTTTACAGTTTAAAATATTTAAAACAAAATTAAAATAACAAATAATATTTATAACTTACTATGTTGATTTATAATCCTCAAAATCCACTACTTTTTAAACATAATTATTATATCCTAAAATCATTATTTTTCTAATATTATAACATTCATAATTATACCATACATTATATCATACATGTATGATATAATATTATAATACATGTATGGTATAATATTATAATACACGTATATAACAAAATCACTACATATCTAAACTATGCGGATATTATCATTACTAATTAAATTATATTACAACATAATATTATATCATTTATAATTATATTACAGCATAATATTATACAATTTAAATCATTTAAAATAAAATTAAAATAACAAATAATATCATTCATAACTTACTATATTGATTTTATAATCCCTTAAATCACTATTTTTTTTCAATCTAAACGGTTTTTATATTATTGTTACTTAATTATTATCTCCTAATATCACTACTTTTTAATCCCGCATTAATATTTTGATTTTATAATCTCATAAATCACTACAAATCTAAACTGTTCTGATAATGATAATGTTAACTGTATTATCATTACTAATTTAATTATTATCTCCTAAAATCACTATTTTTTAATCCCAAATTAATATTTTGAATTTATAATCCCCTAAATCATTACAAATATAAATTGTTTTGGTAATATCAACTATATTCTGATATTATCCTTTCTAATTTAATTATTATCTCCTAAAATCACTACTTTGTGATATTATCATTACTGAGCTATTATCATTACTCTCCGTTATTTAACCTATTTTTTTTTTCTATAAATACAACATAATATTATACCGTTTATAATTATATTACAACATAATATTATACAGTTTAAAACATTTAAAATAAAATTAAAATAATAAATAATATCAATCATAACTTACAATGTTGATTTTATAATCCCCAAAATCTACTACTTTTCTAAACATAATTATTATATCCTAAAATTATTATTTTTCTAATATTATACCATTCATAATTATAGCATATATTATATCATATCTAAACTGTGTGAATATTATAATACACGTATATAACAAAAATCACCACCTATCTAAACTGTGTGAATATTATCATTACTAATTAAATTATATTACAACATAATATTATATCATTTATAATTATATTACAACATAATATTATACAGTTTAAAATATTTAAAACATAATTAAAATAACAAATAATATCAATCATAACTTACTATGTTACTTTTATAATTCCCTAAATCACTACATTTTCAATATAAATGGGTTTTATATTATTTTTACTTGATTATTATCTCCTAAAATCACTATTTTTTAATCCCACGTTAATATTTTAATTTTATAATCCCATAAATCACCACAAATCTAAACTATTCTGATAATGTTAATTATTTTAATATTATCATTACTAATTTAATTATTATCTCTTAAAATCACTACTATTTTTAATCTCATGTTAATATTTTGAATTTATAATCTCCTAAATCACTACAAATCGAAATTATTTTGGTAATGCCAACTGTTCTGATTTTATCATTTTTAATTTATTATTATCTTCTAAAAGTACTACTTTATGATATTATCATTACGACTGAATGACACTTCTGTCCCTCCAAGTTATCATCCATTTTCAAAGTCATCCCTAAAATTCAATTATTGTCAGTTAAGTCCTTAAAGTGATATTTTGTTGGCGTTTCCGTTCCCTCGGCCCAATTTAACCTCAACCTGACCCATTTTGACCAATTTTGACCCAACCCGATCCAGTTTGACCCAACACAAATTTTTAATATTTTAAAATATAAAATTATTTTTAAATAATAATTATAGTTAACATTTAAAAAATATATATATATATATTTAATATTTTAAAATAATATTTATTTTTTATATTTAAAATAAAATATTATTTTAAAAATTTATAAAGATAATTATTATTATTATAAGGAAAAAAAATATTAGAAACTTTAATTTTATTTTCAAAAATGAGTAAAGTTTCATAAAATATAGATTCAAAAAAAATTACATAAGAAAATTAAATATTATTATTATTTTAAACTTATTTTAAAAATAATTTTATATTTTAAAATATTAAAATTTTGGGTTGGGTCAAACTGGGTCGGGTTTGGTCAAAATGGGTCGGGGTGAGGTCAAATTGGGCTAACGAAATGAAAACGCCAACAAAATGCCACTTTAAGGATCTAACAAACGAAATTGAACTTTAGGGACGACTTTAAAAGTGAGTGATAACTTGAAGGGACAGAGGTGTCATTCAGCCGAAATTGAGCTATTATCATTATTTTTCGTTATTTAACCTAATTCCTCCCTATAAATACATACCAACTATTACGCAACAACTCATGCTACAAATAATTTTATATACTATTGAAAGTGCAAATGAATTACAGCACCAGCCCTGGGCTAAAGCCCAAGGTGCCTGAGTTTTAGGCCCACTGAAATTTATAAATTTTTAGGGCCCCAAAAAGATATTTGTTAGCCCAGCTCACGTCAGTTTAAATTTAAAGGCCCAAAAAAATTTTATCCAATGAAATAGGCCTAAATCTCAATGACAGACTTGTATTATTTCGTACTGATGCTCTTTTATTAATGAAAAGTTCTTAGTTTTTTTGTTTATCTTAATAACAATTCGCAAAAGGCCCCTTTTTGTCGCTTTAGGCCCTTAAAAACTCGGCGTCGACCCTGATGAATTATATGGAGACCTTCAGATTATGGTGATAGTACATTCACTGGGAGGAGCTATGTCTTCATTTTGTGGACTATATCTTACAGTGTTTATATTTATGGCTTCTTCATCTATTGCATTCTATTATCTAGATTGTAGGTTTGCATGATTTGTTAAGTACTAGCATTCGGTAAATCATTTTCATTATCATTAATAGTTTTTTTTTGACATTATGGTAATACTATGAGTGCTAGGGGTGTTCAACTGGTAAAAACTGGTCCGAACCGATACTGAAATCGGCCAAATTTGATACTGGTATACCGAATTGGCGGTAGAGGTTCGGTACCAATTTTTACAAAAAATTAATATAATTTTTATTTTTATTTTTATTTTATTATTATTACTATTACTATTTTAATCATTATTTTATTAATAATAATAATAATAAATTAGAAAACTGGTATATACCTGGTTTTTTGTACCGAACTGGCCGGTTTATTCCGGAAAACCCAAAAAAAAAACCGAACCATTTGAACAGTTCTAGTGAGTGCCTTTACAATTACATAAAATGAATAAAAAACTAATGAGACAATGTATTTGTTTTTTAACTATAACATTGTGTTATGTATGACACGGTGCTATACTGTTATGTTTTTGGACACGATATTTGTTTGATATGAAGATCCAACATAAATATTAATGCTCGTGCTTTTCATTTTTCGCATGTAACATGTAATTTCCCTTACGGTCTGAAGACCGAAACTGAGACATTCTTCATTTGTTTCTCCTTTCGTTTGGATGTTTGAATTCTGGTGCAAGTAAGCGTATGAGACATGGACTCTTTAAAATGCATCAAGTACCTATGTCAGATATTTGAGGCTTAGTGAGGTTTGTGTAATATGTAACATACTTCAAATATGTCACTAACAATCATATCAATATAACAACTCGATGACATTGTGCATTACACTTTCTAAATATTTGTTAGTACTTTGGAATGAAAGAGGTACCCATTTTTAACCTTATTGGTTACATTATAAATATTTTTATTAAGAGATTAATATATATATATATATATATATATATATATAAATATATATATATATGTGTGTGTGTGTGTGGGCCCAGGTGTAAAATTAGGGTTCACATGACCTAATTAAATGTGCAAATTAGGGTTCGTATAACCTAATGGAATGAAGATGGAAAAGTCAAAAATAAATGTGTTAGACCCGAGATAAGTCTCCACGTGTCCCGAGGTAGAAGACTCATGGAGGCGGTTCATTTTGGGAATTGATTGAGGGATTGGATTGGTGGCTAGAAGAACATGACAATATGGGCATTATTCTAATTACTAAAGGGTATTTCTAGAATTTCTCTGAAAACATGTGCCTAATATGTGATTACTTAATTCCAGGAATCTCTATAAATACCCCTTCCATTCTAGGAAGGAAGGGGGATTCTTTTGGTAGCTTAAGGCTTGGAGATTCTATCTAAAAGCACTAAAAAGGTTTGAACACTCTCTCAACTCGAAGGACTCAAGAAGTCTCTTTGAATCCCAATAACCCTAACACGGTTCCTAAATTCTAGGGATTCTGTTACGTGTCGTTGGAGTAATCGCCCACCTGTTCTTCTCCCCTCTTCAATCAATCAACCAATTACGTGCTCTTCGTTGATTTCTCTCCTCTTCAGCCAACACGAAACCCTAAACTAGCAAGGCGCGATTTTCTTGCCCACATTTATTTGGCGACTCTGCTGGGGTGGTGTAGAATTCGTGAAGGGTATGCCCACAACTCGAAGTGGGAGAACTACAGGATGAGCTACTTCACAAATAAATAGTATTACCTCACCGGATCCAGTTCCAAGGCAAGCAACTCAAGCTTTCCAAGGCGCAAATCTGGATTTTGACCAACCAATTATTGAAGATGCTTCAGAAGGGAGTTCAACATCACCCAACAAACCAACGCAGGAAGGCAAGGCGATGATGCAAACAGAGAGCAGACAAATGTTATGCAACTGGAGATGCTCAAGGCATTGAAGAAATCAAGAGAAAGGCAAGGGATGATGATGGCCATGATGCTGGAAATGCAAAGGAAGCTAGAGAAAAGGGGAAATTTTCCCCAGCAGTTGATGCATATTCCCGCCTTCAAAGCTATGTTCCCAGGTAGTTCACAGGGGGAACAAGAAGGAGTGGAAGATAACAACAATAGCAGCAACAACAAAGAGAACCAGATTGTACCTCCATCGATAGAGAATCAGTTGGTTCCAATCATCAACTTGGAACCCCAGAACAGTGGTGATGCACCACAAGCCAGGTTGGAAGCAAGCCAACCTCAGACACACATTATCCCAACCGCTCTTCCAGCATTTTCACAAGTGTAAACGCCAACCATTCCAAGCCATGTCCAGCGAGTGAGCCAGCAGCTGCCACAAGCGCCAGCTTTGCACGATGCAAATGTGAATCAACCAATTTCTCTACCATACATACTGCCGATACAACAGTATATCACAACACCCCAGATAGTTCACGCCACAAGCCAGTACGTGACGAAGGATGATATGATCGACGTGATCAATCAACTCTGCAGACAGACATCTTGACCCTCAGAGTTGGACTTTACTTCTCCTTACCCTACACTCTTCGGAGGCAACCTTACCTAACAGGGTATATTGAGCATCCCCCGCATTTTCCAAAATACAATGGGAAGAAAGGAAACGATAGGGAACATATTTCTAGGTTCGTAGAGTCGATGTCTCTGTGGATGGGATATGATGAAGTGAACAACCACAACTTTTTGATGCGGGAATTCAACAAAACTTTTACGAATAGTACCTTCAGTTGGTACTATAATTTGGAGAAGGGGTCAGTCCATGATTGGGATGACCTAAAATTATAATTTTTTAAGAAATTTTTCTATGTGCAGAAATAGGTAACCATTATAGAACTCATGCGGTTCAAACAGAAGCTGAATGAGGAGCTATCGGATTATGTTGATAAGTTCAGGGCCCAGGCACAGAAGTGCGCAGAGCCGATTGAAGAAAAGAACCTGGTCAGCATTTGCAACAATGGTGCCTTAGATTTCTTCAAGCCCCACCTCATTACCAAGGCTTGTGATTCTTTCGCGACATTCTCATCTTTTGCAGAAGACTTGGGAGGAATCATGACACTACCCACTAGCCATGCGACGGTTACATGGAAGGGCAAAAGGACAATAACTGTGGCTTTGGCTGACTATCAGTCATAACACATGGGGGCATGAGGGAGAAGCATGAGAAAAATTTTGATTGAAGCAAAGGAAGGCCTAGAGACAAATATGCAAGAAAGTCAGTCCCAGAGGCTATCGCATGCAGTGAGAAAGCATTTAGGGGTCTATACGAGCAATGAATTGAACATGGGGTGGTGAAACCCCCAGGGCCTAGATTTGTAGTGACAGAAGAGATGAAGAAAAGACCGAACTTCTGTGTATACCACCAATACGCGAGACATTCCACTATGGACTGTTACAGCCTAAGGAGGATATACAATGAGAAGCTAGTAAATGGGGAGATTGAACTTGGAAAGGAAAGCAGTGTTCATGACAAGCCACTGCCAAATAACAAGGGGAAAGAAACATGCAACACTGTTATCCACATCACAATCCTAGAAGTGGAGATGATGATGGAAGAAAAGGAGGAGTGTGAGCCAGGCCTGCAGGTGATGGCATTGATGAACGGAGCTAAGTTCAAAAATTTTTTTGATCAGATATGATTGGCTAAGGAAGCAAGGATAGAGGCCACCAAGGCAATCATTAAGGCTACTGAAATGCAGGAGACTTTTATGACCATAAGCAAAGGATTTGCAGTGAACACAATGGAAGAAGAAGAAAATAAGATATCTTTCTCTAAAGCTGATAGAGAGATAAGATACCCACACAACAGGCCGCTGTATGTGACAGTAGTTATCAACGGCATAGAAATACGGAGGGTGTTCATTGACAATGGAGCATCTGCAAATATTATGCCCTACACCATGTTCAAACGGTTAGGCTTGCCATAGAAGAAGATTGTGAAGGAACAAACGAACATTACAGGATTCGCCAATCAGAGCACAAGAACCCTGGGACACATCAAGGTAGACATTCAAGTTGGGAAGATTGGAGGGCCTGTAATGTTCCATGTTACAGAGGTGGATGCAGCATATCATGTCTTACTGGGAAGGGCTTGGAAAAAAAAATATGGGGTGGTACCCTCAATCTTTCATCAGTGCCTAAAAGCTATTTGGAATGGGAGAGAAGTGAAGGTATCAGTAACTCGAAATCCCTTTGGACCAGATGAGGCACACATCACCGAAGTAAATTTCTTTGATGATGTCGCTGAAGAGGGAGAGAACCAGGTCACGAGGCCTGATTCCCTAAGACTATCAAGCTGGGAGGAAGTACAGGAAGATAAGTTTGTACCTGCAGAAAAAGTGAAGAAGAAGACCTCAAAACATGGAGAATGTTTCAAAAATATGAAGCCAGTAGTAGTAGACTTGGAGAAGGAAGGAAGAGAAGAAAAGAAAAGGCCAGCAGATCCTGAAGATGCCAGAAATATAATAAATGCCAAACGGATAACACAGTCTGAGGATGGCCAAAAGGAAAAATGGGAGACAGTTGTTAAACTCGACGGAAAGATGGTGTTTCGATTGTGATGATTGCAAACCCAACGGCTCAGGAGGTGTCCCCCACTCCAGCAATAATAAAGAAGGAGAAGTTGTACAGCAGAAGGTAGAAACAACTCTAGAATGCTTCTAGGATAGGCCAAAACGTCAACAAAATGAATTAGAGGAAGTTCATTTGGCAACAGAGGGAGGAACGCCAAGACCAACTTATGTTAACAAGGAGTCGGATGCTAACCAGAAGGAGGAGTTTGTATAATTATTGCGAGAGTATAGGGATGTATTTACTTGGAATTATGACGAGATTCCCGGAATTGACAAAGATCTTGTAGAGAAAAATCTAAATATAAGTCCGGGAATGAAGCCAGTGAAGCAAGCACCTCATAACTATGCACCCAAAGTTGAAACTCAAATAAAAGAAGAGATCAAGAAGTTGCTTGAAGTAGGTTTCATCAAGCCAATTCAACATCCAACATTTTACCGGTAAAGAAATCAAATGGACAACTGCAAATATGTGTGGGTTTCAGAGACTTGAATAAGGCATGCCCGAAGGACATGTACCCATTACCTAACATAGACACTTTGGTAGATGTAACGGCTAATCACGAGATGATGTCATTCATTGATGGGTTTGTGGGTTACAATCAGATAAAAATGTTCGTAGAAGATGCAGAGTTGACAACCTTTCGTACCCCGTTTGGGAATTTCTACTATGTAGTAATGCTATTCAGATTGAAGAATGCGAGGGCAACTTATTAGAGGGCAATGCACGCTATATTTCATGACATGATTCATGATATAGTGGAGGACTATGTGGACAAGATAGTAGTGAAATCCAAGAAGGTTACAACTCATGTGGAGGACCTGAGGAAAGTGTTTGAGCGATGCCGAAGGTACAAGTTAAGGATGAATCCAAAGAAGTGCGCCTTTGGAATGACGAATGGAAAACTCTTGGGCTTCTTGGTGAACAACAGAGGTTTAGATGTGGATCCAAGCAAGGTGAAAGCAGTTACAGAGATGCCCCCACCAAAGACGCAAAAGCAGTTGAAGAGATTTCTAGGGAAAGTCTCATACATGAAAAGATTCATGCCAGCATTAGCCGAAGTCACAAAACCTTTCGAAAAATTGTGAAAAGGAAAGGCATAATGGGACTGGGGGCAAGACCAACAACAGGCCTTTGAGAAGGTGAAAAGAATTTTGGCTTCAACACAAATGATGGTAGTGCCACAAAGAGGAATGTCGTTGTAGTTGTACATCACATCTACCAAGAAGTCTATAGGTAGATTGATCACGCATGAGGTGGATGAAGAAGAGAAACCTGTGTATTACATTAGCCGGATAATCAGAGGACCGGAAACCAGGTATTCACAGGTAGAGAGGCATTGCCTAGCGTTGGTGTTCATTGCACAGAAAATGTGGCATTATTTTCTAGTGCACGAAGTAAAGATTGCAACAAAAAACTGATCCGATCAGATATCTATTGACAAGGCCATCATTAGTAGGAAGACCTACCAGATGGATGATGATTCTTTCTGAATACGACATCAAGTGTGTAACACCGAAGGTAATCTGATGTCAAGCCTTGGCAGACTTGCTAGCCCAATTTCCAAATGGAGAATATGAACCCCCTTATGAGGATCTTCCGGGTGGAGAAGTAGAATCAATTGAGTTGATGGGTGAGGATCCATAATTGTAAGACCCCAACTTTTATGAATAAAGAGTAATTTTCTCGAATTATATTTTTGAATATTATGGTGTTGATTTGATATAATGTTATAGTTGTGGGTAATATTTACAAATTTTACAAAGTAAACAAATGGTTATATAATATTCGATTGGTCGGGAATATTCGTTTTAACAGAGAATATTCGTACGATGACACAATCATTGGTGGACCCTACAACGGAAGTATTGTCGTAGTTAGAAAATGACAAAAAAACTTCATAAAAATAACGGCGGAAGTTTTACTGTTAACTGTTAAAACACCCGGTGTTAAAAATACAGTAATACGGATAGTTGCACAGTAGCACACGGTATTGATTATTGATGCTTACGTGAGAAGTCACTCAGTTATACTCAATTATTGCTACAGTAATTGTTGCATCATATCTCTAATATTATTGATTTAATTATTGTTATAGTATCATCTGCATAATATGATATATTATTAAATCAATGATTGAGAATGTAAAGTTATTCATATTATTATTTGCAATATTAACAATGTCTAGAAGTTCTGTCAAGGAGAGGTTTGGTCACCTAATTGCGCGCCAATAAGGAGAAATCCTTATCGGAAAGCCCCCTCTTTCCTGAAAACGACCTGGTTGTTAAATATAGTGAATTATAATATTAATGATGAATAAGTTCGTGTTAATTAAAGATAAATTTTATAGTGTTGGAATTATTTGTGTTAGTGGGAATCGACATTTGTTTCGATAATAATTGATGTTTGGAGGATATATTGTTCAATCGGGTTTTCGGGACACTTTTCGTGTCAGAGTACTATTCACGAGTTACTATTCATGAGTTACTATTCATGAGTTACTATTCACCCGTAAAATATATTTCTTTTCGATCCAAATTTTTTTTGGGAACAATATTATTCCATGAGGAGATGTACTAATTTTTTAGACCGTTGGTTGAAGATATAATAGTAAATCAATATGGACCGCTGATGGATAGTTATAATAGTAAATCAATATGGATCACTGGTTTAAAATTTTAATAGTAAATCAGTATGGACCGTTGCTTTAAGTTTTAATAGTAAACCAATCTGGACCTTTCATAAGTTAGTTACTATGCAGTCCATTCTTCTATAAATAGAAGCTCATTCCTTCATTATTTCTTACGAATTCACTGAAACTCTAAAGAGAGAAATTATAGAGAAACTAAAGAAAAGTATTATGCTACTTCCCTACTCTTATATTCAGTTTCTTTTATGGTAAGGGGTATTATTTCTTTTGTAATCATGAAGAGAACTTCTGTTATTACATTATTTATTATTCTGTTGGAATAACCTGTATACGCGGGCTACCCTATCTTGGTGATTTCTTTTGTTATTCCATTCTTTATTATACTCAGTTGGTTAAAACTTTGACTTCTATACTCCATGAAATTAGTGAAATATACTTAATATTTGTGCTTCATCCAGTATCTTTTCATGGAAATATTCTTTTGAGCATTCTTAAATTTTACTCTATAAAGAAGTATCATGTTGACAATTTGGACGTTATTAGTTCCTAGATAAATTAATTCTTGAACTTGTTTTATTGAATTCTTATATCATTGTCATCATCCTCATGTTTATATTTTGTTGAAAGTCATTTGTGGCCTGTAGTTCATAGATGGACTTGATATGATTATGACCAGGGATTATTCGGTGTAATCATGACCGTAACGTTACAAATGATGTGGTAAAAGTCCTCATTGGCTCGTAGTGCATTGATGGATAGTTGTTGGCATGATCATGACCATTAATGAATACACGAATGTCCTTTGCCCATAGTGCATGGATAATTTGTGTTCGTGATACTAAATAATATCCTTGGCCGTAGTGTAGGGGTGATTCGATGATGTTGATTATTTATTAAGCTGAGTCCCAGCGATAAAAGTGATGAAAAATCTTTTAAATCATAGAAGATAGTAAATTTTATTCTCTACTTGACTCTTCTAATGGATTTCTTGTTCCGCTGCAGTTAAACTTGATATTTATTATATTTTATCAGTTTAACATTGTTGAAGGCTAACGATAAATTATTCTACATTATCTTAGTCATAATATTTCTTACTGGGCTAGTTGAGCTCACCCTTTTGCTTTCATTGTTCTCTTCAGGAAATGAGAACGTAGAAGGGACTAGTCGGGGAATAGAGTGATGGTCCTAGATGGTGCATTAGTAGTCATCACTATTCTGTGAAATAGTGTGATAATAATTATAATGAGGACTCCTTTTGAGTTTTTATACTCTCTAGTAGACAATATTTGTATTCAAACTCATAGTTTATATTTGTCATATTGTACACGACGGTTGTATAATTAAGTTGTATTTGAATTCAGTACCTTATATCTGGCGAACCAAGATGGGTGATGTATACCTGTTTTGGGGGCGTCACAATAATGGTGGAGTTTGGCTTTTGATGGATCATCTGCAGAAGGTAAAGGTGGAGCAGGAGTGGTGTTGACCACCAAAGAAGGAAATGAAGTGGCCTTGTCATATAAATTGGATTTCCCTTGGACAAACAATGAAGCAGAATATTAGGCGTTCATACTAGGATTGTTGGTGGCTCAAGAATTGGGAGCCAAACATCTTAAAGTAAAGGGAGATTCAAACCTCATAGTGCAGCAAATAAGAGGTCATTTCGGAGTGAAGGAACCTATCTTGATGCCATATCGAACTGTAGCACAAAAGGTGATGGAAGCTTTCAAGAAGGTGGTGATTGAATATGTGCTAAGAGGACAAAATAAATAACCTGATGCACTAGCAACAGTAGCATCTCGAGTCTATATCCAAGGAGAAGATTTGGATGTGAAGGTAATGAAGAGAACTCTCCCAACCACGGTGCTAGACTTGTTCCCCAAAGACATGATAGATGATTTGAGACATGACATCTCCCATCAATTATAAATAAAGGAAGAAAAAATACCAATCGTGGAGCTACAGAAGTACAACATCATCAAAGGTGTCTTGTATCACAAAGAAGCAGATGGTGTATTGACACGATGCTTGGGGAGGCAAGAAGCAAATAGAGTCTTACATCAGGGGCATAAAGAAAACTACGGATTTGCAGACATATGCATGTATCGTAGGCTACAACGTCAAGGGTGTTATTGGCCTGAAATGAAGAAGGAAGCAAATGTCCTACAACGCCAATGTGTTTCATGCCAAGAATACCACAGGGAGGAGGAATGCGCATTCACTGATGACATAGCAGATTGGCGAGGCCCTTATGTGGAGTTCTTAATTACAAAGTGAGAATCTCCCAACCGAAAAGAAGGATGCAATTATAATAAAGAGGAAGTCACGACGATTCTTCTTGAAAAATGGAGAATTATTCAGAAGAGGGTTCAATGGCAAGCCCTTACGGTGTCTTGAACTAGGCGAAGCCAAAGATTTAGTTTACCAAATGCACAAAGATGAGCACTAAGGGGGATCCAAGTTGTACAAATAACTTATTGATCATGGTTACTACTGGCCAAAGATGGAATGAGATTTTCTAGAATTTGTTAAAAAGTGTCACATTTGTCAAATACATAGAAACTTGATATATGCTCCCGTCGTGGATTTGCGAACCTTAGCAACACCATGGCCCTTTTATACACGGGGAATGGATCTTATAGGTCATGTTCACCCTAATTCCAAGGGTAACATATGGATTTTAACTACCACTGAGATATACACAAAGTGGGTGGAAGCAGTACACTTGAAGAAGGCCACGGGACCAACAGTGGAAAATTTTATCAAGAAGCACATCATTTGCCGTTTCGGGATCATACAGATCATTTTTTCGAATAATGGACATCAATAGGGACATCAAAAATCTGATGGAAAGATACAGGGTGAAATATTACAAATCATCACCCTACTACCCGAAAGGCAACGAACAAGTAGAGGCTACAAACAAAACTTTGATAAAAATCTTGTCAAAAACCCTAGATGATCATCTGAAGAAATGGGTAGAAAACCTACCAATAGCGTTATGGGCATATCGAACTTCAAAAAGAAAGCCTACTGGCGAAACCCCATACGCCTTGGTTTATGGTGAAGAAGTTTTCTTGCCCACCGAAATAGAAATACCTTTGACTCGAATGTGACTTCGAAGCTTAGTCGAGGAAGAGAGCCGACCAGCCGCCCTGGAGGCATTAGGTAACTTCCGAGACAAGGCTAAAGAAAAGCTTGAATGGTACCACGAATGACTGCAACGACAATACAATACCGCGGTGGTACCACAACAAATTCGGGTGGGAGACCTGGTGCTCAAAAAGGAAATTCAAGTCATGAGGGGGACCCCAACCACTAAATTTTTCTCCAAATGGGAAGGCCCATATAGGGTAAGAGAGATCTCCAAAAGTGAGTATTGCAAGATATCTCGTGTGGGATCAGATGCTATCTCAGGCCCATTAAACTTGAAGTGGGTAAAGAAATATTATACATGATAAGAGCATCACAAAAAGTTATACTTTCAACTTCAAAAGTAATCGAGGCACCTGACTAACAGCCCTCAAAAGTTACACTTTCAACTTTAAAAGTGAGCGAGGCACCTGACTAACAGCCCTCGAAAGTTACACTTTCAACTTCAAAAGTGACTGATGCACCTGAGTATAAGCCCTCAAACCCGAAAGTTACACTTTAGCTTTAAAAGTGGAGAACGTTATGCTTTATTCGACAAAAGTAAAAAAGTTACACTTTAACTCTAAAAGTGGTAAACGTTATGCTTTCTTCAATAAAAGTAAGATTTACTAAATGAAACGTTAGGCTTTTCATTAAAAGCAATTTTATTATCAATGAATTGACAAACTTTCACTTATACTTGAACTTTTTTAAAATTTCTTAAAAAAAAGAAGTATAAATTCAAGTGTTGGTTTGTGGAAAATATATATATGTTTTTTCACAAAATTCATATTTTCTTATAATACCTAATGTTGTCTTGGAATATTAATTTGAATAACTTGAGATTCAATGAAAAATATTGAGTTTTAAGGAATCATTTAAATTAAAATTAATCAACAAGGTTAAAGAAAACACATTTTAATGAATGAAATACGTGTAAATGAGTTTCTAAAACAGGAAATCGAAAAAAAAACTACTACAACAAGTCATGATCTAAAGGCCAAGACATATCAAACTGAAGTGGAGGCATAGCTAAAGCCTCCAAGTCAGTAATGGCAGCGTCTCGAATCTTCAGATTTGCAGCTTTCAACTCCTTAACATGTTGGGTAATTGACTCTAAGTCTCGCCGCTGGCACTCTACATCTCGAAGCTGGTTATCTAAATCTTGAGACTGAATCTTTAATTTTTTTGCGGCTTTGTCAAGTTTAGAAAGCTACATTGAAAAGGATTCATCTTCACACTTACGTACAGCAACCTCCGAACATAGTGCAACAAGATTGAAACTCGACTTGAGAAGATCCAGCCTAGTACGAAAAGGAGACATGTTAACACCTACGGATGCAAGGTCATCTACATCATCACTAAACTTCTTCAGGTCCTCGACTTGCAACGAATATAAGGAATAAGTGTGCAACCCAAGAAAGAGGTCTGCGAGCTGATCTAGGAAGAAGGTTTGGGAGGAAACCGTCTTAACAATCTGTCGGACAAGCATCCGCGGGAACCGAGCTAGGAGACGCTCCAGACTTTCCCAACTAGAAGCTGATATCTGGAAACCCCTCCGTGAAACAAGATACCCATTTGGATTGAAGAAAGCTCTGGCATGAGCAACTTTAGAAGACACCATAGAATCTGTTGAGACCAAGGATGGAAGAGCAGAAAGAAGTTGTATGGCTGAGGATTCCTTGAAGCCTTGGTCACCTGGAGGATAACCAAGGTCACTATATGGCGAGTGGGCAACATCCAAATGGAGAGCATCAAATAACACGAGTGCCTCAACAGGCAAAGACAAATCTTTCATCTTCTTGCTCTGAAAAACAAAATGTCAAAACACAATATATTATAAAGAAAAAGAGGAAAGGATATTTAAGAAAAATCATAAGTTGAATAAAGAAAGATACTCACAATATAGTCAATGGAAAAAGAATCAGGAGATGCCGCAGAAAGAGTAATGTCATTCAACCCTCCCAAAGTGGTATCAACAATGCCCTCCTGAGTAATCACCACCTCGGTAGAATTCTTTTGGGGAGGATGAACATTACTAATAGTTTCAGAATGATTCCCCCTCGAGGAACTAAGAGTCTCATCAACATCTTCAAACCCAAAATAGGGAGAAGTCATGGGAAGGTTTGAAGAAATTGCTATATCACCTACAACAAGACTTGAGCTCACATCAGATAAAGTGACCTTAGCATCAAGGCTAACACAATCATCGCGAGGAGTAGATGACTCAATATCAACAAAGATAGGTTGGAGAGGCTCAAGACTAGTGGAAGCTGCCGTAGAAGCCTCATTTGAAGTACCATACATAAACCCAAGAGGAACGTTATCATCATATTCATCGACCACGGTAACCTAAAAAAATAAAGGAAACAATTACTCAATGATATGTAAAAGCAGTAATACAAGGGATGAAAGAAAATTGAGAATAGTACGACAAAATTACCAAATTTCTACAGCGCTTCTTGATCGGATCCTCGGCTGCTGGGATACTAGGATCAACATTATCAAGGGGGCATTTTGCTAATGGATTTGTGATAAGCCTGATAGGATGACGACTGATTGGAACCACGGCAAAAGCAATAGGAGGAGCTATCCCAGAATCAATAGTATTAGCTGCTCTCGTTTTAGAACAAGTAACTCTCATCTCCTCGGCATCAGAGGATCCCTAGGGAGGAGCTAGAGAAGACACCTAAAACGGAGCCAGTGGGGGAAGATTCCTAGAAGTAATGGGAGCCTGTGAGGGAAAAGTATCTGGATCACCTCGAAAAGGAATATCTGTTAACTGAGGGAGAGACGACTTAGGCATCAAAATGTCATGCTCAGCCAACCGACTACTGGCTGGCCAAAGTGCTGAACGAACATTGGGCTTGGGAGAGCATAGCAGTCGACCCCATTGGAGACGTTTTAGAATAGCAACTGGCAATGAACAAATCAAGGTATCATTCTCCCATCTTTTAAGATTGACCTTCCAGTAATTACGTTCGCCAGTAGTATACCGCCCGCTCCAGGAATCATCTGGTATGACAAAAGGAATGGATCTATAAGGATCACTTGGTAGCCTCGGAAATGCCCATGTAAAAGAGAGGGAGGTAGAGACGAAATTGAGGAGAGCAACCTCATAATTCCCCTGAAAGGTGTGACCGAAAGGGATTTCCTGGTCATATCCGAATTGTCTCATGACCCTGTGAGGAGAATACAGTACAGTGCCAAAACTATTATTCTCAAGAAAATAGGGAAGCTCTGTCAACCGAAGGAAAACGAACCAAGACAGTGCAGAACTACTCAAGCTAGTTTTGTTTAAGCTTGAGTAGGTACGAAATTTGTGCTTCTAAAATTGAGGTAGATGACCGCAACCTCCTGAAACAATGGTATAGGGACGAGCAGTGAATCACGAATAATCATCAAGGAAAGGCCGCAACTCCGTACTGTCAGGACTAGATCCGTGATCAATCCAATGTGTCGTGCGAGGAATGATGTTGAGTGATGGAAAAGAAGGAGACTTCTTCTTCTTCTTAGAAAGATGCTCAAGATTGGAATAGCCCGGAAAGCGCTCGAAAAGAAAGATCTGAAGGAAAGAGCATGGAATGAAGCAATTGACATCATACCTGGGTAAATAAAAAAATAAAAAATATATAATAAGAAAAAGGTTAAAGGAAAAGAAGCGCAGTTTGAAAGACAATTAATAAAAAAAATATGAAAGTGATTACCTCCCAACGGATTCTTTCATGGCAAGGCATGTTTCGTCTAGGCGACGATATAAGGTCCCTATGAAGAGAGAAGCAAGGGGAATCTCCGAGCCCCGGGATAACAATGCTGCCAAGCTGAACATACGGGCAGAAGGACCGTCTATGGGAGACCGAGGGAAGAGGAAGCGGGATAGCCACATAACCAGATAAGCCATTAGTGGTAAAGGACAAATTTTTTCACGGAAGGTAAGAACAGATTTGTCGTGAATAGAGCTGTCCCACTTGTTGGTCTTGTAGTCACGGATGAAGTAGCGTACCCAGGATAACCAAGAATTTTTCTGCCGACTTAAGGTCTCGAAGTCTGAAAGGAGTGTATCGCCCTTGAAGCGGGAGATGAAGTGGGAAGATTTCTTGAAAGCCTCCATCAAATAGGCAACACAATTGTAAAGTCCCCGAACCCGGATACTTGAAACCCGAACTCGGTACTTCACGATATCATTTCTATGAGCGAAATTCTACTAATAATAATAACACTAATATATATAAATAATCATTTTACAATACTTATTCATCAGAGTTCATCTCCCAAGTACGTAACCTTTAAACATACATTACCAGTCATATTAATAATAAAACATATATCATAGTCTTCATAATCTTAACTATTACAAGTAATAATAATTGCAGTCAACCATCTATCTTCCCTTTCCCTTTGTTTTTGGCAGAACCTTCAGGTTGTTCGCTCTTAACTGAAAACATTTAAATTAAGCAAGGATGAGCATTTGAGTGCCCAGCAAGTATTAACAATATATATATATATAACTGAAAGCATTTAAATGTTTTCTATATATTATTCTTCTACAACAAGGAAAAAGGTGTGAAGCAATATATACCAATAATAACTACATAAATATTTCAAAATTTTGAAACTATGCACAGACTATATAAAGGTTTTATATGACATAGTATGAACATTATTTTCATTTTTGAAAAGATTAAGCAGAAAATTCATCTGTAAACCGTCATAACTTACGAACACGGGGGTGATCAGCCCGTTGTGCCCTGCATTGATCAATACTACATTACAAAAATGGTGTTACCATTTACTTGATCCACCTTAGGCGCATAAAAGTTTTTCCCTGGTAAGGGATGTTCATATTTGTCAGGGTTCTAAGCCAAAGGTTTTATCTTATACAACAATAGTCTATAATTTAACATATATGTATATCAAAGGGTATCAACATGCGATTAAATACTATGATTATCCAAGTAGGAACACTTGTATAATCATTTATAGAAATTAACGAACAGAATATATAGATCTGAATTATCATATACTAACATGTTGATAATCAATGAGCGTATATAATATAGGCTTTACAATCTGTACAGTAATAATATAACTTTGAAACATTCTTACTTTTGTCCAATGCATAAAGAAAATGCAAAGGTAGGATACTTGCCTGATGCGCTGCTTACAAATTCTTAACTTAATTCTACCCTTTTTATCACAAACTATCATTAAGTAAATCAATCATTCGATTAGAACATTATATCATAACACATAATATTGCATATAGCAGTCAGCACATTCCTAATCACGTTGTCACATAACTCAACGACCATTATATCACAATTAAACAATTTACAAGTCAATCCTATCTAAGTTCATATCAATTTCTGAAACATGTCGACGTATCGACAACCTTATCAGGTAATAATCGAGTCTAAGACTCTATTCTGTATCGGAATATCTAAATAGATAACTTAAACAATAGTCGCACTATTTTTCATGACCTTATAATAATTTTAAAACAATTATTACCAATTATCATAATTTTTGAAATATCAGAATCATTATTAAATGATTTAAATATCAAACAATTCTATTATCATTAATATTCAATTAATATTAAGCTATTAATGAAACCATTGCCAAAATATTAAATTTATTTATAATAACTCAAAATATTTTTAAAACATTTATATTACCCTTAAATGATTTTTAAAATATTTAAAATCATCCTTAAATAATTACCATTAATATTAAAATATTAATTTATCATTATCCAAATATTAAAAGTTATGAATTACAACTTAAAATATTTTTAATTCACTTATATCCTTTTTTAAATGATTTTTAAATAATTAAAACCATTTTTAAACTATTTATTTAATATAATTATTAAATAAATTTAATATCATTAATATTAAATTATTAATGAAATTATACTTTAAATATTAAAAGTTATAGTTTATAACTTAAAATATCTTTAAACACTTTTATTTTCATTTAAAATGATTTTTATAATAATAAAATTATTTTTAAACTAATTTATTTAATATAAATATTAAATAACTTTAATATCATTAATAATCATTAATTAATGAATTTAACCTTTAAATATTAAAAGTTATGTTTTATAACTTAAAATATTTTTTAAATACCTTATTATTATTTAAAATGATTTTTAAAATAATAAAATCATTTTTAATTTAATTATTTAATTCATTTAGTAAATAACTTAATTATCATTAATATTAATTTATTAATGAAAATTATCAAGTAATATTAAAAGTTATTAAAAATAACTTAAAATATTTTCTTATATCAATATAAAATTATAAATGATTTTCAAATATTAAAATCATTTTTAAATAATTTATTTAATATTATAATTAAATAAATTAAATACTTTTAATATTCCAAAAATATTAAATATTTATGAAATATATTTAAAATAATTAAAAACTAATTTTTGGAATTTAAAATAATTTTTAATAATTTATTTTGTATTTTTAATAATTAAAAACTATTTTTTTCTATTTATTAATTTATTTTCGGAAAATAATTTATTTTCTGTCGCTAAAGACCACCTATAGCGACAGAACCGTCGCTATAGGTGTTCTTCATACAAGCCCAGAATTTCAATGTCTGAACCGAGTGACTAGGTTTGACCGTGAATAACTCAATGTGTGTCGTGATTCTGGACTCGATTTTGGTCAGATCATGTAGTACAAATACAAGACTATAAGATACAACAACCAACATGGACAAATCATATAACACCAAACAATTATAATCGTCCAAACTTACTGTCAGAGGCTGTTCTTCATTTTTGGGTTTCCCAGAATTGAAGAACAGACTGACTGACCACCTTTGATCGCCAGCAACTTGCAACATATTAACTGTTTTTGAGACCTAAGAGTTTTAATGTGTAGACAACCTGTAGGAATACATATTCATTTCATAAAATAAACAAAACATCAACAAATCAATTAGTTACAAGTCGGTCAACCACTGTCAGAATCCGTGTTCATGGGTTTTCTGGGTTTTCCAGAAAACCGAGAACATGCGCTTCCCTACTACTTTGACCAGCCACCATTTCCAGTATATGAAATGTTTTAACGATATAAAAGCATGATTCTATAGTTAATATACTAGACTACAATCTAGCTTCAACAAACCAAACAAAACAACAACTACCAGCAAGATCCGAAGCCACAAATTTATTGTCAGATGCTGAAAACCATTTCTGGGTTACCCAGATCTCAGCCGGTCAAGCTCGGTCAACGTACTTTGACCTTAAATAACTTTTGATTTGTAACAGATAAGACTTTGATTCTTTTTGCAGATTAAAGACAACATTGCTGGCTACTAGTAACAACTTAAAAACAACACAAAACCTCATCGAGCAAGGATCTGTGGCCACTGACATTTATTGTCAGGCCACATCGAGCAAGGATCATATCGAGCAAGGATCATATTGTTATTATTATTCTTTATCCCAAAACCAATAATAGGGTTGGTAAAAATATTATTAGGGTTTGGTCGTAATATAATAAAATTGTTCCACACATTAACATTGCACACATAATCATACCTATCTATAATACTAACAAATAATAATATAATATTATTATTCTCATTCCCTGATCAAAATCCGAAATTAGGGTTTGGATTCTATATCTGATTTACCTTACATAAATAACATAATTAACTTAATAATCTGAACAAAATTCACATAATAACATAATAATTATTATAATTATTCAAAAAAAATCATTTCATATATTATTTACATAATATATAATTATATATTCATTTTCATTGAAAAATAGTTAATAAAAATATTCCCAATAAGGAATATAATTGATAATAATCAATGATTCTAAAATAAAATTATCTGTAATAATTAACGTAATAAATATATTTAACTTATCACACAATTAAACATATATATATATATATATATATATATATATATATATATATATATATATATATTACCTTGACACAGATTGTACCTATATAAAAAAAATTTATATGCAAAATTTATGATTTATTTATATAGAAATACCGGGTTGTCACAACAATCGTCATCTCTAGTGGACATGCTAGAAGGACCGCGGGAGTTTGAAGCAACAATATGAAGGCTACAAGATGTAATTCAAATAAATATATATATTTCAGAAAAATAAGAATGAATGTAAGGAATAAAAGAAGAGAACTTACTGATAGAGGGCATAGACATCCTTTAGAGTAGGGGTGATTTCCCCCTAGGCAGTGATGAATGTGCAAGTAGAGGAACACCATCGTGAGATCAGCACAATAAGATCGTTATGGTCCTAGCATACGTAGGTCTCTACACAATTGAACACAACGAAAGATGCTCGTATTCTTGAGTATTTCCACGTATTCAGCGTTTCCAAGGATCTCGTCGGTCCAATCCTGCCATCCTTGAATGTGACTAGATTAATCTGACAGGAAGCGAAGGGGACTGAAGGGTTACTCTTGTTTCTCTATGCATATGTGGGCAATGCAATCGACATGGGGGAAGTCATCCCAACCTCCAGAAGCTGGGGCATACAGAAACAAGCCTTCTTTCTCTAGTGGAGGAAAAATTATACGGTCATCATCTTTAACTCTATCCCAAAAGATGTCAGAAGGACCAACGTAGGGAGCTCTCCCCCAATCGGTGATGAATGGAGACTCCTTGGTAGTTCTTGGTTCTGCAGAGCATTCAGCTGAAAGGGCCTACAAGCAAGTGAAAGTTCATTATAACAATTCTAAAGAAAGCAAAGAAAGGATGTCAAGTAAAGTATTTGAGCTTGAAGTACTCACCATGGCAAAGATGAAAGTCTGAGATTTAAGCTTCAAAACACCTGAAAAAAAAGAAGAAACAATATCAGAAAGAGTTAGGGATTATATTTATGCAAGAAAAAATTCCCAAAAAATTTTAAAAAAACTTCGGACATCCAAAAGGCATCTTTAAGAGATTTTTTGGACTTATAACAGCATATGTCATGATAAAATGTGATAATTTTTGTAGGGCTCATCGCTAGCTTTGTTTTGATATATTACGGGCCCCGAAACTCCAAACATATCAAAAGTTACGATCCAAATAGTAACTACTCCTCCCAAACTTCATTTTTTTCGCCTAAACATTGATCGCCCCCTAGGGTTCGGCTCCCTAGGGTTCGCCCCCTATGGCTCAGTCAAATGGGGTGGTTTCGCGGTATGCAAGCAGATCATTTTTTCTCCTTTCGCGTTTTTGTCGAAAAATGCAAATCTTTCTTTATTATCCGAGGGAAAAAACCAAGATGTAATCAAGGTAATGGAGCTCGGAAGACAAAGGAAAGATTGGGGAGTCTAAAAAAATAAAAAAATGATAAGGTTCGACCCCTAGGGTTCGGCTCTCTATAAGTTTCAACACCTATAGGGTTCGGCCACCTAGGGGTTGTTTCCTTTATTAAAAAAATTATTATTATTATTGTAAGGTTCGGCCCCCTAGGGTTCGGCTCCTATAGGGTTCGGCCACTTAGGAGTTGTTTCTTTCAAAAAAAAGAGAGATAATTATAGGGTTCGGCACCCTAGGGTTCAGTCCCCTATAGGGTTCGGCCCCTATAGGGTTCGGACACCTAGGGGCTGTTCCCCTTCATACCTTTGAGATCCTGTTGCTCTACCAATTAACTGCTCAAAACAAATGTTCCTTCGCCACAAAGATTATAGCCTATTTTAATGAATTCCGAGGGAAAAAACCAAGATATGATCAAGGTGATGGGGCTCAACAAACAGAAGAAAGGCTATAACTACCTGAAAAGACAAATAGATGAAGTAATCAAGAAGAATTTAAATATAAAGAACTCTGTTTGTTTTTCTTTTATTTGGAACACAATTTTCGAACACGTGGCAAGAACATAACATGAAGCAAGGCCTACTACGAAAAATAGCATGGGGTTCGGGAAGATGGAATCATATGCCTAATTCCGTTCATTGACAAAGTTATTGGCATGATGCGTCAAATTTGCAAAACAAGAAGATTATTCATATGAGAAGTTGAAAGATACTGTAAGACCCCAACTTTTATAAATAAAGAATAATTTTCACGAATTATATTTTTGAATATTATGGTGTTGATTTGATATAATGTTATTGTTGTGGGTAATATTTATAAATTTTGCAAAGTAAACAAGTGGTTATATAATATTCGATTGGTCGGGGAATATTCGTTTTTACAGGGAATATTCGTACGAAGGCACAATTATTAGTGGACCCCACAACGGAAGTATTGTTGTAGTTAGAAAACGACAAAATTATCTTTCTATAAAAATAACGGCGGAGGTGTTACCGTTAAAGCTGTTGAACTACCCGGTAGTAAAAGTACAGTAATACGCGTGGTTGCATAGTAACACACGGTATTGATTATTGATGCTTACGTGAGAAGTCACTCAGTTATAATCAATTATTGCTACAGTAGTTGCTGCATCATATCTCTCATATTATTGTTACAGTATCATCTGCATAATATGATATATTATTAAATCAATAATTGAGACGACAAAGTTATTCATATTATTATTTGCAATATTGACAATGTCTAGAAGTTCTGTCAATGAGAGGTTTGGTCACCTAATTGCGCATCAATAAAGAGAAATCCTTATCGGAAAGCCCCCTCTTTCCTGGGAACGACCTGGTTGTTAAATATTGTGAATTATAATATTAATGATGAATAAGTTCGTGTTGATTAAAGATGAATTTTATAGTTCTATTGTGTTGGACTTATTTGTGTTAATATAATTGATGTCTGGAGGATATATTGTTCAATCGGGTATTCGGGACACTTTTCGTGTCAGAGTACTATTCACGAGTTACTATTCACGGGGTACTATTCACCCGTAAGATATTTTTTTTTTCGGTCCAAATCATTTTTGGGTACAATATTATTCCATTAGGAGATGTGCTAATTTTTCAGACCGTTGGTTGAAGATATAATAGTAAATCAATATGGACCGCTGGTGGAAAGTTATAATAGTAAATCAATATGGATCGCTGGTTTAAAGTTTTAATAGTAAATTAGTATGGACCGTCCATTTAAAAGTAAATCAATCTGGACCGTTCATGAATTAATTACTATCTGGACCTGTTCTGACAATACCATCTGGCTCGGAGGGATTTGTCATCTACACTGATGTTTCGGGCAAAGGGTTCTGATGTGTTCTCGTACAACATGGGAAAGTCATAGCCTATGCCTCAAGACAACTCAAAGAATATGAGACGAATTATCCTACTCATGATCTAGAGTTAGTAGTTGTTGTCTTCACACTTAAAATTTGGAGGCAATACTTGTATAGGGAGAAAGTGGAGATCTTTACGGATCATAAAAGCCTCAAATATTTCTTCACTCTGAAGGAACTCAACATGCGACAACGACGTTGGCTTGAATTGTTAAAAGATTATGATCATACCATCCAATGCCATCCTGGAAAAGTTAACGTGGTAGCTGACGCATTAAGTAGAAGATCATATGCAAGTATGAATACGATATTGTCAACGCAAAGGCCCATTTTGTGTGACTTGCAAAGGATGGAGATAAAATTAAAGACTCCAAGGACCCATGTGATGATGGCGAATATACGAGTAGAACCGACTTTAATTGATGAAGTTAAAGCTGCTCAAGCTACATACCTGGAGCTGATGCGTATGAGGAAGAAAGTGTAAGAAGGTGCTATGCCAGAAGCAAGAATCGATGAAGAAGGAATACTTCGAGTCAGCTCCAGACTTTGCATTCCTAACGACCCTGATTTAAAGTATAAAATCATGATGGAGGCACACAACACACCGTTTGCAATCCATCCTGGGAGTACCAAAATGTATCATGATCTTCGTCATACATTTTGGTGGAGCAATATGAAGAGAGAGATAGCGCTGTTTATCTCAAGGTGTCTAACTTGTCAACGAGTTAAAGCGGAACATTAATTACCAAAATGTCCATTGCAACCACTTGAAATTCCATAATGGAAGTGGGAGCACATTATCATGGATTTCGTTACTGGTCTTCCTAAGATTTCTCAAGGCATAGATGCGATTTGGGTCATTGTTGATAGATTGACCAAATCAGCTCATTTCTTACCAGTACGAGAAACTTATACACTTGAATGTCTTGCTCGTATGTATATAAACGAGATTGTAAGACTGCATGGTATGTCGGTATCCATAGTTTCTGATCGAGTCCCAAGATTCACTTCACGATTTTGGGTTAGTTTGTAAAAAGCTATGGGCACAGACTTATAATTTAGCTCGGCATATCATCCTCAGACGGACGGACAGTCGGAGAGAACTATTCAAACTCTTGAAGATCTATTAAGACTCTGTGTCCTTGACTTCAAGGGAATTTGAGACAAGTTCTTACCATTGGTGGAGTTTTCCTACAACAACAGTTATCAAGCAAGTATTGGCATGGCTCCATTTGAGGCGTTGTATGGAAGAAAGTTTTGTTCTCCAGTATGTTGGGATGAGGTAGGTGAAGCAACGTTGTTGGGACTGGAGTTGGTACGTATGACTACAAAAAAGATTTAAACAATCCAACAACGTATAAAAACCTCACAAGATCGACAAAAGAGTTACGAGGATCTTCATCGAAAGGACGTGGAATTCAATATAGGAGATCATGTGTTGTTACGTATTGCTCCATGGAAATGAGTTACGAGATTTGGAAAAAGAGGGAAGCTCAATCCTCGATTCATCGGCCCATTTTTAATCCTCGATCGAGTAGGAACTGTGGCCTATAGACTCGCCTTACCGCCAAGTATGTCTCGTGTTCATAATATTTTTCACATATCTATGTTACATAAATATATGAAAGACCCGAACCACATTATTGAGTTAGAACCAAACGAGATAGAGGAAGATTTAACGTATGAAGAGTTACCTATTAAAATCTTAGATAAGAAGGATCATGTTCTACGCTCCAAGGTTATACCTCAAGTCAAAGTTTTATGGAGAAACCACGATATGGAGAAAATGACTTGGGAGTTAGAATCTGAGATGAAGTCAAGGTATCCTCATCTCTTCGACATACCAGGTATGTACCCTAATTTTGAGGACGAAATTTCATAAGAAGGGGAGGTTATAAGACCCCAACTTTTATGAATAAAGAATAATTTTCTCGAATTATATTTTTGAATATTATAGTGTTGATTTGATATAATGTTATAGTTGTGGATAATATTTACAAATTTTACAAAGTAAGCAAGTGGTTATATAATATTCGATTGGTCGGGGAATATTCGTTTTTACAGGAAATATTCATAAGACGGCACAATCATTGGTGGACCTCACAACAGAAGTATTTTTGTAGTTAGAAAACGACAAAATTATCTTTCTATAAAAATAACGGCGGAGGTGTTACCGTTAAAACTGTTGAACTACCCGGTAGTAAAAGTACAGTAATATGCGTGGTTGTATAGTAGCACACGGTATTGATTATTGATGCTTACGTGAGAAGTCATTTAGTTATACTCAATTATTGCTACAGTAGTTGCTGCGTCATATCTCTCATATTATTGATTAAATTATTGTTACAGTATCATCTGCATAATATGATATAATATTAAATCAATAATAGAGACGGCAAAGTTATTCAAATTATTATTTGCAATATTGACAATGTTTAGAAGTTCTGTCAAGGAGAGGTTTGGTCACTTAATTGCTCTCCAATAAGGAGAAATCCTTATCGGAAAGCCCCCTCTTTCCTGGGAACGACCTGATTGTTAAATATTGTGAATTATAATATTAATGATGAATAAGTTCGTGTTGATTAAAGATGAATTTTATAGTTTAATTGTGTTGGACTTATTTGTGTTAGTTTAATTGATGTCTGGAGGATATATTGTCCAATCGAGTATTCGGGACACTTTTCGTGTCGGAGTACTATTCACGAGTTATTATTCACGAGTTACTATTCACGGGGTACTATTCACCCGTAAGATATAATTTTTTCGGTCCAAATCATTTTTGGGTACAATATTATTTCATGAGGAAATGTGCTAATTTTTCAGACCGTTGGTTGAAGATATAATAATAAATCAATAAGGACCGCTGGTGGAAAGTTATAATAGTAAATCAATATGGATCGCTGGTTTAAAGTTTTAATAGTAAATCAGTATGGACCGTCCGTTTAAAAGTAAATCAATCTGGACCGTTCAAAAATTAGTTACTATTCAGTCCATTCTCCTATAAATAGAAGCTCATTCCTTCATTATTTCTTACGAATTCACTGAAACTCTAGAGAGAGAAACTATAGAGAGAAATAAGAAAAGTATTTTGTTACTTCACTTTTCCAATATCCAGTTTCTTCTGAGGTAGGAAATATTATTTGTTGTACCCGTAAGGGGTATTATTTCTTTTGTATTCATGAAGAGAACTTCTGTTATTCCATTATTTATTATTTTGTTGGAATAACATGTATACGTGGGCTACCCTATATTTGGTGAAATTCTTCTGTTATTTCATTCTTTATTATTCTGTTGGAATATCCTGTCTGTGCGTTTTACGCTGGACCTGGTTCCAGTCTTTATTATTCTATTGAAATATCATATTTGTGCATTTTACGTCGGACCTGGTTCCATTCTTTATTGTTCTATTGGAATATCCTGTTTGTGCGTTTTACGCCGGACCTGGTTCCGTTATTTATTATTCTGTTGGAATAACATGCCTGTACGGTCTATCGCATGCATGGTGATTTCTTTTCTTATTCCATTCTTTATTATACTCAGTTGGTTAAAACTTTGACTTCTATAATCTATGAAATTAGTGGAATATCCTTGATATTTGTGCTTCATCCAATATTTTTTCATGGAAATATTCTTCTGAGCATTCTTAAATTTTACTCTACAAAGAAGTATCATGTTGACAATTTGGACGTTATTAGTTCCTGGATAAATTAATTCTTGAACTTGTTTTATTGAATTCTTATATCATTGCCATTATCCTCATGTTTATATTTTGTTGAGAGTCATCTATGGCCTGTAGTGTATAGATGGACTTTGTATGATTATGACCAGTGATTATTCGGTGTAATCATGACCGTAACGTTACAAATGATGTGGTAAAAGTCCTCATTGGCCCGTAGTGCATTGATGGACAGTTGTTGGCATGATCAGGACCATTAATGAATACACGAATGTCCTTGGCCCGTAGTGCATGGATAATTTGTGGTCGTGATACTAAAGAATATCATTGGCCGTAGTACAGGGGTGATTCGATGATGTGGATTATTTATTAAGCTGAGTCCCAGCGATAAAAGTGATGAAAAACCTTTTAAATCATAGAAGATAGTAGATTTTATTCTCTACTTGACTCTTCTATTGGATTGCTTGTTCCGCTGCAGTTAAACTTGATATTTATTATATTTTATCAGTTTAACATTGTTGAAGGCTAACGATAAATTATTTTGCCTTATCTTAGTCATAATATTTCTTACTGGGCTAGTTAAGCTCACCCTTTTGCTTTCATTGTTCTCTTCAGGAAGTGAGAACGTAACATGGACTAGTCGGGGAACAGAGTGATGGTCCTAGATGGTGCATTAGTAGTCCTCACTATTCAGTGAAATAGTATGATAATAATTGTAATGAGGACTCCTTTTAAGTTTTTATACTCTCTAGTAGACAATATTTGTATTCAAACTCACAGGTTATGTTTTGTTGTATTGTACACGACGATTGTATAATTAAGTTGTATTTGAATTCAGTACCTTGTATCTGGCGAACCAAGATGGGTGATGTATACCTATTTTGGGGGCGTCACAGATACCTTATATGATGAACCTTCGTAGCGCGATAATTGATCAAGAAAATAATGCGTCAAATTTGCAAAACAAGGGGGAAGTAAACAAAGAACTTCAGAGGAATTTGCATATAGCCCTCAAAGCCTACTTACAAAAAAGAAGAAGAAGAAGCACGTATCATTTTCCTATTTAGGAAAGATTTGATCGAGTTTCCAAAAGATAAGTGGATCTAATTTTGCTTTTAAATAAAAATATATTAAAGATATTATTTGCTAAATATAAAAAAGATTTAATTTTATTCCCAACAAGGGGTAATTTTTGAAAATGGATTATTTATATATACATATATATAAATATATGTATGTATATATATATATAGACGATAAAAAAAATCTTTTGCTTTCAAGATCAAATAAAGAAAGATTTGATTTATTTCCAAAATAAAGAAAGCTTTGATTTTATTTCCAAAATAAAATTAAGATTTGAATTGATTTGTAAAAAAAAGATTTGATTTACCAAAAGAAGGATTTTATTAGATTTAATTTTATTTAATGATATTTGATTATTTTTCTTGTTTTCAATTTCCAGGAAAAATAAAGAAACAAATCATGGGCATATTTTTGGAGGATTTCTGTAAGACCCCAATTTTTTTTTATATAATAGAATTTCCTCTATTTATTATTTTGAAATAGTAAGGGTTGATTTGATTAATGTGATTAGTTATGGGTAAAATGCGTAAATATCTCAAATAAACAAGTGGTTATAAAATATTCATTATTGTCGGGGAATATTCGTTTGGTCGTGGAATATTTTTACTGTCGAGGAATATTCGTACGACGGCGCAGCCTTGTGTGGGCCCCATAACGGAAAGCGAGTGGATGAAGAAAACGATAAATATAAGTTGTTTATAAATAACGGCGTAGTTGTTACCGTTAATAATGTTGGAATACCCGGTGGTTAAAACACAGTAATACGCGTTGTTTCACAGTAGCACACGGTATTGCACCAATTATTGATTTTTACGTAAGAAGGAACTACTCAATAATTTTTACAGTAATTATTGTTCAGTATTTTATTTTATTGATTCAATAATTGTTGCGTTGATATTTTATATTACTGTTGTTTCAATAATTATCACTACACAGTATTTTCCATTATCGGAGCAATAATTCATATTATCTGAATAATATTATTAGATAACATTATTGGCAATGTCTAGAAAGTTCTGTCTAAGGAGATGTTTGGTCACCTAATTGCGCGCCAGTAAGGAGAAATCCTTATTGGAAAGCCACCTCTTTCCTAGGAACTGCATGGTTGTCAGTATTGTGATTCTGTAATATTATTTGTGAATAATTAATTAATGATTTATATGATAAAGAAAATATTCATTTTATGTGAATATAGATGGAAAAAATTTTTAAAGTGACAATTGTTGAAAATCGATATTTTATCTTTTCTGATAAAATAATATTTTATTATATTATTATAATATAATAATGATGATATTTTTACAATGAATGTGGGATATATGAGTATTTGAGGAGACAGAGTATTTTTGTTGCATTAAATGATTAACACATATTTTATGTGTCGGTGGATTCCATTTCTTGACTGAAATTTGATTATAGCATGTAAAATCGTCCGTTTGTGGATTTTGGTCAATTTCTGTTTGGAATTTGGAAAAAATTTCTTCTTAAAAGTTGTAAATAATGGAATTTCCTATGGAAAAGACATGAGGTTCAAATTTTTCTGACAAAAGTGCTATTTATTATAAATTATTAAAGTTCTGAAGTTCCAGAATAATTGATTTTTGGAACTTTTAATTATTTTTTTTAAAGAAAAACGTTTTTTTGCAATTAAGTTGGCCTCAAATGTGATTTAAATGAGCTGAAATCAGATTTCAAAGGTGTGCTTGAATTTTGTTAATTATATTATTATTTTATTAAATTTTCTGCTTTGGTGTTCTAAGCATTTTCCTATAAATAGGGTGTTTAGGTTAGAATTGAAAATTACACCAGAAACTGAAGTTTTCTCTCTCTATATTATCGAGCGTATTTTGTGAGTATTTAGATATCTTTGAGTGTTGCTATACGGTTCAAGTTCCCTTCAGCACTATATCCAGTATTCCAGTCAGAAGTACTATCTTTTCGACGTAAGGGATATTATTTTTATAAAAAAACAATATTATTTCTTTCACTATCATTATGCCGGAATATTGGTAAGATTTTTCTTGTGAAATTCTAGTCTTTTTATGTCAGAGTTACTATTTACGAACTACTATTCATGAGTTACTATTCATGAGTTAATATTCATGAGTTACTATTCACGAGTTACTATTCATGAGTACTATTCACGAAGCATGATAATTTTTCTTGTGGAATTTCTACCTTTTAGTATCGGAGTTACTATAGACGTATACGGCACTATTTACAAATACGACAATATTCACAGAAAAATTTAATTTTATTTTCTGTTTCCAAGATTGTCTGTTATGGTTCCTATCTTTAATTTGATCTATGTTTTGATCTTCATTTTTGAATTCTGCTCCAAAATAGTTTTTTTTATAGAGTATTTTTGAACATTGATAAACCGAAGTACGAATCCTTAATATTTGTTCTTTTGTCTCACTGGGTTCATTTTCTTTAAAATATATTTTTCATCATCCTCGGTCCTAAATGATGATATTACTGAATATCTTTGGCCTATAGTGTAAAGATGAATGATTTTATGATGAATATCATTGCCCCGTAGTGCAAAGATGAACAGGTGTTGAAATGAACATGACCGACTGATTAATATCTTTGGCCTGTAGTACAAAGATGACTATTTGATTCAAGATATATATTGATTGATATTACAGGGATAAAATATCGATGATGGACTTTTAAATTCATAGATGATAGTAGATTTCGTTCTCTACTTAACTCTTCTAATGAATTATTGTTTCTGCTGCAGTTGTTGATCTAAAACTTGTTGTTTATTGTATTCTTTCAGATTTTTTCCTGTTGAGCACTAACGATAATTTTTTGTACATTATCTTAGTCATAATATTCTTTACTGGGCTAGTTGAGCACACCATTTTCCTTTTTGTTCTATTTTTCTTCTCAGGAGGTAAGAATATAACGGGAACTAGTCGGGGTGTGGAATGAAGGTTCTAGAAAGTCATTTTAGTAGTCCTCACCATTATTGTAAAATAATGTATCAATAATTGTAATGAGGACTTATTTGGGTGTGGATATTATCTAGAAGACAATATTTGTATTTAAACTCACGGTTCAAGTGTTGTCGTATTTTGCACGATAATTGTATTAATAAAGTTGTAGTAGTTTCTATACCATGTATTTTAACGACTCAAAATAGGTTGGTTGGATTGGACCTATTTTGGGGGCGTCACAGTTGGTATCAGAGCTTAGGGATATGATCTCTGGCGGAGATCGGGGAATAGAACTAGGAGGGGAGAGACGAGTAAATCCTTCGCTAGTGTGTCCTACCTAAGCTTATTTGTTGGTTGGTCAGAGTATAGGGATATTATGTGGTATGTTAATTTCTTTAATTAACCCTTGTTTTATGGCAGTATTTGAGAATGGCAACTGCGAATGTTAACAGTGGAGTAAATGAGACCGTGGAGACACCTTTACTCATCAAACAGGAGAACGTGTAACAGGAAGACAATGTTCCTCCTGTAAACAACATCACTGATCAGACAATGAACGACGGGATTTTTAGAAGCTTTTTGCAGTTCATGAAAAATCAGACGAGGGAGACTCGTGTTCAAAATACTGGTGGAAATGATAGCAATTCACGGTTTGTCACAGCCAAGCAATTCAAGGACTTAGGACCACCAGAATTCTGGGGAAAGCCGGATCCGATTAAGGCAGAGACGTGGGTCAAACAAATTACCAAGATATTCGATGTCTTGGGATGCACGGAGGAACAGAAGGTTCCATTCGCCACTTTTATATCCCGTAATGAGGCAGATTACTGGTGGGAATCTGTTAAGCGTACCCATCCAGCCGCACTTAGCATGTCTTGGGAAACGTTTCAGAAACTATTCAATGACAAGTACTTTCCTAAAAGTATTCGTCACATGAAGGAGGTAGAGTTTATTAGATTGGAACAAAACAACATGACGGTGTCCCAGTACGAGGCGAAGTTCGCGGAGTTATCCAGGTTTGCACCTCATTTAGTGGAGAATGAGGAACATATGACGCGGATGTTTCTGAGAGGTTTGAAACCCGGCATACGTCAATATCTCATTTCTCATAAATTTTCTCTCTATTCAAATGTTGTCAACAGGGCTCAATTATTAGAGCGAGATAAGGGGTACGGTCAACCGAGGGACCACAACCAGGATCATACCGGTGACAGCAGTTATAAGACCCCAACTTTTTGAATAAAGATTAAATTTTCTCAAAATATATTTTTGAATATTATGGTGTGGATTTGATATAATGTTATAGTTGTGGGTAATATTTACAAATTTTGCAAAGTACACAAGTTGTTATATAATATTCGATTGGTCGGGGAATATTCGTTTTAACAGGGAATATTCGTACAACGGCACAATCATTGGTGGACCCCCACAACGGAATTATTATCAGATTGAGAAAACAAAAAAAATACTTTATAAAAATAACTGTGAAAGTTTTACCGTTAACTGTTGAAACACTCGGTGTTAAAAGTACAGTAATACGCGTGGTTGCATAGTATCACACGGTATTGATTATTGATGCTTACGTGAGAAGTCACTCAGTTATACTCAATTATTGCTACAGTAATTGATGCATCATATCTATCATATTATGGATTCAATTATGGTCAGTATCATCTGCATAAAATGTTTTTTTATTAAATCAATACTTGAGACGACAAAGTTATTCATATTATAAACTGCAATATTTATAATGTCTAGAAGTTCTATCAAGGAGAGGTTTGGTCACCTAATTGCGCGCCAATAGGGAGAAATCCTTATTGGAAAGCCCCCTCTTTCTAGGGAACGACCTGATTGATAAATATTGTGAGTTATAATATTAATGATGAATGTTGTTCGGAGTTGAATTTGGAGACGCGGACGTGATATTTGAGTCCGGAATGATGAAATTAGTAAAAATAGTCTACAAACACAAAATTTTTCAGGATTCACTATTTGGTCAAAAAGTCAATAGTTGACTTTTTTGGGAAAAGTCAAACTTCAAAATTTCAAAATTTATATTTTTGATAAAAATAGTTTTATTATGTTGGAATTATTTTTGTTAGTGAAAATTGACATTTATTCCGATGATAATTGATGTCTAGGGGTTATATTGATAAATCGGGTAATTTATCAGATAAATGAGAAATTAATTGCTACTAATTCAAATGCTTATATAACTATTTGTTCACATATGTATACTATTGAATCACATTATTTACTATTAGGGGAGTTGGTGCAAGATTGATAATACTTGCAGGACTAAATTAAAAATGAAAGAAAAGTTGGAGGTATTGTACTGTAATTTTTGATCCCCAAAACGTGCAATTATCGAAACTATATTTTCCTATAAATAGAAGCTCATTCTTCCTTCATTTCTCACCAATTCACAAAAGCTTTAGAGCGATTATTATAGTGAGAAAGAAGAAGAGAAATTTGTTACTCGCTATTCCAGTATCTAATTTTTCCAAGGTAGGGAGTATTATTTCTTTCTTATCTATGAAGAGAACTTATGTTATTCCATTCTTATTATTCTGTTGGAATAACCTGTATACGCGGGCTACCCTATACTTGGTGAAATTCTTCTATTGTTCCATTCTTTATCATTCTGTTGGAACATCCTGTCTGTGCGTTCTACGCCGGACCTGGTTCCATCTTTATTATTCTGTTGGAATATACTGTCTGTGCATTTTATGTCGGACCTGATTCCGTCTTTATTATTCTGTTGGAATATCCTGTTTGTGCATTTTACGCCGGACCTGATTTCGTTATTTATTATTATGTTGGAATAACCTGCATATGCGGTCTATCGCATGCCTGGTAATTTCTTTTGTTATTCCATTCCTTATTATACTCAGTTGGTTAAAGTTTTGACTTCTATACTCCATGAAATTAGTGGAATATCCTTGATATTTGTACTTCATCCAGTATCTTTTCGTGGAAATATTCTTCTGAGCATTCTTAAATTTTACTCTACAAAGCAGTATCATGTTGACAATTTGGACATTATTAGTTCCTGGATAAAATAATTCTTGAACTTATTTTATTGAATTCTTATATCATTGTCATCATCCTCATGTTTATATTTTGTTGAAAGTCATCTGTGGCCTGTAGTGCATAGATGGACTTGGTATGATTATGACCAGGGATTATTCGGTGTAATCATGACCGTAATGTTACAAATGATGTGGTAAAAGTTCTCGTTGGCCCGTAGTGCATTGATGGACAGTTGTTAGGCATGATCACGACCATTAATGAATACACAAATATTCTTGGCCCGTAGTGCATGGATAATTGTGGTCGTGATACTAAAGAATATCCTTGGTCGTACTGTAGGGGTGATTCGATGATGTGGATTATTTATTAAGCTGAGTCCCAGCGATAAAAGTGATGAAAAACCTTCTAAATCATAAAAGATAGTAGATTTTATTCTCTACTTGACTCTTTTAATGGATTGCTTGTTCCGCTGCAGTTAAACTTGATGGTTGTTATATTGTATCAGTTTAACACTGTTGAAGGCTAACGATAATATATTCTGCATTATCTTAGTCATAATATTTCCTAATGGGCTAGTTGAACTCACCCTTTTGCTTTTATTGTTCTCTTCAGGAAATGAGAACGTAGCAGGGACTAGTCGGGGAACAGAGTGATGGACCAGATGATAGCATTAGTAGTCCTCACTATTATGTGAAATAGTGTAATAATAATTGTAATAAGGACTCCTTTTGAGTTTGTATAATCTCTAGTATACAATATTTGTATTCAAACTCACAGTTTATGTTTTGTTGTATTGTACACGACAATTGTATTATTAAGTTGTATTTGAATTTTGTACCATGTAAGTGGCGACCAAAGATGGGTGATGTATACCTAATTTTGGGGGCGTCACAGTTGGTATCAAAGTTTAGGGATATGATCCCTGGATAAGATGTGAGACTAGAACTAGGAGGGGAGAGACGGGGAATTCCTTCGCTAGTATGACCTACCTAACTTTATTTGGTATTTGTTTGGTCGGTCAGAGTATAGTGATAATATGTTGCATGTCAATTAACCCTTGTTTTGTGGCAGTGTTTGAAAATGGAATCCGAGAATGTTGAGAATATCAATGGAGCACAGGAGACCGTTGAGTCTCCACAGATCAATAACCAGGACAACATGCATCAGGAAGGCGACAATCCTCATGCAAACAACAATACTAACCAAATGATGAACGATGGAATGTTCCGAGGCTTCATGCAATTCTTGCAACATCAGGCGAGAGTGGATCCTGTTCAAAATACAGGTGTAAACACAGGAAACTCTCGGACGGTCATCGCTAAACAGTTCAAGGAGCTGGAACCACCCAAGTTTATTGGAGAGCCTAAACCACTTAAGGCGGAAGCATGGATAAAGCAGATCACCAAGATATTTGATGTCTTGGGATGCTCCGAGGAGCAAAAGGTTCCCTTCGCCACCTTCATGTTGCGTGAAGAGTCAGATTACTAGTGGAAATCTATAAAACGTACCCAGCCTGACGCACTCAAGATGTCTTGGGAGAAGTTCCAAGAGCTATTCAACGTCAAGTACTTTCTCGAAAGTATTTGTCAAATGAAAGAGGTGGAGTTTATCAAGTTGGAACAAAACAATATGACCGTGTCGCAATACGAGGCTAAATTTGTAGAGTTATCCTGGTTTGCATCCCACTTGGTCGATAATAAGGAGCGAATGACACGAATGATTTTAAGAGGTTTGAAACTGGAGATACGTCAATATCTTATTTCTCATAAACTGTGTTTGTACTCAGATGTTATAAATAGGGCTCAGTTATTGAAGCACGGTAACGAGTCAACGCAACCAAGGGAAAGCATCCGGCAGCATGAAAATACCAGTAGTAACAGTTATCGAAATGGTGACAACAAGCGTGGAGGGAATCAACATGCCAGAAATGGTAACCACTTCGGTGGTAATCATGGCCAAGACACTAAAAATGGACATTTCAAGAAAAGGAGATTCAACAATGATGGAAAGACGTCAGCACCAGCAACTGTGGTTAAGGAAGGAGAACGACCACCTATCATATGCTTCAAATGCGGAGGGGAAGGACATATCAGTCCAAACTGCCCGATGCCATCCAAAGCGTGTTATAATTGTGGAAGAGAATGTCACCTAGCCCGATTTTGTCTTTCCCCGAAGACAAGTTCAGCTAGAATGGAGGCACCAAAGACTGTCCCATAAAATTCAAAGCCGGTAGTGCAAGGGAGAGCATTTGTTGTGACCTCCCAGAAAGCAAAGAATCCGAACGAGGTCATCACGGGTAAGCTTATCATAAACTCTAGCGAAGTCTATACCTTATTTGATACCGGTTCTACCCATTATTTTATTTCTCCTACTTGCGCTCAACGATTAAATTTGACTCCGGAGAAAGTAGACTTTGACTTATCTGTTGAAACTCCATTAGGAGAAACCTTCATTACATCCACTGTTTATAAGTCTTGTTTGATTCAAATCGGTAACCGCACGTTACCTGTCGATCTTATCTCCTTAAAATACTTGTATTTGACGTGATTCTAGGGATTGATTGGTTAACTACTCATCATGCTAAAATTGATTATTTTTGTAAGGTTGTTAGCTTTCATATTCCTAATAAACCTATTATGCGAATTCAAGCGACCAAACCATTAAAATTAATCACGGTCATCTCAAGCCATAAAGCTATTCGTTTATTGAAAAACGGATGTCAAGCTTTCTTAGCACATGTCACGGATTTAAACAAAAATACGTCAAATTTGAAGGATATTTCTATTGTTAATAAATTTCCTGACGTATTCCCTGAAGAACTTCCTGGCCTACCCCTAGAGCGTGAAGTTGAATTTTGTATCGATCTTGAACCTGGTACAAAACCCATTTCCAAAGCCCCATATCGAATGGCTCCTATTTAACTTCAGGAGTTAAAGACCTAATTGCAGGAATTGTTAGACATTGGTTTCATTCGTCCTAGTACGTCTCCTTGGGGTGCTCCTGTTCTATTCGTGAAGAAGAAAGATGGGAGTATGCGACTTTGTATTGATTATATGGAGTTGAATCATGTCACCATCAAAAATAGGTACCCATTACCACATATTGATCACCTTTTGATCAGTTACAAGGAGCACAATTGTTTTCAAAGATCGATCTTCGTTCTGGATATCATCAGCTGAAGGTTAAAACTGAGGATATTCCAAAGACTGCCTTCAGAACTCGGTACGGGCATTATGAATTCTTAGTCGTGTCTTTTGGATTGACTAATGCTCCTGCTGCCTTCATGGATATTATGAACCGAGTATTCAAGGAATATTTGGATCACTTTGTGGTCGTCTTTATTGATGACATCCTAATTTATTCCAAAAGCTGTGAAGATCATGAGCAACACTTGAGGCTGATACTCCAAAAGCTTCGTGAATATAAGCTTTATGCAAAGTTAAAGAAATGTGAGTTCTGGCTTGAGGAAGTATCATTCCTTGGGCACGTAGTATCAAGTCATGGAATATCCGTTGACCCGGCAAAGATTGAAGCTATTCAAAGCTGGGAGCAACCCAAATCAGTAACTGAAGTACGTAGCTTTCTTGGTTTAGCTGGTTATTATCGGAGATTCGTGGAAGGATTTTCTTGAATCGCTAATCCATTAACTCAGCTGACTCGAAAATATACAAAGTTCGGTTGGAGAGAGGAATGTGAGAAGATTTTTCAAGAACTCAAAAGGAGACTCATTTCAGCACCTGTTCTGACAATACCATCTGGTTCGGAGGGATTTATCATCTACAGTGATGCTTTGGGCAAAGTGTTAGGATGTGTTCTCATGCAACATAGGAAAGTCATAGCCTATGCCTCAAGACAACTCAAAGAATATGAGAGGAATTATTCGACTCATGATCTAGAGTTGGCAGCTGTTGTCTTCGCACTTAAAATTTGGAGGCATTACTTGTATGGAGAAAAAGTGGAGATCTTTACGGATCATAAAAGCCTCAAATATTTCTTCACTCAAAAGGAACTCAACATGTGACAACGACGTTGTCTTGAACTGTTGAAAGATTATGATCATACCATCCAATACCATCCTGGAAAAGCGAACGTGGTAGCTGACACATTGACTAGAAGATCATATGCGGGTACGAGTGCAATATTCACAACATAAAAGCCCATTTTGTGTGACTTATAAAGGATGGAGATAGAGTTAAAGACTCCAGGGACCCATATGATGACGGCAAATATACGAGTAGAACCGACTTTAATCGATAAAGTTAAAGCTGCTCAAGCTACAGACCTGGAGCTAATGCGTATGAAGAAGAAAGTACAAGAAGGTGTTATGCCGGAAGCAAGAATCGATGAGGAAGGAATACTTCGAGTCAACTCCAGACTTTGTGTTCCTAACGACCCTGATTTAAAGTATAAAATCATAATGGAGGCGCACAACACACTGTTTGTAATCCATCCTGGGAGTACCAAAATGTATCGTGATCTTCGACATACATTTTGGTGGTGCAATATGAAGAGAGAGATAACAGAGTTTATCTCAAGGTGTTTAACTTGTCAACGAGTCAAGGCGGAGCATCAAGTACCAAAAGGTCCATTGCAACCACTTGAAATTCCAAAATGGAAGTGGGAGCACATTACCATGGATTTCGTTACCGGTCTTCCCAAAATTTCTCAAGTCATAGATGCGATTTGGGTCATTGTTGATAGATTGACCAAGTCTGCTCATTTCTTACCTATACGAGAAACTTATACACTTGAACGTCTTGTTCGTATGTACATAAACGAGGTTGTAAGATTGCATGGTATGCCAGTATCCATAGTTCTGATCGAGACCCAAGATTCACTGCACGATTTTGGGTTAGTTTGCAAAAAACTATGGGAACGGATTTATGATTTAGCTCGGAATATCATCCTCAGACGGACGGGCAGTCGGAGAGGACAATTCAAAATCTTGAAGATCTATTAAGACTCTGTGTCCTTGAATTCAAGGGAAGTTGGGACAAGTTCTTACCATTGGTGGAGTTTTCCTACAACAACAGTTAACAAGCAAGTATTGGCATGGCTCCATTCGAGGCGTTGTATGGAAGAAAGTGTCATTCTCCAGTATGATGGGATGAGGTGGGTGAAGCAACGTTGTTGGAACCAGAGTTGGTACGTATAACTACGAAAAAGGTTCAAATGATCCGACAACGTATAAAAACCTCACAAGATCGACAAAAGAGTTATGCTGATCTTCATCGAAAGGACATAGAATTCAATATTGGAGATCATGTGTTGTTACGTGTTGCTCCATGGAAAAGAGTTACAAGATTTAGAAAAAGAGGAAAGCTCAATCCTCGATTCATTGGCCCATTTTTAATCCTCGATCGAGTAGGAACTGTGGCCTATAGACTTGCGTTACCACCAAGTATGTCTCGTGTTCATAACGTTTTTCAAATATCCATGTTACGTAAATATGTGAAAGACCCGAACCACATTATTGAGTTAGAACCGGACGAAATAGAGGAAGATTTAACGTATAAAGAGGTTCCTGTTAAAATCTTGGATAAGAAGGAACATATTCTACGCTCCAAGATTATACCTCAACTCAAAGTTTTATGGAGAAACCACGATGTTGAGGAAATGACTTGGGAATTAGAATCTGAAATGAAATCAAGGTATCCTCACCTCTTCGACATACCAGGTACGCACCATAATTTCGAGGACGAAATTTCATAAGAAGGGGAGGTTGTAAGACCCCAACTTTTTGAATAAAGATTAAATTTTCTCGAAATATATTTTTGAATATTATGGTGTGGATTTGATAAAATGTTATAGTTGTGGGTAATATTTACAATTTTTATAAAGTACGCAAGTTGTTATATAATATTCGATTGGTCGGGGAATATTCGTTTTAACAGGGAATATTCGTACGTCACAATCATTGGTGGACCCCCACAATGGAATTATTGTCGGATTGAGAAACCGACAAAAATACTTTATGAAAATAACGGCGGATGCTTTATCGTTAACTGTTGAAACACCCGGTGTTAAAAGTACAGTAATACACGTGGTTGCATAGTAGCACATGGTATTAATTATTGATGTTTACGTGAGGAGTCACTGAATTATACTCAATTATTGCTACAGTAATTACTACATCATATCTATCATATTATGGATTCAATTATGGTCCGTATCATCTGCATAAAATGTTTTTTATTAAATCAATACTTGAGATGACAAAGTTATTCATATTATAAACTGCAATATTTACAATGTCTAGAAGTTCTGTTAATGAGAGGTTTGGTCACCTAATTGCGCGCCAATAGAAAGAAATCCTTATTGGAAAGCCCCCTCTTTTCTGAGAACGACCTGGTTGATAAATATTGTGAGTTATAATATTAATGATGAATGTTGTTCGGAGTTGAATTTGGAGACGCGGACGTGATATTTGAGCCCGGAACGACGAAATTAGTAAAAATAGTCTATAAACACAAAATTTTCCGAGATTCACTATTTGGTCAAAAAGTCAACAGTTGACTTTTTTAGGAAAATTCAAAATTCAAAATTTCAAAATTTATAGTTTTGATAAAAATAGTTTCATTATGTTGGAATTGTTTGTGTTAGTGAAAATCGACATTTATTCCGATGATAATTGATGTCTAGGGGTTATATTAATAAATCGGGTAATTTATCAGATAAATGAGCAATTAATTTTTACTAATTCACATGCTTATATAACTATTTGTTCACATATGTGTAATATTGAATCACATTATTTACTATTAAGGGAGTTGGTGCAAGATTGATAATACTTGCATGACTAAGTTAAAAATTGAGTTTTAGATGGAGGTACTATACTGTAATTCGTATTTTTTCACATGATTATACTATTGATTCACATGATTGAACTATTGATTCACATTATTTACTATTAGGGGAGTTGGAGCAAGATTGATAATACTTGCAGGACTAAATTAAAAATGAAAGAAAAGTTGGAGGTATTGTACTGTAATTTTTGAGCCCCAAAACGTGCAATTATCGAAACTATATTTTCCTATAAATAGAAGCTTATTCTTCCTTCATTTCTCACCAATTCATAAAAGCTTTAGAGCGATTATTATAGAGAGAAATTATAGAGAGAAAGAAGAAGAGAAATCTGCTACTCACTATTCTAGTATCCAATTTTTCCAAGGTAGGGAGTATTATTTCTTTCTTATCTATGAAGAGAACTTCTGTTATTCCATTCTTATTATTCTGTTGGAATAACCTGTATACGCGGGCTACCCTATACTTGGTGAAATTCTTCTATTGTTCTATTCTTTATCATTCTGTTGGAACATCCTGTCTGTGCGTTCTACGCCGGACCTAGTTCCGTCTTTATTATTCTGTTGGAATATCCTGTCTGTGTGTTTTACGCCGGACCTGATTCCGTCTTTATTATTCTGTTGGAATATCCTATCTGTGAGTTTTACGCCGGACCTGATTCCGTTATTTATTATTCTGTTGGAATAAACTGCATGTGCGGCCTATCGCATGCCTGGTGATTTCTTTTGTTATTCCATTCTTTATTATACTCAGTTGGTTAAAGTTTTGACTTCTATACTCCATGAAATTAGTGGAATATCCTTGATATTTGCGCTTCATCCAGTATCTTTTCGTGGAAATATTCTTCTGAGCATTATGACCAGAGATTATTCGGTGTAATCATGACCGTAATGTTACAAATGATGTGGTAAAAGTTCTCATTGGCCCGTAGTGCATTGATGGACAGTTGTTGGCATGATCATGACCATTAATGAATACACAAATATTCTTGAACCGTAGTGCATGGATAATTGTGGTCGTGATACTAATGAATATCCTTGGCCATAGTGCAGGGGTGATTCGATGATGTGAATTATTTATTAAGCTGAGTCCCAGCGATAAAAGTGATGAAAAACCTTCTAAATCATAAAAGATGGTAGATTTTATTCCCAACTTGACTCTTTTAATGGATTGCTTGTTCCGCTGCAGTTAAACTTGATGGTTGTTATATTGTATCAGTTTCACACTGTTGAAGGCTAACGATAATATATTCTGCATTATCTTAGTCATAATATTTCCTACTGTGCTAGTTGAGCTCACCCTTTTACTTTTATTGTTCTCTTCAGGAAATGAGAACGTAGCAGGGACTAGTCGGGGAACGGAGTGACAGACCAGATGATAGCATTAGTAGTCCTCACTATTCTGTAAAATAGTATAATAATAATTATAATAAGGACTCCTTTTGAGTTTGTATAATCTCTAGTATACAATATTTGTATTCAAACTCACAGTTTATGTTTTGTCGTATTGTACACGACAGTTGTATTATTAAGTTGTATTTGAATTTTGTACCATGTAAGTGGCAACCCAAGATGGGTGACGTATACCTAATTTTGGGGGCGTCACAGCACTCATCAGAACAACGATAACCAGCGGAGAAAGAAGAATATGGACAAGAGAGGCAACCACTCCGGTGGTAATCATGGCCATGAGAATAAAAGAAGCGAGTCGGGGGGAGATTTTAAAAAGAGGAGATTCAACAATGACAATACGAAGACGTCAGCACCAGCAGCAACTGGTTCCAAGGGAGGAGAACGATCACCGGTCATATGCTATAAGTGCGGAAAAGAAGGACATATCAGCCCAAACTGTCCACAACAGTTTAAGGTATGTTAAATTGTGGAAAGGAAGGACATATCACTCGAGATTGCACTGTAGCAAAACCAATTCCAGCGGGGATGGTGACTCAAAAGGCTGTCAAAGAAAAGTTAAAGTCAACGGTTCTTGGAAGAGCGTTTGTCGTGACTGGTCAACATGCGAGGAACCCAAAAGAGGTGATCACGGGTAAGCTAATCATAAATTCATGCGAAGTTTATATCTTACTAGATACCGGTGCTACCCATTCATTTATTTCTCCTGCTTGTGCTCAACGTTTAAACTTGACTCCGGAGAAATTAAGACTTTAATTTATCTGTAGAGACTCCGTTAAGAGAAACTTTCATCACATCCACTGTTTATAAATCTTGTTTGATCCAAGTTGGCACCATCACATTACCTATTGATCTTATCTCTTTAAAGATACTTGCTTTTAATATGATTTTAGAAATTGATTGGTTAACTACTCATCATGTCAAATTGATTGCTTTTGTAAGGTTGTTAGTTTTTATATTCCTAAGAAACCTGTTATTCGAATTCAAGCAACCAAACCATTGAAGTCAAACTCTTTAATATCAAGCCGTAAAGTCATTCGTTTATTGAAAAACGGATGTCAAGCTTTCTTAGCCATGTTATGGACTTGAACAAAAATACGTCAGATTTGAATGATATTTCTGTTGTTAGTAAATTTCCTGACGTATTTCCTGAAAAATTTCCTGGCCTACTCCCAGAGCGTGATATTGAATTTTGTATCGACTTTGAACCCGGGACAAAACCCATTTCTAAAATCTCATATCGAATGGCTCCTATTTAAATTCAGGAGTTAAAAACCTAACTATAGAAGTTGATAACCGAGCCTCTAACTAGTGACTTCCTTTGTGGAATGCTCCGAAGCCAGACTCTCTATAGGGGACACCATATTCGTGCGGTAGTAAACTGATAGGTGCCATTGTGACGTGTTATCCAAGATTGGGATATGAGTCACAGTTGAGAGCAACCTAAGTCAGTAATCGAAATACGTAGCTTTCTAGGCTTAGTTGGTTATTATCGGAGATTCGTGGAAAGATTTTCTCGAATCACTACTCTATTAACCTAGCTGACTCGAAAAGATACAAAATTTGAATGGAGCGAGGAATGTGAGAAGAGCTTCTAAGATCCCAACATGTGACACCGACGTTGGCTCGAGCTGTTGAAAGATTACGACAATACCATTCAATACCATCCTGGAAAAAACGAACGTGGTAGCTGACGTGTTGAGTAAAAGATCATTTACGAGTACGAGTGCGATATTGTCAAAGACCCATTTCATATAACTTACAAACGATAGATATAGAGTGAAAGACTCTAGGGACTTACGTGATGATATACAAGTAGAACCGACTTTAATCGATAAAGTTAAAACCGTTCAAGCTACACACCGGAGCTGATGAATATGAAGAAGGAGGTACAAGAAGTTGTTATTCCAAAAGCGAGAATTGGCGATGCGAGGAAAGCTCAAACCATCAATTTATTAGTCCATTTGAAATCCTTGATCGAGTAGGAACTGTGGCCTATAGACTCGTTATACTGCCAAGTATGTCGCGTGTTCATAACGTTTTTCACATATCGATGTTACGTAAATATGTGGACGACCCGAACCACATTATTGAGTTAGAATCAGATGAGATAACCGAAGATTTAACGTACGATGAAGTACCAGTCAAGATCTAAAGGAGCATGTCCTACGCACAAAGGTTATACCACAAGTTAAGGTCTTGTGAAGGAACCATGCTATTGAAGAAATGACCTGGGAGTTGGAATCAGAAATGAAAGCGAGGTATTTTCACCTTTTCGAAATGTCAGGTAAGTACGTCAATTTCGAGGATGAAATTTCATAAGGAAGGGAGATTGTAAGACCCCAATTTTTTTTATATAATGGAATTTACTCTATTTATTATTTTAAAATAGTAAGGGTTGATTTGATTAATGTGGTTAGTTATAGGTAAAATACGCAAATATCTCAAATAAGCAAGTGGTTATAAAATATTCATTATTGTCGGGGAATATTCGTTTGGTCGTGGAATATTTTTACTGTCGAGGAATATTCGTACGACGGCGCAGTCTTGTGTGGGCCCCATAACGGAAAGCGATTGGATGAAGAAAATGACAAATATAAGTTGTTTATAAATAACGATGTAGTTGTTACCGTTAATACTGTTAGAATACCCGGTGGTTAAAACACAGTAATACGCGTTGTTGCACAGTAGCACACGGTATTGCACCAATTATTGATTCTTACGTAAGAAGGCACTGCTTAATAATTGTTACAGTAAATATTGTTCAGTATTTTATTTTATTGATTCAATAATTGCTGCGTTGATATTTTACATTACTGTTGTTTCAATAATTGTCACTACACAGTATTTTCCATTATCGGAGAAATAATTCATATTATCTGAATAATATTATTAGATAACAGTATCGGCAATGTCTAGAAAGTTCTGTCTAAGGAGACGTTCGGTCACCTCATTGCGCGCCAGTAAGGAGAAACCCTTATTGGAAAGCCCCCTCTTTCATGAGAACTGCCTGGTTGTCAGTATTGTGATTCTGTAATATTATTTGTGAATAATTAATTATTGATTTATATGATAAGAAAAATATTTATTTTATATAGATATAGATGGAGAAAATTTTTAAAGTGACAATTGTTGAAAATCGATATTTTATCTTTTCTGATAAAATAATATTTTATTATATTATTATAATATAATAATGATGATATTTTTATAATGAATGTGGGATATATGAGTATATGAGGAGAAAGAGTATTTTTGTTGCATTAAATGTTTAACTCATATTTTGTGTGTCGGTAGACCCCATTTCTTGACTAAAATTTGATTATAGCTTGTAAAATCGTCCGTTTGTGGATTTCGGTCAATTTTTATTTGGAATTTGGAAAAACTTTCTTCTGTAAAATTGTAGATAATGGAATTTCTTATGAAAAAGACATAAGGTTTCGAATTTTTCTGACAAAAGGCCTATTTATTATGAATTATTAAAGTTCTGAAGTTCTAGAATAATTGATTTTTGGAAGTTTTAATTATTTTTTTAAAGAAAAACATTTTTTTGCAATTAAGTTGGCCTCACATGTGATTTAAATGAGCTGAAATCAGATTTCAAAGGTGTGCTTGAATTTTGTTAATTATATTATTATTTTATTAAATTTTCTGCTTTGTTGTTCTAAGCATTTTTCTAATAATAGGGTGCTAAGGTTAGAATTGAAAATCGCACCAGAAACTGAAGTTTTTTCTCTCTATATTATCGAGCGTATTCTGTGAGTATTTAGATATCTTTGAGTGTTGCTATACGGTGCAAGTTCCCTTCAGCACTATATCCAGTATTCCAGTCAAAAGTACCGTCTTTTCGAGATAAGGGATATTATTTTTTAAAAAAAATGATATTATTTCTTTCAACATCATTATGCCGAAATATTGGTATGATTTTTCTTGTGAAATTCTGGTCTTTTTATGTCAGAGTTACTATTCACGAGTTACTATTCATGAGTTACTATTCACGAGTTATTATTCATGAGTACTATTCACGAAGCATGATAATTTTTCTTGTGAAATTTCTACCTTTTAGTGTCGGAGTTACTATTCCCGTATACGACACTATTCACATATACGACACTATTCACAGAAAAATTTAATTTTCTTTTATGTGTTCAAGATTGTCTGTTATGATTCTTATCTTTGATTGGATCTATGTTTTGATCTTTATTTTTGAATTCTGCTTCAAAATTGGTTATTATGGAGTATTATTGAACTTGGATAAAACTGTAATATGAATCCCTAATATTTGTTCTTTTGCTTCACTGGATTCGTTTTCTTTAAAATATTTTTCATCATCCTCAGTCCTAAATGATGATATTACTGAATATCTTTGACATGTAGTGCAAAGATGAATGATTTTTTGATGAATATCTTTGGTCCGTAGTGCAAAGATGAACAGGTGTTGAGATGAACATGACCAATTGATGAATATCTTTGGCCTGTAGTGCAAAGATGACTATTTGATTCAAGATGTATATTGATTGATGTTACAGGGATAAAATATTGATGATGGACTTTTAAATTCATAGATGATAGTAGATTTCATTCTCTACTTAACTCTTCTAATGAATTATTGTTTCCGATGCAGTTGTTGATCTAAAACTTGTTGCCTATTGTATTCTATCAGATTTTTCCCTGTTGAGGACTAACGATAATTTGTTGTACATTATCTTAGTCATAATATTCTTTACTAGGCTAGTTGAGCTCACCCTTTTCCTTTTTGTTCCATTTTTCTTCTCAGGAGGCAAGAATATAACAGAAACTAGTCGGGGTGTGTAGTGATGGTTCAAGACAGTGGTTTTAGTAGTACTCACTATTTTGTAAAATAGTGTATCAATAATTGTAATGAGGACTTTATTTGGGTGTGGATATTGTCTAGAAGACAATATTTGTATTTAAACTCACAGTATATGTATTATCGTATTTTACATGAAAATTGTAATAATGAAGTTGTAGTTGTTTCTGTACCATGTATTTGGCGACTCAGAATGAGTTGTGGATTGGACCTATTTTAGGGGAGTCACAGTTGTTATCAAAGCTTAGGAATATGATCTCTGGCGGAGATCGGGGAATAGAACTAGGAGGGGAGAGACGAGTAAATCCTTCGCTAGTGTGTCCTACCTAAGCTTATTTGTTGGTTGTTTAGAGTATAGGGATATTATGTGGTATGTTAATTTTTTTTAATTAACCCTTGTTTTATGGCAGTATTTGAGAATGGCTACTGAGAATGTTAACAGTGGAGTAAATGAGACCGTGGAGACACCTTTACTCATCAATCAGGAGAACTTGCAACAGGAAGACAATGTTCCTCCTGTAAACAACATCGCTGATCAGACGATGAACGACGGGATGTTTAGAAGCTTTTTGCAGTTCATGAAAAATCAGACGAGGGAGACTCGTGTTCAAAATACCGGTGGAAATGATAGCAATTCACGGTTTGTCACAACCAAGAAGTTCAAGGTGTTGAGACCACTAGAATTCTGGAGAAAGCCGGATCCGATTAAGGTGGAGACGTAGGTCAAGCAAATTACCAAGATATTCGATGTCTTGGGATGCACGGAGGAACAAAAAGTTCCATTCGCCACTTTTATGTTCCGTAATGAGGTAGATTACTGGTGGGAATCTGTGAAGCGTACCCATCCTGCCGCACTCAGCATGTCTTGGGAGACATTTCAAAAACTGTTCAATGACAAATACTTTCCTGAAAGTGTTCGTCATACGAAGGAGGTGGAGTTTATTAGATTGGAACAAAATAACATGACGGTGTCCCAGTACGAGGCGAAGTTTGCAGAGTTGTCCAGGTTTGCGCCTCATTTGGTGGAGAATGAGAAACGTATGACACGGATGTTTCTGAGAGATTTGAAACCTGGCATACGTCAATATCTCATTTCTCATAAATTTTCTCTCTATTAAAATGTTGTCAACAGGGCTCAATTATTAGAGCGAGATAATGAGTACATTCAACTGAGGGACCACAACCAGGATCATACCGGTGACAGCAGTTATCAGAACAACGATAACCAGCGGAGAAAGAAAAATACGGACAAGAGCGGCAACCACTCTGGTGGTAATCATGGCCATGAGAATAGAAGAAGCAAGTCGAGAGGAGATTTTAAAAAGAGGAAATTCAACAATAACAATACGAAGACGTCAGCACCAGCAGCAACTGGTTCCAAAGGAGGAGAACGACCACCGGTCATATGCTATAAGTACAGAAAAGAAGGACATATCAGTCCAAACTGCCCATAACAGTTTAAGGTATGTTATAACTGTGGAAAGGAAGGACATATCGCTCGAGATTGCACTGTAGCGAAACCAAGTCCAGCGGGGATGGTGACTCAAAAGGCTGTCCCAGAAAAGTCAAAGTCAACGGTTCCTGGAAGAGCATTTTTCGTGACTGGTCAGAATGCGAGGAACCCGAACGAAGTTAGCACGGGTTAGTTAATTATAAATTATTACGAAGTCTATACCTTATTTGATACCGATTCTACCCATTCTTTTCTCTCCTGCTTGTGCTCAATGTTTAAACTTGATTCCTGAGAAATTAGACTTTGATTTATCTGTGGAAACTCTGTTAGGAGAAACTTTCGTTACATCTACTGTTTATAAATCTTGTTTGATCCAAGTTGACACCATCACATTACCTGTTCATCTTATCTCTTTAAAGATACTTGCTTTTGATGTGATTTTAGGGATTGATTGGTTAACTACTCATCATGCCAAATTGATTGCTTTTGTAAGGTTGTTAGTTTTCATATTCCTAAGCAACCTGTTATTCGAATTTAAGCAACCAAACCATTGAAGTCAAACTCTTTCATATCAAGTCGTAAAGTTATTAATTTATTGAAAAACGTATGTCAAGCTTTCTTAGCCATGTTATGGACTTGAACAAAAATACGTCAGATTTGAATGATATTTCTGTTGTTAGTAAATTTCCTGACATATTTCCTGAAAAATTTCATGGCCTACTGCCAGAGCGTGGTATTGAATTTTGTATCGACTTTGAACCCGGTACAAAACCCATTTCTAAAATCTCATATCGAATGGCTCCTATTGAATTTCGGGAGTTAAAAACCCAACTATAGAAGTTGATAACCGAGCCTCTATCTGGTGACTTCTTTTGTGGAATGCACCGAAGCCAAACTCTCCGTAGGGGACGCCATATTCGTGCGATAGTAAACTGATAGGTGTCATTGTGACGTGCTATCCAAGGTTGGGATATGAGTCACAGTTGAGAGCAACCTAAGTCGGTAATCGAAATACGTAGCTTTCTAGGCTTAGTTGGTTATTATCGGAGATTCGTTGAAGGATATTCTCGAATCGCTATTCCATTAACGCAGCTAACTCGTAGAGATACAAAATTCGAATGGAGCAAGGAATGTGGGAAGAGCTTTGAAGAACTCAAGAGGAGACTCATTTCAGCACATGTTCTGACCATACCATCCTGGAAAAGCGAACGTGGTAGCTGACGTGTTGAGTAAAAGATCATATGCGAGTACGAGTGCGATATTGTCAAAGACCCATTTCGTATAACTTACAAATGATAGATATAGAGTTAAAGACTCTATGGACTCACGTGATGATATACGAGTAGAACTGACTTTAATCGATAAAGTTAAAACCATTCAAGCTACACACCGGAGCTGATGAATATGAAGAAGGAGGAACAAGAAGTTGTAATTCCAAAAGCGAGAATTGGCGATGTGAGGAAAGCTCAAACCTTTGATTTATTAGTCCATTTAAAATCCTCGATCGAGTAGGAATTGTAGCCTATATACTCGCTATACTGCCAAGTATGTCGCGTGTTAATAATATTTTTCACGTATCGATGTTACGTAAATATGTGGACGACCCGAAACACATTATTGAGTTAGAATCAGATGAGATAACCAAAGATTTAACGTACGATGAAGTACCAGTCAAGATCTAAAGGAGCATGTCCTACGCACAAAGGTTATACCACAAGTTAAGGTCTTGTGAAGGAACCATGCTATTGAAGAAATGACCTGGGAGTTGGAATCAGAAATGAAAGCGAGGTATTTTTACCTTTTCGAAACGCCAAGTACGTACATCAATTTTGAGGACGAAATTTTATAAGGAGGGGAGATTGTAAGACCACAATTTTTTTATATATAATGGAATTACCTCTTTTTATTATTTTGAAATAGTAAGGGTTGATTTGATTAATATGGTTAGTTATGGGTAAAATGCGCAAATATCTCAAATAAGCAAGTACTTATAAAATATTCATTATTGTCGGGAAATATTCGTTTAGTCGTGGAATATTTTTACTGTCGAGGAATATTCGTACGACGGCGCAGCCTTGTGTGGGCCCCATAACGGAAAGCGATTGGATGAAGAAAACAACAAGTATAAGTTGTTTATAAATAACGGTGTAGTTGTTACCGTTAATACTGTTGGAATACCCAGTGGTTAAAACACAGTAATACGCGTTGTTGCACAGTAGCACACGGTATTGCACCAATTATTGATTCTTACGTAAGAAGGCACTACTCAATAATTGTTACAGTAATTACTGTTCAGTATTTTATTTTATTAATTCAATAATTGTTGCGTTGATATTTTACATTACTGTTATTTCAATAATTGTCACTACACAGTATTTTCCATTATCGGAGCAATAATTCATATTATCTGAATAATATTATTAGATAAAATTATTGGCAATGTCTAGAAAGTTCAGTCTAAGGAGAGGTTCGGTCACCTAATTGCGCGCCAGTAAGGAGAAATCCTTATTGGAAAGCCCCCTCTTTTATGGGAACTGCCTGGTTGTCAGTATTGTGATTCTGTAATATAATTTGTGAATAATTAATTATTGATTTATATGATGAGAAAAATATTTATTTTATGTAGATATAGATGGAGAAAATTTTTAAAGTGACAATTGTTAAAAATCGATATTTTATCTTTTCTGATAAAATAATATTTTATTATATTATTATAATATAATAATGATGATATTTTTATAATGAATGTGGGATATATGAGTATATGAGGAGGAAGAGTATTTTTGTTGCAATAAATGTTAAAAACATGTTAAACATGTCGGTGGACCCCATTTATTGACTGAAATTTGATTATAGCCTGTAAAATCGTCCGTATGTGGATTTCGGTCAATTTCTGTTTGGAATTTGGAAAAACTTTCTTCTGCAAAGTTGTAGAGAATTAAATTTCCTATGGAATACACATAAGATTTGAATTTTTCTGATAAAAGGGCTATTTATTATGAATTATTGAAGTTCCGGAATATTGGGGTTGAATTGATTTTGTTACAAAAATTGTTTTAAACATCTTTTTCATTTTTTTGTGTGGTAAATGTGTTTATGATGTGGTGGTCTAAGGAAAATTTGATTATAAATATATTATTTTATTAAATTTTCTTCTTTGGTGTTCTAAGCATTTTTCTATAAATAGGGTGCTTAGGTTAGAATTGAAAATCGCACCAGAAACAAGTTTTCTCTCTCTTTCTCTCTCTATATTATCGAGCGTATTCTTGTGAGTATTTTGATACTTTGAGTGTTGCTATACGGTGCAAATTCCTTTCAGCACTATATCCAATTTTCCAGTCAAAAGTACTGTCTTTTTGAGGTAAGGGATATTATTTTTTTTCTTAAATGATATTATTTTTTTCAATAACATTATGCCGAAATATTGGTTTGAACTTTTTTATCAAATTTAGAACTTTTTGTGTCAGGGTTACTATTTACATATACGGCACTATTCACGAATACGACACTATTCACCGAAAAATAAAAATTTTCCTTTTTGTCCAAGATGTTTATTATGGTTACTATCTTTGATTATATCCATGTTTTGATCTTTATTTTTGAATTCTGCTTCAAAATTAGTTATTATGGAGTATTATTGAACTTGAATAAAACTGTAATACGAATCCCTAATATTTATTCTTTTGCTTCACTGAATTCATTTTTTTTAAAATATTTTTCATCATCCTCAGTCCTAAATGATGATATTACTGAATATCTTTGGCATGTAGTGCAAAGATGAATGATTTCTTGATGAATATCTTTGGCCCGTAGTGCAAAGATGAACAGGTGTTGAGATGAACATGACCAATTGATGAATATCTTTGGCCTGTAGTGCAAAGATGACTATTTAATTCAAGATGTATATTGATTGATGTTACAGGGATAAAATATTGATGATGGAATTTTAAATTCATAGATGATAGTAAATTTCATTCTCTACTTAACTTTTCTAATGAATTGTTGTTTCCGCTGCAGTTGTTGATCTAAAACTTGTTGCATATTGTATTCTATCAGATTTTTCCCTGTTGAGGACTAACGATAATTTGTTGTACATTATCTTAGTCATAATATTTTTTACTGGGCTAGTTGAGCTCACCCTTTTCCTTTTTTGTTCCATTTTTCTTCTCAGGATGCGAGAATATAACGGGAACTAGTCGGGGTGTGGAGTGATTGTTCAAGACAGTTGTTTTAGTAGTCCTCACTATTTTGTAAAATTGTGTATCAATAATTATAACGAGGACTTTATTTGGGTGTGAATATTGTCTAGAAGATAATATTTGTATTTAAACTCACAGTATATGTATTGTCGTATTTTACACGACAATTGTAATAATGAAGTTGTAGTTGTTTCTGTACCATGTATTTGACGACTCAGAATGGGTTGTGGATTGGACCTATATTGGGAGCGTCACATTGATAATATGTATAATATATATATATATATATACATATATATATATATATATATATATATATATATATATATATATATATATATATATATACGCTAAGAAATATAAAAATATAAATCTTATGTTATATTTTATTGTTTATAAATATCTAACTATTTATTAATATATATTTATTTATATATTAATGTCTATTAAAATATAATATATATATATATATATATATATATATACATTAATATATTTACACAAATACATAACTTTATTATTTATTATATCTATATATACACACACATTAATATATGTATATATATACTTATATATATATATATATATATATATATATATATATATATTTAAAATAAAAACATTATTGTATATTTAATTACTTCTTAATATATAATAATATATAATTATTGATAAATATATAAAAATATTTTATATATTAAAATATTATATAATATATTTAAATATATATTTTAACGTATTTATGAAGATCACATATGTTATGTACTAAAAAAGGAGTTAGGAGAGAATTGTCTTTTTTGTGTTGAAGGTTGGTTTAGTCTCGTGCCTCTTTTTTTCTTCATTCAATTAGCCAACAGAAATGCAATTCCTACCCCCACCCCCCACCCATGCCACATCAGCAATTTTTAAAATATTACATACTCTATCTCAGTATATTGATCAACAAATTGTTTCAATATAATTTTCGGCCCCACAAAATATGTTGAGGTGGAGTATACCACATCAGCAGTTTCTAAAATGTTTATAGAATAGTTTGTGTCTTTAGCATTATTCTATAACTGAATGGACTTTCTGATGGAATGATCATTTCAATTATTTTTTGGCTATCAAACATCATAATAAAATACTCAGTCGAAATGAACATTCTATTCTGTTAATGATTCTGATAAACCAAACACCATTTAAGAGCTCAATTAAATCGAGACGATGGAGTACTATTTAACACCAAGGAAAATAAGATTGTAAAATGAACTAAACAGTTTGGACTTGATTCGTACTCACTCGATTAAAAGTTCAATTTAAGTTCGATTCGAAATATAAATGATTCAAATATGAGTAAATTTTAAAGTTCGATAAACTACTTGAACATCTTTAAATTGTAATTTTATATTAATACCCAGATCATATTTGCTCCAAAAATTCTTATTGTTCAAACTTGATTTGAGATCATACTCAACTAATTGTTGGAAACTTATGACTCATAATATAGGAGCCACTGAAAAAGGCTAGTGTACGGTACAGGTTGTTTATTAATGAGGGACATTATGGGTAATTGAGACATAATGTGAAGTAGAGTTGGAATATGATTAGTAGTTATAAATACTATCTATTGTAAAGCCCTAAGTATCTAAGAAATCATCAATAAACAATCAGTCGCCTGTGGAGTACCCAAATTGGGGAACCACGTAAATCTCTTGTGTTTTTCTTAATTCTCTATCGTTTGTGTGAATGTGTGTGATCTCATATTCTAATAAATTGGTATCAAAGCTCGGGTTTAACACGTGAAGAATGATGACATTAAATTCATCGGTGACAAAGTTTGATGTGATGAAGTTTGATGGGACTGGGAATTTTGGGCTATGGCAACAGAGGGTAAAGGATCTGTTGGTGCAGCAGGGATTGGTGAAGGCGTTAAAGAAGAAACTTGAGTCCATGATGATTGATGACTGGGATGAACTCCAAGCAAAGGCGGTAAGTAAAATTCATTTGTGTCTAGCAGACGAGGTTATGTATCACGTGATCGGTGATGAATCGCCATCGGGTGTTTGGAGTAAATTGGAATCCAGGTATATGTCGAAGTCATTGACAAATAAACTGTTTCTGAAGCAAAAACTGTTTGGGTTAAAGATGATTGAAGGTTCCGAGCTTATTCAACACATTCACACGTTCAATCAAATAATTAGCGACTTGCTAAGGATTGAAGTGAAATTCGAGGAAGAAGACCAGGCGTTGATGTTACTGTGTTCTCTAACGGGTTCTATGGAGAATCTTGTGACAACTCTCCTATGGGGAAAACAAACTCTGAAGTTAGAAGAAGTCATGTCTGCTCTACTAATGTTTAATCAGCGAAAGAAACAATCTGAGGGTATTTCGGGTGAAGGGTTGGTGGTAAAAGGTGGAGAGCAACGTGGCAGAAAATCGGATAGAAGGAAATCAGAAACGTAGGGGAAATCTAAGTCAAGGGGCAGGACTCCTAAGCCTAAGGAGTATAAGTGTTTCAGATGTCGCGAGACAGGACACTTCAAAAGGGACTGTCCATACAAGAATAAGGGTGAAGGAACATGGAAGCAAACAGAATCTACAAAATCGGCAAATGTCATGGAGGAATCATCAGATGATGGGGATATGTTGTCAGTTTCTACAAACACAGACGTGACAGACTCGTGGATTTTGGATTCAGCATGTTCGTTTCACATGACACCTAACAGGGAGTGGTTTGACACCTATAAATTGTGAACTGTGGGACAGTTTTAATGGGTAACGATGCTTCGTGCAACGTCATTGGAATAGGCACAGTGAAAATAAAGATGTTCGATAGTGTTGTGAGAACTTTGGCTGAGGTGAGACATATCCCAGGTTTAAGGAAGAATATGATTTCATTAGGAACCTTGGACTCTAATGGTTGTGAATTCAAAACTGGTGGTGGAGCCATGAGAGTGACGAAGGGTGCTTTGGTAATAATGAAGGGTTCTAAGGTTAACGGAAACATCTATCGGATGATAGGGAGTACAGTTGTAGGTGGAGTTGCTGCTACTACAACGGAGGATATTGATGATACTACACTATGGCATATGCGGTTGGGGCATACGGGAGAAAGTGAGATACTGGAATTACATAGGAGGAATATGTTAAAAGGGATAAAGTCGTGCAAGTTAGATTTCTACAAGTTCTGTGTATTGGGAAAACAGTGTAAGGTGCAGTTTAAGAGTGTGGTGAACAAAATGAATGTCAAACTTGACTATGTGCATTCTGATGTATGGGGGCCAGTGAGAGTAGCTTCGAAAGCGGGATCGCTGTATTTCTTGACTTTCATCGATAACTTTTCGAGAAAGGTTTGGGTGTACTTCATGTGACACAAGTCTGAGGTCTTCGAAAAATTCAGGGTGTGGAAAGCTGAAGTGGAAAATCAAACAGGGAGAAAAATTAAGTACCTCAGGTCAGATAATGGGACTGAGTACAAGTACGAGCCATTTGTGAAGTTTTGTGAGGAGCACGGGATACAACGTCACTGGACTGTTACAAAGAATCCACAGCAGAATGGGGTGGCAGAAAGAATGAACAGATCTATAGCAGAGCGGGCACGGTGCATGAGACTAAATGCAGGGCTTTCGAAGGATTTCTGGGCAGAAGCAGTGAGCATGGCAGTATACATTATAAACAGGTCGCCGAGTACTGCTTTGGGTAATAAAGCGGCACAAGAGGTGTGGACAGGCAATGAAGTGGATTACTCGGGTATGAGGATTTTCGGATGTCCAGCCTACGTACACATTCCGGGTGATGAGAGATCTAAGCTTGATGCCAAGTCCAAACAGTGTATCTTTCTTGGGTATAAGAAAGGTGTGAAGGGGTACAAGCTTTGGGATCCGAAAGCAAAGAAGGTAGTGATTAGTAGGGATGTGGTTTTTGACGAGGCTTCCATGGTTAAGATGCAACAGGAAGGTCAGAAAATCGAGGCTAGTGGTGAGACCAGCAAACAACAACAAGAAGTTCAAATCGAATTGGAGAGTTATGACATTGGAAATTCACCACCAGTGGAACATGAAAATCAGCAGCAGCAGGACGAAAGCATAGCCGCAAGGAGACCCAGACGCACTATCAAACCACCGGAGAGGTATAGGTTTGATGATATGGTTGCATATGCTTTATCTGCTACTAGTGGGGATTCGTCTACGTTTCAGGAAGCTATTGGTAGTTCTGAAAGGGACAGTTGGATGGAGGCCATGGTGGAGGAGATGGAGTCATTGAAGAAAAACTAAACTTCGGAATTTTCAGAATTTCCTGAGGGAAAGAAACCAGTGGGGTGCAAATGGGTGTACAAGAAAAAGGAAGCTGTATCAGAAAAGGAAAAGGAACGGTTTAAGGCTCGATTAGTAGCAAAGGGATACTCGCAGAGGAAGGGGATTAACTATGATGAGGTTTTTTCTCCGGTGATGAGACATACCTCAATCAGGATTATTTTGGCATTGTTGGCTAGCTATGATCTGGAGTTAGAGCAGCTGGATGTGAAGACAGCCTTTCTTCATGGTGATTTGGAGGAAGTGATATTCATGGAGCAGCCTGAGGGGTTCAAGCAGCCGGAGACTGAGAACATGGTATGCAGATTGAAGAAGTCACTGTATGGGCTGAAACAGTCTCCAAGACAATGGTACAAGAAGTTCAATTCCTTCATGATCCGGATTGGGTTCACTCGATGTGAGTATGATTGTTGTGTTTATGTGAAAAGCCTTGAGGATGGTTCCTATATTTTTCTGTTGCTGTATGTGGATGACATGTTTATTGCTGCAAAGAGTATGATTAATGTAAATAGGTTGAAAAACTTGTTGGGAAAGGAGTTTGACATGAAGGACTTGGGTGCCGCTAGGAAAATACTTGGGATGGAGATTCGCAGGGATAGAGCAGCTGAAAAGCTGTGGTTGACACAAAAGAATTATGTGGAGAAAGTGTTGGAGAGGTTTAGTATGGCTAATGCTAAACATGTCAACACTTCATTGGCGAGTCACTTCAGGTTATCTACAGCACAGTGTCCGAAATCGGCTGAAGAGATCCAGGATATGTTGAACGTGCCCTATGCGAGCGCAGTTGGTTGTTTGATGTATGTGATGGTGTGTACACGACCCGATTTGGCACATGCAGTCAACACAGTGAGCAAATACATGGCCAATCCAGGTATAGAGCACTGGAAAGCTGTTAAGTGGGTGTTCAGATATTTGAGAGGAACGACAAATCATGGGATTATGTTTGCGAAGCAAGAGGCTCAGATATCAGTTGTAGGGTATGTGGATGTAGATTATGCTGGAAGGTTGGATGATTTGAGATCTACAACAGGGTATGTGTTTACTTTGGCTGGTGGACCAATTTGTTGGAGATCTATGGTTCAATCTCTAATAGCTCCATCTACTGCTGAATCTGAGTACATGGCATTGACTGAGGCTGGCAAGGAAGCATTGTGGTTGAAGGGTTTTGTGAATGAGCTGGGCATAGATCAAGGTGGAGTACAGATGTATTGTGATAGTCAGAGCGCCATTTACTTGGCAAAGCATCAAGTGTATCACGCAAGGACCAAGCATATTAGCGTAAGGTTTCACAAGGTGAGGGAGCTGATCATAGCTACTGGGGATGTGATATTAGAGAAGGTGCACACTTCTGAAAATACAGCTGACATGTTGACAAAGACTGTGACCGCGAATAAGTTTAAGCATTGCTTGGACTTGATCAATGTCTCCGAATGTTAGTTTGGAGGATTCCCCCAAGATCGGATTGGACAAGTGACTTATCTTCGAAATTAATGAGGTTATTCGTCAATGTGGAGATTTGTTGGAAACTTGTGACTCATAATATAGGAGCCGCTAAAAAAAGCTAGTGTACGGTACAGGTTGTTTATTAATGAGGGACATTATGGGTAATTGAGACATAATGTGAATTAGGGTTGGAATAAGATTAGTAGTTATAAATACTATCTATTATAAAGCCCTAGATATCTAAGAAATCATCAATAAGCAATCAGCCGCCTGTGCAGTACCCAAATTGGGGAACCACGTAAATCTCTTGTGTTTTTCTTAATTCCCTATCGTTTGTGTGCATGTGTGTGATCTCATATTCTAACATTTATAAATCAAATCTCAACCACTTAATACTCAATTTAACTCAATTCATTTAGGATCCGGTTAGCATAGAGTTTATTTTTGGATAAGTTGGTCAATTGACCAATAAAATACTGACACATAGAATTTTGTCTGCTTATCAGCACTCTATTGAACAATTAATCAAGTTATCCAAAAATAAACCATTTCCATTCATTTACATGTCTGTAGAATCAATTGGAGGTATACATGAATTTTAAGGACACTAATAACACTAAAAACTTTTTAAAAAGTTGGGCGTTTTTATTTTTACTTTTTTTTTTGGCTAAATTATTTTTCTTTTACTTATAATGGCAGCGTGGCCATCACTTCACAATTACTCCATCTGTCTCCGCCTCTAAGCTTGATCTGATATCCCGCGCTATTTAGTTACCGATCCAATCATTCCTTTTACTATATCCCTTTTTCTATTTTATGGGGTTTTTTTTTTTGAAAATTTCAACCGTAATGAATTGAATATTCTTGAATCTTGACAGTTGGCAAATCCAAAAAAGCAGAAAAACATAAAATAATAAAATGAAATAAAAAAGGAGATATTTTACATGGAGAGAGAAACGAGCAGAGCACGCATCATAAAGGAAGAATTGATATGTCCATATCTTCTAATCTTCTCTTTATTTCTAAATTCTAACCCCAAATCACCTCCTTTCTCATCATACCAATATCTAATCTAATCCCAATCTCCCATTTCTTCTCTTTATACCGATCTCTCTATATACATAAATTTATAGATATACAAATATTTCTCTCTATATATATTGTATAGACTAGACTAGAATAGAATAGAATAGAATAGATTAGATTAGAAAGAATTATTGTTGTTATTGGGGTTTTTTTTGGAAGAGTTGTTAAGGAGGGGGAATCAATCAAAAATGAATATGATGACCATGGAGGGGATGATGGATAAAGGAGTATTGGATGATATAATAAGGAGATTGTTAGAGGGTAAAGGTGGAAAGCAGGTCCAGCTTTCTGAAGGTGAGATCCGTCAGCTCTGCGTCAACGCTCGCCAAATCTTCCTTTCTCAGCCCACCCTTCTTCAGCTCCGTGCACCCATCAGGATCTGTGGTATCTTTCTTTTTTCCTTCTCGCCCACTATTTTCTATTTTTGTTTTTATGTTTGTATGATGATTATAGCTGAATTGATTTAGATCGTATGTGTGTAAAAGAAATTGGAGAATTTTTAAAGTATTCCATATTATACGTATTGGGTGTGTTTAGAAAATCAGGAAATATAATTTTTTTTTTTGGTGATTTCATGATATTTTAGGCAGGGACAGAGCCAGAATTTATTCTTTGGGGGGGGGGGGGGGCAAAAAATATTTTAACAGCATAAAATATATTCATCACTAAAAAGTAAAATTTCACTATTACAAAACATATTTTTACTAAAACAAAAATAATATAGTAATAGAATTTGCTTTGACAAAGATAATAAAATATAGCAAAAAATAAGTCTATTAAAACATATCAAAACTTCGTCAAAACTTGGGGGTCGTAGCCTTACAAAATTTTCAAACCAAACCAAATGTACAAGTGAGTTTTATAAAATTTTCAAACTTTGAGGGTGAATCTTACAAAAATTTCAAACTTGGGGGGGCGTGGCCCCCTCCAACATACACATGGCTCCGTCCCTGATTTTAGGCAGCGAAATTTTAACACCTACTAATAATTTTGGTTTTTGGATATTGGGCATGATTTTGATTTATTTTGTTTTGTTTTCTAATTTCAATTATGGAATTTATAGGATTCGATTTCTGCATATAAGGCAAATGTTCACCTTGTTGTTAAGGGAAAATTGCATATTGGTTTTGTACTACTTCAGTAAATTCTTTTGTAATGCCCATATTAGAGAATTTTTGGTCGTTTGTGTATCTTGAACTGTTTTGTAAAACAAATGTGTACTTTTTCGTGGGATTCTGAAGTTAACTGTGTACCTTTACCGCTTTACCTGATTACTTTTATATTCTTAGAAATTATGAAGATGTTATCAAGTATTTATACATTTATGTAGATTCTATGTAGCTGTTTATCAACAAAAGAGGATAGGAAATTCTAAAGATCAAATTGATTCCTTTTGTATGAGAAAGTGAAACTTGGGGAAAAAAGGAAAAGTTTGCATTTTTCTTAATAATCATAGGATTAGACATCCACCAAGATGTATCGCGAATGTTGATAACAATGGAGCAATTAGGAAAATCATTAAAAATAAATATCAGAATGAGGGCAGTTTTTATATACAAAGAGAATGTTTGTGTGCGCGCTTGTACGTGCGTGTAAAAAGGCGTCGCATGTGAAAAGGTGATGCGTGTGTGAAAAGATGTTGTGGACCTTTCCTGATAAACTTCTAATTTTCAACTGATTATTCCAGGTCGGTGATGAGTTTTCATACATAAATGAACTTCATATAGTAACTCAAAAGAAATTAACTATTGACATTGTTTTTGACATTTTGGTCATATTCTTTGTGCCTAAGTTAAATTTCTAGCTATTTGGTTTTATGATCACAATGTGTTTTGTAACTGATGTTGTATTGTATATATATGTCTTTCTACCCACTAATCATTCTAATACTAAAAACAATTTGCAGGTGATATACACGGACAATACCAAGACTTATTGAGGCTGTTTGAATATGGTGGCTTCCCCCCTTCTGCAACCTACCTTTTTCTTGGAGATTATGTTGATCGAGGCAAGCAAAGCTTGGAAACTATATGTTTGCTCCTAGCCTACAAGATAAGGTATCCCGATAAAGTATTCCTGTTGAGGGGAAATCATGAAGATGCAAAAATCAACAGGATTTATGGGTTTTATGATGAATGTAAAAGGAGATTTAATGTTCGGCTTTGGAAAATATTTACCGACTGCTTTAATTGTTTGCCTGTTGCTGCACTCATTGATGACAAGATACTTTGCATGCATGGAGGACTTTCTCCAGAGATGGAAAATTTGGACCAAATAAAGGAAATTCAAAGGCCCACTGAAATTCCAGATAGTGGTCTCTTATGTGATTTACTCTGGTCAGATCCTGATCCTAGGATTGAGGGTTGGGCGGATAGTGATCGAGGTGTTTCATGTACATTCGGGGCTGACGTAGTTGCAGGATTTTTGGAAAAGAATGATCTGGACCTCATTTGTCGCGGTCATCAGGTGAATTAAATTCTTCTTGAGATTGCTGAAATACCACTGCTACTGGCATAAGCATTTTCTATCTGGATAGCTGTCTAAAATATTACTGGCTACCTCTATCCTAACTCTAATTCAAAGTAACTAATGTTTGGGAAAATCACACTGGTTATTGTTGCCAGACTCATTTCACAAGTAATAAGAAATGGCACTGGTAATGATTGCGGAGTCCCTATGATTCTGAACACAGTTGGCTGATTATTTTATTTACCCTTGTTTTTCCCGTCGGCTGACCTTGAATTCATCAAGTGGTTTTGTACTTCATTAAAATGACCAGATTATAATATTCTTGACTGCAGGTGGTGGAAGATGGATACGAGTTCTTTGCTAGACGAAAACTAGTGACAATATTTTCCGCTCCAAACTATGGGGGTGAGTTTGACAATGTAGGTGCTCTGTTGAGTGTTGACGAATCCTTAGTGTGTTCTTTTGAGATAATGAAACCGATAGAAAAGCCAGGTGGTTCTAAGCTGCAACTTAAAAAGGTAATCTTTAGTTGTTTGTCAATGTTTATGTTAAAATTTTCAGTTTAAGTTGGAAATTAACCTCTAATTCGTTCCTGAATGCAACTTCTAGTTGGTTCTGCTGCTGATAAAGAATCTCAATATCTTACTATATGTATTTTTCCATTTCAAGCAGCCCCCAAAAACTGGAATGATGTTCGCATGATAAGTGTGGATATGAAGTTATTGCAGTCGTAGGAAAAAAACTTTTTCACAATTCACAGTTTCCTCTGTTTGAAGACGGTCTTTGTTACTAGAAGTCATCCCGTTTAACCCATCAATATTTGGATCTATCAGATGTCGGACTGCTAGAAAAAGATGAACGGGTGCACCCAGTTTTTAGATACTATATTCAGTAATTATAATTTTGGAAGTGCCGGTCGAGAATGACCCTCCTAACTTTCTTTTGTGCGAGTTACTGATTAAGTATCTGTTGTGTTGAAAACCCTCAATTTTGGAAGCAACTTCCAAGATGGATGACTTGTAATTAAGCAAGCTGCTTAGCAGTAGTGAAGGTTGGTGTGTAAAAAGTTATTGTTTCATGTTTTAGTTGATATTGTTGTCAGAAAGAATTATATCTGAAACCATGATATATATATATATATATATATATACATACATACATACATACATACGAGAGAATGTTTCATAGCAAGTACTTGTTATGAATTAAAAATATACAAATATCATCAATAGCGTCCAATACAAGAACTAAGGCAGATATTAGAATTGAAAAATTTTCGTCCGCTACTAGTAGTAGCGGACGAATCGGGTTACGTCATGTCGTTCGTTACTAAGTCGTTGTCTGTTATTAATTGTAACGGATATTTCTGAAAATAGTATCGTCGTCTGCAACTAATAGAAGAGGATGTGAATTTTTTAATTTTTATTTCGATCGTTGGTTTTTATATTAAACGATAGATACTATGTATGTTCATATTTGATCCATAGTAAATAATACATAATGTATCATTGTCGGGAGTGGTTAGCATGAAGTTAACTTTGGTCAATTGATTAGTACAGTGTCTACAGGCAGATCGGGAGGTGATATCTCTCTCTGTGTAAGTATTGTATTGGTCAATTAACCAACTTATCATAAAGTTAACTTTATGGTAACCTTACGGGATCCATTATTGCTCAATATATGTTCTTTGATAGGTAAAAGAAAATTTCATTGAATTGAATATACAAGTGACATACAAAAACATTGTAATATTTGCACATTTCGAAAAAAAATTCTTATACCCTGAATAGATTTACTAAAAATTATTTTTTCAACAAAATAGCTTTTTAACCAATCAGAATAATCATTCACTAACAAGACATTTGTTAATTTCATATTTGCTAAAAACAGAGATAGTCTTCCTGGTAATTAATGAATTTATCAGTTTTTAAGTCTGATTGGCTAAAATGCATTTATCTGCAGTTCTTGGAAATTCGACGAATTAGTTTCAAGTCCCCATAGATGCATTCAAAGGATAAAGATTTTTAATAAATTTATTAATAATTTTAAAATATGAAAATCTTTCCGGCTAATAATTCAACGAGTACTATTTTTTATTTGGCTTTCTAAGGTTATTTGTGCATGATGCAAATACCTAATGTGGTAATAAATTATCATTTTTTCTGAAAAACTCAGAAGCATTAGAGCAACTCCAACAACACAATCCTAGACTATATTTAATTTAGGATTTATCTTCCAGCTCCAGCAGGTAGACTAAATATAGTCTGTGACTATATTTGAAGCACCAACAAAACTAAATCTAGGAACTAGATAGTCCATGGACTATATTTTTAATTATATTTAAATGGAAGAGGAAGGAGATTTGAGTTTTTTTGAATTCATAGATTATTTTAATCTTTTTATATTATAGTCCACGGGATAGTCCATTTGCGGGAAAGATGGAAGACTAAAGGACATTTGCTGATGTCATATGGACTAAATATAGTTCATCAGATAGTCTAGTCCAGCTCCGCAGTAACATGAGAATTGTACCTCATGTGCAAAATAAGCGACATACAAAAGAGTGATGTGGTGGATCCCTATCCAATCACTGTGTGAGCCCTGTACATTAACTATTCTCCTTAGTAACTTGAACCTATGTCATGAAACAAAGACTTTGTGTTGCTACTCTAGTTTGTATTCCTAAGTTCACATAATGAGATTCCATTGGTACTTGTCTGGGAAAATAACAAAGTTAATGAAGATTGATATGGGAGTTTAGGGAAGACATTTGTCTGGCTTCACATTCAGCTGTTGGTTATGTTATGCGCGTGCAACTATTTTAAACTTTATGTATTATACTATATGTATATATTTTTTAAAGGTTAGCTTAGCAAGGCAAATGGGGCCGAGTGTATTTCTGAAATGTAATCAATGAGGAATTCGAAATACTCAACACAAGTTTTTTTTTTTGGAGATGCTTCATATTCATTATGATGGAGACTTAGTATGTGAGCTCTCGCCCTTGATATCATTTATTTCTCGTCAGTTGCACGTCAATACACTTGTATGAGAAAATGTAGAGATTATTGATTTGAGATGAGTATGTATCTTTATAACCCAAGTGTCTGAGTAGGAGATGTTAGTAATTGATCCGGGTCGAACCCGTGGATCATGAACATCCACTTGTGTATTAATATTAGATAACCTAACAGGGATTGGAAGAGTCTCATATCACTTGAAAGTATTTTAAATAATACTTAATATGGTTAAGACTCTATTTGAGATAATTCTCATTATTTAGTCAGTTCTAGACTTATCCCATATGAATTGGATTTTACGTTAAATACTAAATGTAGCAGTCTCGAATCCGGGCCCCGAATCGCCGCAGATCCGGTATACTATTTCTTTCACTAATTGCGGAAAATATAAACATAAATTGTTTATACATTACATTTTACACATTACCCCAAGGTCGAGTAACCTTAACTTAAACACAATTCATAAATTATTTAACACCGAACATTATTATCAACTATTCTATTACAAAATAGCTGCATATATTGCCCCAAGCTGAACTTAGCATTATCTTTTCTATCGATGATTCATTTGCTTAAGAATCATATCTATTCTCATTTCGAAATAAACCTTCTTTGTCTATTCAACATTTCAAACTGTACACAGCTGACAATTACATTTGAAAAATTATCAATCATAGATCTATACAATTTCTAATTCAAGAAAATGTATTCATTTTGTACATCGCCCAATCTTCATCATCCGTATAGCAAATAATATTTTCTAACATCATTAACCTGCAAAAAGTTTATGTTTGCAAGATTGAGCTCGACAGCCCAGCAAATTTAACAGTCTATCATGTTTCACATAGCACACAATTCTATATGCACTACAATTCCTTTAACATGCATATCTACATGCATCATATATTCTTTATTATGCATATCCTACATGCATCAATAATTCCTTACAAAACATACATTCATGCATTATACAATTCTAATTTATCGAATTGCATCATACAACATGTAATCACGTATAGATTGAATTCCATAACCCAATTAACTTAGTCATATTTTGACTTTTAACAATTCATAGAGCATGATATGTAATTTAACACATAACCACATTCCATCCACAAACATAATAGAACTGAAAAACTTGCCTGAACCGTTGATTACCGCAACGCAATTTAATTTAATCTCTCACGAAAGACCTATCAGTTATAAGATTGATCTTTTAATCAGTATAACATGCTTTATTCCATAATACTATCTAATACTTAATACAATATTAGATAACAGCTTAACACATCAATTTTGTTATCATCCTTTGATAATTATTCAATTACTATATCATATCCCTTATGATTTAACACTTGCTCTTTATTTCATAAGTTATTCATTAATATGTAATAAGACAAACACTAATCCAGCACCCTGGATTCTACATCTAACAACCAACTTTATAATTCAGCAACTTGGATTCCAAGTCCATCAATTTAAACCTCAATCCAGCAAACCGGATTCAACACATTTTCAATACAGCAAACTGTATTCTATATTCTTATCACGAAAATACCAAATCAGTGAATTATTCTCCTATCCTTTAGTCAAACATATATACATGTATTTCATGCATAAAAAGTATTTTTCCATAATTTTCCAACTTCCTTTGGTATTTATCAAAAATAATTTTTTAGTGCGTAGCTTAAGAAATTAACTACCACGTGCTTAACTCCAGTAATGCCCATCTTTTGGAATAACCTTATATATGTTAACGTGATACTCCATTTTAAATTTCGTGACAATCGGAATTGTAGAACTCCGTTTATAGCTATTTCCGTCGGAAAATCACAAAAATTGAAACGGTCATAACTTGGTCGTTTTAACTCGGAATTAGCTCATTTTTGGACACGAGCTACATAATACCATATATTTTCATTTCCCAAAAGTCTGGAATTTTTCTCATTAAATAAATTTCCAAAACAGCCCTCGGAAAATTTTGGCCAGAAACTTTTTACACTTTGGCAGTTTTGGAGTCCTTCACCAAAACTTAAATAAAACGAAATCTGTAACTCCGATTAATGATCCCTCAATTTTGTTGGGTTCGTATCTTTCCGAACTACAGTTTTCATCTATCATAATCCATATTTGGACATGTTAAGCTCCCGGAAAGTATCCCGGAAGTGACTGTTTAAAATCTGTCCTTTTAACAGTTTTTCTTAACTTTGTGTAGTTTGGGAAAAATCCCATAACTTGTTCATTTTTCAACCTATTCTAGTAATTCCAAAGGGATTTTACCCTTTACACATAGATCTAACATCCCAAAAACATAAATCACAAATATCTAACATAGATATCAAAAATAATCAAAACCTAGCTCACCTTAAAAGTTCAAACTTTTCGGAAGAATTCCATTTTTCTATTCCTTTTGATTTCAACAAAATCAACACCCAATATGGGTAGATCCAACCAATAAACACTTATTAACATGTATATACAGGGTCCTTGAGTTTAGAAACAAAATTTCTGGATTCATCAAACAAACTTCAAATACAAGATCAAAGCTAAGAGAAAAATCATGTTTTCTATCTTTTGAAAAACCTAACTTCCATTTTTTCTTGCTTTTGATCTATCTTTTGAAACTTAAAATGTATAGATCCACACATAAAACACTCTAAATCATGTAGATCTAGAGTTTTGAAGATCAAGAACATAACTCCATGTTTTGAGTTACAACCATAAAAATTTAACTAAACAAAAAGGTTTATACCTTTGTTACCATGCTCTCCTTCTTCTTCTTCTTCTTCTTAGCTTCTTCCATGGAGCTTAAATGTCTCACCAAAAACTCTCTTTTTTTCTCCACCATGGCTGCCGAATGGCAGCCCTCTCACTCTCTCTCTCTCTTTCTTTCTTAGTTGAAAAGTAGGAAATAAGAGATGAAAGAGAGAAATAAACTATACTTTGTATTAGATGTGGATTATCTCATAATCTATATCCACTCTCCTCCTCTTCTTGCACAATCATCCGGACATATGACCTTACCCTCTCTTTCTCTTGTACCACCAAGCTTTACATGAAATAAATGCTAATGTGTTGGACAAAATCACAAATTGACACATAGGGGGGTTGTTAGTAGTTGGTCACCAACTAAAGTTAACCATTAATACAACATTCATCTCCCCTTTATCCTAGCTCTTCATGGCCAGCCCTATGGCCTAAAAGATGCTCCAAGTTTGGCTTTTTGATTTAATGCTTATTTGATTTATCAATTGTCCAAAAATTCCTCTCCCGCTGAGGCTAAAAATTGAGCCATTCCTTTACTGTTTTGCTTGATCTTCTAATCAATTTCATTGGCCAACATTTGGGCTATACATATACATAGTCCAATTCCTTTAATTCTTATCCAACCCAAATCATTTAATTAGGGTTTTCACTTCTCCATTAAAACACCAATCCTTGCTCATAAACATTCATTTCCTTAACCCAATTAGACTTGCTATAATTAGGTTATAAAATTAATCATTTGAGATGTATAAAATAAATCTCCTAGAATTAGTAAGTATTCTAAATACCACAATTCTCTTTTTCCATAACCCTTAAGTTATGAAATCCTTCATTCCTAATATATAATTAGGGTTACACTAGTTTCTTTTGTTTGTTTATATAATAAACAAATATACCATCACATAATGTTCATATTTCTTACACACAACTTTTTAACCCTTAGGGTTTAATACTTTGCATTTAGGATCCCCAAATTAGGGTTTAAATTCTTGATACTAAAATTAGGCTTTCTGAACATATCGTTAGAGTTTTCTAACTTAATCACCATATTCATATCATGAATTTAGGGTTTCGGATTTCCGAAACAGAAACTAGGGTTTCAGAACCGATTTCTATGGTTTCTCATCCATTGTTAGGGTTTTCTACCAATTCGTTATATTTTTCTAACTTAATAAATGTATGATCAACATAACTTTAGGGTTTTCTAAAGTTATAACTTATCTGATCAATCCTTGATCTCAAATCATTACGGTTCACATATGTAACCAAATATACCGACTAGTATTCGCTTCGATACTTATCCTTGATAATTCTTCAAAAAATTTTTAAATCTACCATAATCTTATACCTCATTACTAGACTATCACTTACAGTCTATCACATAATTCAAGTTTTGTTCAAAACTTTTGAAATTCTTGGAATTTTATTACATAACTGCCAATTCCATACACTTATTTCCTGTCTAGGTCCTAATATTGAACCTTAAATCAATCAATTATGATTTTAATAAATTCTCCAAATTCTCGGGTTGTCACACTAAATGTGAGACCCCAAATTTTATGAATACAGATTTAAATTTCTCAAATATTTTTTTAAATATTATGGTTTGGATTTGGTATAATGTTATAGTTGTGGATAATATTTATAAATTTTGCAAAGTATGTAAGTTGTTATAAAATATTCGTTGTGTCGGGTAATATTCGATTGGTCGGGGAATATTCATTTTAACAGAAAATATTCGTACGACGACACAATCATTGGTGGACCCCACAACAGAAGTATTGTCGTAGTAAGAAAACGAAAGAATTATCTTTTTATAAAAATAACGACGAAAGTGTTACCGTAAAACTGTTGAACTACCCGGTAGTAAAAGTACAGTAATATGCGTGGTTGCATAGTAACACACGATATTGATTATTGATGCTTACGTAAGAAGTCACTTTGTTATACTCAATTATTGCTACAGTAATTGCTGCATCATATCTTTCATATTATTGATTCAATTATTGTCACAGTATCATCTGCATAATATGTTATATTATTAAATTAATAATTGAGACAACAAAGTTATTAATATTATTAAATTTTAATATTTACAATGTCTAGAAGTTCTATCAAGGAGAGGTTTGATTACCTAATTGCGCGCAAATAGGGAGAAATCCTTATTGAAAAAACCCCCTCTTTCCTAGGAACGACCTAGTTGTTAAATATTGTGAGTTATAATATTAATGATGAATACGTTCGTGTTGATTAAAGACGAATTTTATAGTTCCATTGTGTTGAAATTATTTGTGTTAGTGAAAATCGACATTTGTTTTGATAATAATTTGTAAGACCCCAACTTTTATAAATAATGATGAATTTTCTATAAATATCATTTTTGAATATTATGGAGTAAATTTGATATAATGTTATAGCTGTGGGTAATATTTATAAATTTTACAAAGTACGCAAGTTGTTATATAATATTCGATTGGTCGGGAAATATTCGTTTTAACATAGAATATTCTTACAACGGCACAATCATTGGTGGACCCCACAATGGAATTATTGTCGGATTGAGAAAATGATAAAAATACTTTATGAAAATAACGACGGAAGTTTTTACCGTTAACTGTTGAAACACCCGGTGTTAAAAGTACAGTAATACGCGTGGTTGCATAGTAGCACACGGTATTGATTATTGATGCTTACGTGAGAAGTCACTCAGTTTTGTTCAATTATTGTTACAGTAATTGCTGCATAGTATCTCACGTTATTTGATTCAATTATTGTCAATATTTTATATATTATTAAATCAATAATTGAGACGAAAAGGTTATTAATATTATTATTTACAATATTAACGATGTCTAGAAGTTCTGTCAATGAGAGATTTGGTCACCTAATTGCGCGCCAATAGGGAGAAATCCTTATTGGAAAACCTCCTCTTTCCTGGGAACGACCTGGTCGATTAATAATGTGAATAATAATAATAATGATGAGTATTGTTTTATTAGTATTATTAATGTAATAAAACAGAAAAGCTTTTTAAATAAAACAGAATACTTTTATAAAGTTATTCGTTTTATTAGACTGTAAATAGAATATATGATATTATATTATGCATAGTATTTGCATAGTATATGCATAGTGTTTGTATAGTAAAATTTTTTTATATAAAACAAAATACTTTTATAGAGTTATTTATTTTATTAGACAATATTTAGAATATATTATATTTTATTATGTATAGTGTTGTATAGTGTCTGCATAGTATTTTGCATAGTAAAATCTTTTTATATAAAACAGAATACTTTTATAAAGTTATTCTTTTTATTAGATTATAAATAGAATAAATTATATTTTATTTAAAAGATTTTGTTTTAAATCTGGACTGGCCGTTTAAAGTAAATTAATCTGGATCAGTCATGAATTAGTTACTATGCAGTCCATTCTTCTATAAATAGAAGCTCATTCCTTCATTATTTCTTACGAATTCACTGAAACTCTAGAGAGAGAAACTCTAGAAAGAGAAACTATAGAGAGAAAGAAGAAAAGTGTTCTGCTACTTCACTACTTCTACATCTAGTACTCTTCTTTCTAAGGTAGGGGATATTATTTGTTGTACTCGTAAGGGGTATTATTTCTTTCGTATTCATGAAGAGAAAGTCTGTTATTCCATTCTTTATTATTCTGTTAGAATAACCTGTATACGCGGGCTACACTATACTTGGTGAAATTCTTCTGTTATTATTCCGTTCTTTATCATTCTGTTGGAACATCATGTCTGTGCTTTACGCATGACCTAGTTCCGTTCTTTATTATTCTGTTGGAACATCCTGTCTGTGCTTTACGCATGACCCGGTTCCATTATTTATCATTCTGTTGGAACATCCTGTCTGTGCGTTTACGCATGACCTGGTTACGTTATTCATTATTCTGTTGAAATAACATGTCTGTGCGGTCTATTGCATGTCTGGTGATTTCTTTTGTTATTCCATTCTTTATTATACTCAATTGGTTAAAGTTTTGACTTCTATACTCCATGAAATTAGTGAAATATCCTTGATATTTGCGCTTCATCCAATATCTTTTCATGGAAATATTCTTCTGAGCATTCTTGAATTTTACTCCACAAAGGTATCATGTTGACAATTTGAACGTTATTGGTTCCTGGATAAATTAATTCTTGAACTTGTTTTATTGAATTCGTATATCATTGTCATCATCCTCATGTTTATATTATATTGAAAGTTATCTGTGGCCTATAGTGCACAGATGGACTTGGTATGATTATGACCAAAAATTATTCGGTGTAATCATGACCATAATGTTACAAATGATGTGAAAAAAATCCTCATTGGCCCGTAGTGCATTGACGGACAGTTGTTGACATGATCATGACCATTAGTGAATACACGAATATCCTTGGCCCGTAATGCATGGATAAGTTGTGGTCGTGATACTAAAGAATATCCTTGGTCATAGTGCAGGGGTGATTCAATGATGTGGATTATTTATTAAGCCGAGTCTCGGCGATAAAAGTGATGAAAAACCTTTTAAATCATAAAAGATAGTAGATTTTATTTTATACTTGACTCTTTTAATGGATTGCTTGTTCCGCTGCAGTTAAACTTGATATTTGTTATATTGTATCAGTTTAACACTATTAAAGACTAAGGATAATTTATTCTGCTTTATCTTAGTCATAATATTTCCTACTGGGCTAGTTTAGCTCACCCTTTCTTTCACTGTTCTCTTCAGGAAATTAGAACGTAGCAGGGACTAGTCGGAGAACGGAGTGACGGTCCAGAGGATAGCATTAGTAGTCCTCACTATTCTGTGAAATAGTGTGTTAATAAATATATTGAGGACTTATTTTGAGTTTTAATGTTGTCTAGAAGAAAATGTTTGTATTAAAACTCACAGCTCATGTTGTATATTTAAGATTGTATTTAAATTTTGTACCATGTATTTGACGACTCAAGATGGGTGATGTATACCTATTTTTGGAGTGTCATAGTTGGTATCAAAGATTAGGGATATGATCTCTGGCTAAGATGTGAGAATAGAACTAGGAGGGGAGAGACGGGAAATTCCTTCGCTAGTATGACCTACCTAAATTTTTTTTGGTATTTAATTGGTCGGTCAGAATATAGGGATGATATGTTGCATGTCAATTAACCTTTGTTTTGTGGCAATATTTGAAAATGACATCCGAGATTGTTGAGAATAGCAATGGAGCACATGCGATCGTTGATTCACCACATATCAATAATCAGGATAATGTGCACCAGGAAGGAGACAATCCTTATACAAACAACAACACTGACCAAATGATGAATGATGGAATGTTCAGAGGCTTTATGCAATTCATGCAACATCAGGCGAGAGCGGCTCCTGTCCAAAATGTAGATGGGAACACTAGAAACTCTCGGACGATCACCGCTAAACAGTTCAGGGAGCTGAGACCACCGGAGTTTATTGGAGAGCCAAAACCGCTTAAGGCGGAAGCATGGATAAAGCAGATCACCATGATATTTGATGTCTTGGATTTTTTAGAGGAGCAAAAGGTTTCCTTTACCGCCTTTATGTTGCGAGGAGAGGCAGAATACTGGTGGGAATTGGTAAAGCGTACTCAACCTGCCGCACTGAAGATGTCTTGGGAGAAGTTCCAATAACTATTCAACGACAAGTACTTTCCCGAAAGTATTCGTCACATAAAAGAGGTAGAGTTCATCAAGTTGGAGAAGAACAATATGACCATGTCACAGTATGAAGCTAAGTTTACTGAGTTGTCCTGGTTTGCGTTTCACTTGGTTGATAATGAGGAGAGAATAACTCGAATGTTTTTAAGAGGTTTGAAACCGGAGATACGTCAATATCTTATTTCTCATAAATTGTGTTTGTATTCAGATGTTGTAAATAGGGCTCAGTTATTGGAGCGCAGTAATGAGTCAACGCAACCAAGAGAAAGCAGCCGGCGGAATAAAAATACCAGTGGTAATGGTCATCAAAGTGGTGACAAAAAACGTGAAGGGAATCAACATGCTAGAAATAGTAACCACTTCGGTGGTAATCATGACCAAGACAATAAGAATGGACATTTCAAGGAGGAGATTCAACAATGATGGAAAGACGTCAGCATCAGCACCCGTGGTTAAGGAAGGAGAACGACCACCTATTATATGCTTCAAATGCGGAGGGGAGGGACATATCAGTCCAAACTGCGCGATGCCATCCAAAGCGTGTTATAATCGTAGAAGAGAAGGTCACCTAGCCCGATTTTATCGTGCACCAAAGACAAGTCCAGTTGGAACGGTGACACAAAATACCATCACAGACAAGTCAAAACCAGTAGTTCAAGGGAAAGCGTTTGTTGTGACCTCCCAAAAAGCAAGGAACCCGAACGAGGTCGTCACATGTAAGCTTATCATAAACTCTAGCGAAGTCTATACCTTATTTGATACCGGTTCTACCCATTCTTTTATTTCTCCTAATTGCGCTCAACGATTAAATTTGACTCCGGAGAAATTAGACTTTGACTTATCTGTGAAAACTCTGTTGGGAGAAACCTTCATTACATCCACTGTTTATAAGTCTTGTTTAGTTCAAATCTGCGACCGCACGTTACATGTTGATCTTATTTCTTTGAAAATACTTGCATTTGATGTGATTCTATGGATTGATTGGTTAACTACTCATCATGCAAAAAATTATTATTTTCGTAAGGTTGTTAGCTTTCATATTTCTAACCTATTATGCGAATTCAAGCAACCAAACCATTAAAATCAACCACTGTCATCTCAAGCCATAAAGCTATTTGTTTATTAAAAAATGGATGTCATGCTTTCTTAGCTCATGTCACAGATCTAAACAAAAATACGTCAGTTTTGAATGATATTTCTATTGTTAATAAATTCCCTGACGTATTCCCTGAAGAACTTTCTGGCCTACCCCCAGAGCGTGAAATTAAATTTTGTATCGACATTGAACACGGTACAAAACCCATTTCCAAATTCCCCTATAGAATGGCTCCTATTGAACTTCAGGAGTTAAAGACCCAACTGCAGAAATTGTTAGACATTGGCTTTATTCGTCCTAGTACTTCTCCTTGGGGTGCTCCTGTTCTATTCGTGAAGAAGAAAGATGGGAGTATGCGACTTTGTATTGATTATCGGGAGTTGAATCATGTCATCATAAAAAAATAGGTACACATTGCCACGTATTGATGACCTGTTTGACCAGTTGCAAGGAGCCAAAATCTTTTCAAAGATCGATCTTCGTTCTGGATATCATCAGCTAAAGGTTAAAATTGAGGACATTCCAAAGACGGCTTTCAGAACTCGGTACGGGCATTATGAATTCCTAGTCATGTCCTTTGGATTGACTAATGCTCCTGCTGCCTTCATGGATATGATGAACCGAGTATTCAAGGAATATTTGGATCACTTTGTGGTCGTCTTTATTGATGACATCCTTATTTATTCCAAAAGCCGTGAAGATCATGAGCAACACTTGAGGCTTATACTTAAAAAGCTTCGTGAATACAAGCTTTACGCCAAATTGAAGAAATGTGAGTTCTGGCTTGAGGAAGTAGCATTCCTTGGGCACGTAGTATCAAGTTATGGAATATCTGTTGACCCGGCAAAAATTGAAGCAATTCAAATCTGGGAGCAACCTAAATCAGTGATCGAAGTACGTAGCTTTCTCGGTTTAGCTGGTTATTATCGGAGATTCGTGGAAGGATTTTTTCGAATCGTTACTCCATTAAATCAGCTGACTCGGAAAGATACAAAGTTCGGTTGGAGCGAAGAATGTGAGAAGAGTTTTCAAGAACTCAAGAGGAGACTCATTTCAGCACATGTTCTGACAATATCATCTGGCTCGGAAGGATTGTCATCTACAGTGATGCTTCGGGCAAAAGGTTGGGATGTGTTCTCATGCAACATGAGAAAGTCATAGCTTATGCCTCAAGACAACTCAAAGAATATGAGAGGAATTATCCTACTCATGATCTAGAGTTGGAAGTTGTTGTCTTCGCACTTAAAATTTGGAGGCATTACTTGTATGGGGAGAAATTGGATATCTTTACAGATCATAAAAGCCTCAAATATTTCTTCACTCAAAAGGAACTCAACATGCGACAACGACGTTGGCTTGAACTGTTGAAAGATTATGATCATACAATCCAATACCATCCTGGAAAAACGAACGTGGTAGCTGACACTTTGAGTAGAAGATCATATGAAAGTATGAGTGCGATATTGTCAACACAAAGGCCCATTTGTTTTGACTTGCAAAGGATGGAGATAGAGTTAAAGACTTCAGGGACCCATGTGATGATGGCGAATATACGAGTAGAATCGACTTTAATTGATAAAGTTAAAGCTGCTCAAGCTACAGACCTGGAACTGATGCGTATGAGGAAGAAAGTGCAAGAAGGTGCTATGTCGGAAACAAGAATCGATGAAGAATGAATACTTCGAGTCAACTCCAGACTTTGTACTCCTAACGACCCTGATTTAAATTATAAAATCATGATGGAGGCGCACAACACACCGTTTATAATCCATCCTGAGAGTACCAAAATGTATCATGATATTCGTCATACATTTTGGTGGAGTAATATTAAGAGAGAGATAACGCTGTTTAGCTCAAGGTGTCTAACTTGTCAACGAGTTAAAGCGGAGCATCAAGTACCAAAAGGTCGATTGCAACCACTTGAAATTTTAGAATGGAAGTGGGAGCACATTACCATAGATTTCGTTACCTGTCTTCCTAATGTTTCTCAAGGTATAGATGCGATTTGGGTCATTGTTAATAGATTGACCAAGTCTGCTCATTTCTTACCGATACGAGAAACTTATACACTTGAACGTCTTGCTCGTATGTACATAAACGAGATTATAAGATTGCATTGTATGCCAATATCCATAGTTTTTGATTGAGACCCAAGATTCACTTCAAGATTTTGGGTTAGTTTGCAAAAAGCTATGGGCACGAATTTACGATTTAGCTAGGCATATCATCCTCAGACGGACGGGCAGTCGGAGAGGACGATTCAAACTCTTGAAGATCTATTAAGACACTGTGTCCTTGACTTCAAGGCAAGTTTGGAAAAGTTCTTACCATATGTGGAGTTTTCCTACAACAACAGCTATCAAGCAAGTATTGGCATGGCTCCATTCGAAGCATTGTATGGAAGAAAGTGTCGTTCTCCAGTATGTTGGGATGAGGTGGGTGAAGCAACGTTGTTGGGACGGGAGTTGGTACGTATAACTACGAAAAAGATTCAAACAATCCGAAAATGTATAAAAATCTCACAAGATCGACAAAAGAGTTATGCTGATCTTCATCGAAAGGACGTGGAATTCGATATAGGAGATCATGTGTTGTTGCGTGTTGCTCCATGGAAAGGAGTTACGAGATTTGGAAAGAGAGGAAAGCTCAATCCTCGATTCATCGGACCATTTTTAATCCTCGATCGAGTAGGAACTGTGGCCTATAGACTCGTTTTACCGCCAAGTATGTCTCGTGTTCATAACGTTTTTCACATATCCATGTTACGTAAATATGTGGAAGACCCGAACCACATTATTGAGTTAGAACCGGACGAAATAGCGGATGATTTGACGTATTAAGAGCTTCCTGTTCAAATCTTGGATAAGAAGGAACATATTCTACGCTCCAAGGTTATACCTCAAGTCAAAGTTTTGTGGAGAAACCACGATGTTGAGGAAATGACCTGAGAGTTAGAATCTGAAATGAAATCAAGGTATACTTACCTCTTCGATATACCAGGTACGTACCCTAATTTCGAGGACGAAATTTTATAAGAAGGGGAGGTTGTAAGACCCCAACTTTTATAAATAATGATGAATTTTTTATAAATATCATTTTTGAATATTATGAAGTAAATTTGATATAATGTTATAGTTGTGGGTAATATTTATAAATTTTGCAAAGTACGCAAGTTGTTATATAATATTCGATTGATCGAGAAATATTCGTACAACGACACAATCATTGGTGGACCCCACAACAAAATTATTGTCGAATTGAGAAAATGACAAAAATACTTTATGAAAATAACGGCAGAAGCTTTTACCGTTAACTGTTGAAACACCCGGTGTTAAAAGTACAGTAATACGCGTGGTTGCATAGTAGCACACGGTATTGATTATTAATGTTTACGTGAGAAGTCACTCAGTTTTGTTTAATTATTACTACAGTAATTGCTGTATAGTATATCGCGTTATTTGATTCAATTATTGTCAATATTTTATATATTATTAAATCAATAATTGAGACGACAAGGTTATTAATATTATTATTTATAATATTAACGATGTCTAAAAGTTCTGTCAAGGAGAGGTTTGGTCACATAATTGCGCGCCAATAGGGAGAAATCCTTATTGGAAAACCCCCTCTTTCCTGGGAACGACCTGGTCGATTAATAATGTGAATAATAATAATAATAATGAGTATTGTTTTATTAGTATTATTAATGTAATAAAACAGAAAAACTTTTTATATAAAACAGAATACGTTTATAAAGTTATTCGTTTTATTAGACTATAAATAGAATATATGATATTATATTATGCATAGTATTTGTATAGTATCTGCATAGTGTTTGTATAGTAAAATCTTTTTATATAAAACAAAATACTTTTATAAAGTTATTTATTTTATTAGACAATATTTAGAATATATTATATTTTATTATGCATAGTATTGTATAGTGCCTGCATAGTATTTTGTATAGTAAAATCTTTTTATATAAAACAGAATACTTTTATAAAGTTATTCTTTTTATTAGATTATAAATAGAATATATTATATTTTATTTAAAAGATTTTTTTTAAATCTGGACTGGCCGTTTAAAGTAAATTAATCTGGACCGTTCATGAATTAGTTACTATGCAGTCCATTCTTTTATAAATAGAAGCTCATTCCTTCATTATTTCTTACGAATTCACTGAAACTCTAGAGAGAGAAACTATAGAGAAAAAGAAGAAAAGTGTTCTGCTACTTCACTACTTCTATATCCAGTACTTTTCTTTCTAAGGTAGGGGATATTATTTGTTGTACTCGTAAGGGGTATTATTTCTTTCGTATTCATGAAGAGAAAGTCTGTTATTCCATTCTTTATTATTCTGTTGGAATAACCTGTATACGCGGGCTACCCTATACTTGGTGAAATTCTTCTGTTATTATTCCGTTCTTTATCATTCTGTTGGAACATCTTGTCTTTGCTTTACGCATGACCTGGTTCCGTTCTTTATCATTCTGTTGGAACATCCTTTCTATGCTTTACGCATGACTTGGTTCCATTATTTATCATTCTGTTGGAACATCCTGTCTGTGCGTTTATGCATGACCTGGTTCCGTTATTCATTATTCTGTTGGAATAACCTGTCTGTGCGGTCTATCGCATGCCTGGTGATTTCGTTTATTATTCCATTCTTTATTATACTCAGATGGTTAAAGTTTCGACTTCTATACTCCATGAAATTAGTGGAATATCATTGATATTTGCGCTTCATCCAGTATCTTTTCATAAAAATATTCTTCTGAGCATTCTTGAATTTTACTCCACAAAGAAGTATCATGTTGACAATTTGGACATTATTGGTTCCTGGATAAATTAATTCTTGAACTTGTTTTATTGAATTCGTATATCATTGTCATCATCCTCATGTTTATATTATGCTGAAAGTTATTTGTGGCCTGTAGTGCACAGATGGACTTGGTATGATTATGACCAAAAATTATTCGGTGTAATCATGACCATAATGTTACAAATGATGTGAAAAAAATCATCATTGGCCCGTAGTGCATTGACGGACAGTTGTTGACATGATCATGACCATTAGTGAATACACGAATATCCTTGGCCCGTAATGCATGGATAAGTTGTGGTCGTGATACTAAAGAATATCCTTGGTCGTAGTGCAGGGGTGATTCAATGATGTGGATTATTTATTAAGCCGAGTCTCAGCGATAAAAGTGATGAAAAACCTTTTAAATCATAAAAGATAGTAGATTTTATTTTCTACTTGACTCTTTTAATGGATTATTTGTTTTGCTGCAGTTAAACTTGATGTTTGTTATATTATATCAGTTTAACACTATTAAAGACTAAGGTTAATTTATTCTGCTTTATCTTAGTCATAATATTTTCTACTGGGCTAGTTGAGCTCACCCTTTCTTTCACTGTTCTCTTCAAGAAATGAGAACGTAGCAGGGACTAGTTGGGGAACGAAGTGACGGTCCAGAGGATAGCATTAGTAGTCCTCACTATTCTGTGAAATAGTGTGTTAATAAATGTATTGAGGACATATTTTGAGTTTTAATGTTGTCTAGAATAAAATATTTGTATTAAAACTCACAGCTCATGTTGTATATTTAAGATTGTATTTGAATTTTGTACCACGTATTTGACGACTCAAGATGAGTGATGTATACCTATTTTGGGGACGTCACATAATTGATGTCTGGGAGTTATATTGTTCAATCGGGTATTTGGGGCACCTTTCGTGTCAGAGTACTATTCACGAGTTACTATTCACGGGGTACTATTCATGTGACGCCCCCAAAATAGGTATACAACACCCATTCTAAGTCGTCAAATATATGATACAGAAATAACTACAATTTTATTAATACAACTGTCGTGTAAAATACGACAACACTTAAACTGTGAGTTTAAATACAAATATTGTCATCTAGACAATATCCACACTCAAATAAGTCCTCATTATAATTATTGATACACTATTTTATAAAATAGTGAGGACTACTAAAATAACTTCTAGAACTATCATTTCACACCCCGACTAGTACTCGCTACATTCTTGCCTCCTGAGAAGAAAAATGAAACAAAAAGGAAAAGAGTGAGCTCAACTAACCCAGTAAAGAACATTATGACTAAGATAATATAGAACAAATTATCTTTAGTCCTCAACAGGGAAAAATTTAATAGAATACAATAGACAACAAGTTTTAAATCAATATTCGCAACGGAAATAATAATTCATTAAAAGAGTTGAATAGAGAATAAAATCTACTATCTTCTATATATGAATTTGAAAGTCCATCGTCAATATTTTATTCCTGTAACATCAATCAACATATATCTGGAATCAAATATTCATCTTTGCACTACAGGCCAAAGATATTCATCAGTTGATCATGTTCATCTAAACACATGTTCATCTTTGCACTACGGGTCAAAGATATTCATCAGAAATCATTCATCTTTGCACTACAGGTCAAAGATATTCAGTAATATCATCATTTAGGACTGAGGATGATGAAAAATATTTTAAAAAAAACGAATCCAGTGAAGCAAAAGAACAAATATTAGGGATTCGTATTACAGTTTTATCCAAGTTCAATAATACTCCATAATAACCAATTTTGAAGCAGAATTCAAAAATAAAAATCAAAACATGGATACAATCAAAGATAGTAACCATAATAGACATCATGGACAAAAAGAGAAAAAATTATATTTTTTCAGTGAATAGTGTCGTATTTGTGAATAGTATCGTATGCGTGAATAGTGCCATATACGTGAATAGTAATCCCGACATAAAAAGTTTCAAATTTAATAAAAAAGTTCAGACCAATATTTCGGCATAATGATATTGAATAAAATAATATCATTTAAGAAAACATCCCTTACCTCAGAAAAGACAGTACTTCTAGCTGAAATTCTGGATATAGTACTGAAGGGAACTTACACCGTATAGCAACACTCAAAGTATCAAAATACTCACAAGAATACGCTCGATAATATAGAGAGAGAAAGAGAGAAAATTTTAATTTCTGGTGTGATTTTTAATTTTAACACAAACATCATATTTATAAAAAAATATTTTGAACACCAAAGCAAAAAATTTAATAAAATATTAATATATAAATTATATTTTCTACGCCAACCTTTGAATAACTGAATTCATCCATTTCAACAACCAGTGCCCCCCCCCCCCCAAACATAACAAAAACATTTTTATTAAAAAAAATTAAAACTTCAAAAACCAATTATTCCAGAACTTCAATAATTCATAATAAATAGCCATTTTATCAGAAAAATTCGAATATTATGTCCTTTTATAGGAAATTCAATTCTCTATAACTTTACAGATGAAATTTTTTCCAAATTCCAAATAAAAATTGACTGAAATTCACATACGGATAATTTTACAAGTTATATAATCAAATTTCAGTCAAGAAATGGGCTCACAGACATGTTTAACATGTTTTAAATAACTTTTGCAATAAAAATACCCTTCCTCCTCATATATTCATATATCCCACATTCATTGTAAAAATATCACCATTATTATATTATTAAAATATAATAATATATTTAAATGAATTATATTATCAAAAAAGATAAAATATCAATTTTTCAACAATTGTCACTTTAAAATTTTCTCCATCTATATCCACATAAAATGAATATTTTTCTTATCATATAAATCAATAATTAATTATTCACAAATAATATTACAGAATCACAATACTGGCAACCAGGCCGTTCCCAAGAAAGGGGGCTTTCCAATAAGAATTTCTCCTTACTGGCGCGCAATTAGGTGACCAAAACCTCTACTTAAACAGAACTTTTTAGACATTGCCAATAATGTTATCTAGTAATATTATTAAAATAATATGAATCAATGATCTGATAATAAAAAATATTCTGTAGTGATAATTATTAAAACAACAATAATATAAAATTTCAACGAAACAATTATTGAATCAATAAAATAAAATATTAAATAGTAATTACTGTAACAATTATTGAGTAGTGCCTTCTTACGTAAAAATCAATAATTGGTGCAATACTGTGTGCTACTGTGCAGCAACGCGTATTACTGCATTTTAACCACCAGGTATTCCAAAAGTGTTAATGGTAACAACTACGTCGTTATTTATGAAAACTCATACTTTTCGTTTTCTTCATCCAATCGCTTTCCGTTATGGGGCCCACAAAAGGCTGCACCATCGCACGAATATTCCCCGACAAGAAGAATATTCCACGACCAAACGAATATTCCCCGAAAATAATGAATATTTTATAACCACTTGCTTATTTGAAATATTTACGCATTTTACCCATAACTAACCACATTAATCAATTCAACCCTTACTATTTCAAAATAATAAATAGAGAAATTCAATTTCATTTATAATAAGTTGGGGTCTTACAACCTCCCCTCCTTATAAAATTTCGTTCTCGAAATTGACGTACGTACCTGGTGTTTTGAAAAGGTGAGGATACCTCTCTTTCATTTTCGTTTCCAACTCCCAGGTCATTTCCTCTATAACATGGTTCCTCTACAAAATTTTGACTTGTGGTGTGACCTTTGTGCGTAAGACATGCTCTTTCCTATCCAAGATCTTGACAGGTACCTTTTCGTACGTTAAGTCTTTGGCTATCTCATCCGGTTCTAACTCAAAAACGTTGTTTGGGTCTCACATATTTACGTAGCACAAATATATGAAAAATATTATGAACACGAGACATACTTGGAGGTAATGCGAGTCTATATGCCACATTTTCTATTCGATCAAGGATATGAAATGGAAAAGTAAATCGTGAATTGAGCTTTTCTCTCTTCCCGAATCTTGTAACTCCTTTCCATGGAGCAATATGTAACAATACATGATCCCCAATATCAAATTCCACGTCTTTTCGATGAATATCCGCATAATTCTTTTGTCGATCCCGTGCCGTTTGTATACGTTATCGGATCATTTGGATCTTCTCTGTAGTCATTCGTACCAACTCTGGTCCCAACAACATTGCTTCTCCCACCTCATCCCAACATACTGGAGAGCGACTCTTTCATCCATACAATGCTTCAAATGGAGCCACACATATACTTGCCTGATAACTGTTGTTGTAGGAGAATTCCACCAATGGTAGGTACTTATCCCAACTCCCTTTGAAATTTAGGACACAAAGTCTTAATAGATCTTCAAGAGTTTTGAATAGTCCTATCTGATTGTCCGTCCGTTTGAGGATGGTATGCCGAAATAAATCATAAATCTGTGCCCATAGTTTTCTGCAAGCTAACCCAAAATCTTGAAGTGAATCTTGGGTCACGATCCGAAACTATGAATACTGGCATGCCATGCAATCTCACAATCTCATTTACGTACATAATAGCAAGACGTTCAAGGGAATAAATCTATCGTATAGGTAAGAAATGAGCAGACTTGGTTAATCTATCAACAATAACCCAAATCGCATCTATGCCTTGAGAAACCATAGGAAGACCTGTAACGAAATCCATATTAATGTGTTCTCACTTCCATTTCGGAATCTCAAGTGGTTGCAATGGACCCTTTGGCACTTGATGCTCCGCCTTTACACGTTGACAAGTTAAACACCTCGAGATAAACTTCGCGATCTCTCTCTTCATATTGTTCCACCAAAATGTATGTCGAAGATCATGATACATTTTGGTACTACCACGATAGATTGCAAATGGTGTGTTGTGTGCATCCATCATACTTTTATGCTTCAAGTCAGAAACGTTAGGAACACAAAGTCTGGAGTTGACTCGAAGTATTCCCTCTTCATCGATTCTTGCTTCCGAAAAAGCACCTTCTTGCACTTTCTTCTTCATACGCATCAGCTCCATATCCGTACCTTGAGCAGCTTTAACTTTATCGATTAAAGTCGGTTCTACTCGTATGCTTGAAATCATCGCACTCGTTCCCGCATATGATCTTCTACTCAATGCGTCAGCTATCACGTTCGCTTTTCCAGGATGGTATTGAATGGTATGGTCGTAGTCTTTCAACAGCTCGAGCCATCGTCGTTGCTGCATGTTGAGTTCTTTTTGGGTGAAAAAATATTTGAGACTTTTATGATCTGTATAGATCTCCACTTTCTCCCCATACAGGTTCAAATAATTAATAAATGAAATTATTATTTTGAATAGTAAGGGTTGATTTGATTAATGTGGATAGTTATGGGTAAAATACGCAAATATTTCAAAATAAGCAAGTGGTTATAAAATATTCATTGTTGTCGGAGAATATTCGTTTGGTCGTGGAATATTCATACTGTCGGGGAATATTCGTACGACGGCGCAGTCATGTGTGGGCCCCATAACGGAAAGCGATTGGAGGAAGAAAACGACAAATAAAAGTTGTTTAAAAATAACGGCGTAGTTACCGTTTACACTGTTGGAATACCCGGTGGTTAAAATACAGTAATACGCGTTGTTGCACAGTAGCACACGATATTGCACAGTATTTTGAATTATTGATCCTTACGTAAGAAGGCACTACTCAATAATTACTACAGGAGTTACTGTTCATTACTTTATTGATTCAATAATTACTGCGTTGATATTTATATTATTATTGTTTCAATAATTGTCATTGCATAGTATTTTTCATTATCAGATCAATAATTCATATTATTTGAATAATATTATCAGATAACATTATTGGCAATGTCTAGAAAGTTCTGTCAAGGAGAGGTTTGGTCATCTAATTGCGCGCCAGTAAGGAGAAATCCTTATTGGAAAGCCCCCTCTATCCTGGGAACGGCCTGGTTGTCAGTACTGTGATTCTGTAATATTATTTTTAATAATTAATTATTGATTATTATGATAAAGAAAATATTTATTTTATGTGGATATAGATGGAGAAAATTTTTAATGTGACAATTGTTGAAAATTAATATTTTATCTTTTTCTGATAAAATAATTCATTTAAATATATTATTTTAATAATATATTAACGATGATATTTTTATAATGAATGTGGGATATATGAGTATATGAGGAGGTAGAGTATTTTTGTTGCATTAAATGTTTAACACATGTTTTGTATGTCGGTGGACATAATTTTTGACCGAAAATTTAGTATAGACTGTAAAATCGCCCGTTTGTGGATTTTGGATAATTTCTGTTTGGAATTTGGAAAACTTTTCTTCTGCAAAGTTGTAGAGGATTGAAATTCCTATAAAAAGTCGCGAGATTCGAATTTTCTGACAAAAGGGCTATTTATTGTGAATTATTGAAGTTCCGGAGTTTCGAAATAATTAAATTTTGGAAGTTTTAATTATTATTTTCAACAAAAATGTTTTTCAAAGGTTGGTGGGCATCTTTAACATGTGTTTGATGGCTAAAATCAGATTCCTTGGTGGTTGGCTTGAATGTTTTGTAAATATTAATATTATATTAATTTAGTCTCCTTTGGCGTTCTAACATTTTCCTATAAATAGAGGGCTAAGTTAGAATTGAAAATCACACCAGAAACAAAAGTTTTCTATCTTTTTCTCTCTATATTATCGAGCGTATTCTTGTGAGTATACTTTGAGTGTTGCTATACGGTGCGAGTTTCTGTCAGCACTATACCGAAATTCAGTCAGAAGTACGGTTATTTTGAGGTAAGGGATGTTAGTTTCTTCTTAAATGATATTATTTTCTTCAATATCATTATGCCAAAATATTGGTGAACGTTTTTATCAAATTTGGAACTTTTTATGCCGGGGTTACTATTCACGTATACGGTACTATTCACGTATACGGCACTATTCACGAATACGGCACTATTCACAGAAAAATTATTTTTTTTCTTTTCGTCCAAAATATCTATTGTGGATACTAGCTTTGATTGTATCCATGTTTTGATCATTCTTGAATTTTACACCACTATGATTATTTTTGAGGTATTTTTGGACATGGATAAAACAAAGTACGAATCCTTAATCCTTAATCCTTGTCATTTTGTTTCACTGGATTCGCTTCTTTAAAAATATTTTTATCATCTTCAGTCTTAAAGGATGTTATTATTGAATATCTTTGGCCTGTAGTGCAAAGATGAATGATTTCTGATGAATATCTTTAGGCCCGTAGTGCAAAGATGAACAGGTGTTTAGATGAACATGACCAACAGATGAATATCCTTGGCCTGTAGTGCAAGGATGAATATATGATTCAAGATGTGCATTGATTGATGTTACAGGGATAAAAATACTGTTGATGGACTGTTAAATTCATAGACATTAGTAGATTTCATCCTCTACGTAACTCTTCTATGAATTAATATTTTCCGCTGCGAATATTGATTTAAAACTTGTTGTCTATTGTATTCTATTAGATTTTTCCCTGTTGAAGGCTAACGATAATTTGTTGTATATTATCTTAGTCATAATATTCTTTACTGAGCTAGTTGAGCTCACCCTTTTCCTTTTTGTTCCATTTTTCTTCTCAGGAGACGAGAATATAGCGGGTACGAGTCGGGGTATGAATTGATGGTCCTTGAGAGAGTTGTTTAGTAGTCCTCACCATTTTTGTAAAATAATATATCAATAATTGTATTGAGGACATAGTTGGGTATGTATATTGTCTAGATGACAATGTTTGTATTCAAACTCACAGTTTATGGGTTGTAAAAGTTGTGGTTATTTCTGTACCATGTATTTGGCGACTCAAAATGGGTTGGATGGAATGGACCTATTTTGGGGGCGTCACAGTTGGTATCAGAGCTTAGGGATATGATCTCTGGTGGAGATCGGGGAATAGAACTAGGAGGGGAGAGACGAGTAAATCCTTCGCTAGTGTGTCCTACATAAGCTTATTTGTTAGTTGGTTAGTATATAGGAATATTATGTGATATATTGATTTCCTTAATTAACCCTTGTTTTATGACAGTATTTGAGAATGTCGACTGAGAATATTAACAATGGAAATGAGACCGTGGAGACGCATGTACTCACCAACGAGGAGAACGTGCAACAGGCTGGCAATGTTCCTCCTGTGAACAACACCACTGATCAGATGATGAACGACGCAATGTTTAGAAGCTTTTTGCAGTTCATGCAAAATCAGACGAGAGAGACTCGTGTTCAAAATACAAGAGGAAATGATAACAATTCACGGGTTGTCACAGCCAAGCAGTTCAAAGAGTTGGGACCACCAGAATTTAAGGGAAAGCCAGATCCGATCATGGCGGAGACATGGGTCAAGCAAATTACCAAGATATTCGATGTTTTGGGATGCACGGAGGAACAGAAGGTTTCATTCGCCACCTTTATGTTCTGTGGCGAGGCAGACTACTGGTGGGAGTCTGTGAAGCGTACCCATCCAGCCGCACTCAGCATGTCTTGGGAGACGTTTCAGAAACTATTTAATGACAAATACTTTCCTGAAAGTGTTCGTCATATGAAGGAAGTGGAGTTCATCAGATTAGAACAAAATAACATAACGGTGTCTCAGTACGAGGCAAAGTTTGCAGAGTTATCCAGGTTTGTACATCATTTGGTGGAGAATGAGGAACGTATGACGCGGATGTTTCAGAGAGGTTTGAAACCTGACATACGACAATATCTCATCTCTCATAAATTTTCTCTCTATTCAGATGTTGTTAACAGGGCTCAATTATTGGAGCGAGATAACGAGTACGGTCAATCGAGGTACCACAATCAGGATCATACCGGAGATAGCAGTCAACAAAATAACGATAACCAGTGGAGAAAGAAAAAGACGGACAAAAATGGTAACCACTTTGGTGGTAATCATGGCCATGAAAATAGAAGAAGCGAGTCAGGAGGAGATTTTAAAAAGAGGAGATTTAACAACGACCATGTGAAGACAATAGTGCCGGCAGCAACTGGTTCTAAGGGAGGAGAAAGACCACCGGTTATATGCTATAAGTGCGGGAAAGAGGGACATATCAGTCCAAACTGCTCACAACAGTTCAAGGTATGCTATAATTGTGGAAAGGTAGGACATATCGCTCGAGATTGTACGGTAGCGAAACCTAGTTCAGCGGGGACGGTGACTCAAAAGACTGTCCCAGAAAAGCCAAAGTCAATGGTTCCTGGAAGAGCGTTTGTTGTGACTGGTCAACATGCGAGGAACCCAAACGAGGTGATCACGGGTAAGCTATTTATAAATTCTTGCGAAGTTTATACCTTACTAGATACCGGTGCTACCCATTCATTTATCTCTCCTGCTTGTTCTCAACGTTTAAACTTGACTCCGGAGAAATTAGACTTTGACTTATCTGTGGAAACTCCGTTAGGAGAAACTTTCATCACATCCACTGTTTATAAATCTTGTTTGATTCAAGTTGGCACCATCACCTTACCTGTTGACCTGATCTCTTTAAAGATACTTGCTTTTGATGTGATTTTAGGGATTGATTGGTTAACTACTCATCATGCCAAAATTGATTGTTTTCGTAAGGTTGTTAGTTTTCATATTCCTAATCAACCTGTTGTTCGAATTCAGGCAACTAAACCATTAAAATCAATCACTGTCATATCTAATCATAAAGCTATTCGTTTATTGAAAAACGGATGTCAAGCTTTCTTAGCCCATGTTATGGATTTGAATAAAGACACGTCAAAATTGAATAATATTCCTGTTGTTATTGACTTTCCTGACGTATTTCCTGAAGAACTTCTCGGTCTACCCCCAGAACGTGAAGTTGAATTCTTTATTGATCTTGAACTTGGTACAAAGCCCATTTCTAAAACCCCATATCGAATGGCTCCTATTGAACTTCAGGAGTTAAAAGTCCAACTACAGGAGTTATTGGACATTGGTTTCATTCGTCCTAGTACATCTCCTTGGGGTGCTCCTATTTTATTCGTAAAGAAGAAAGACGGGAGTATGCGACTTTGTATTGACTATCGAGAATTGAACCATGTCACCATTAAGAATAGGTATCCTCTACCTCGTATTGATGACTTGTTTGACCAGTTGCAAGGAGCACAATTCTTTTCAAAAATCGATCTTCGTTCTGGATATCATCAGCTGAAAATTAGAACTGAGGATATTCCAAAGACTGCCTTCAGAATTCGGTATGGGCATTATGAATTCTTAGTCATGTCTTTTGGATTGACTAATGCTCCTGCTGCTTTCATGGATATGATGAACCGAGTATTCAAGGATTATTTGGATCAATTCGTTGTTGTCTTTATTGATGGCATCCTCATATATTCCAAAAGCCGTGAAGATCATTAGCACCATTTGAAGCTGGTACTCCAAAGGCTTCGTGAAAACAAGTTATATGCTAAGTTGAAGAAATGCGAGTTCTGGCTTGAGGAAGTAACATTCCTTGGGCACGTGGTGTCAAAAAATGGAGTATCTGTTGACCCGACGAAGATTGAAGCAATACAAAGTTGGGAGCAACCGAAGTCGGTCAATGAAGTACGTAGCTTTTTGGGCTTAGCTGGTTATTATCGGAGATTCGTGGAAGGGTTTTCTCGAATTGCTACTCCATTAACTCAGCTAACTCGGAAGGATACAAAATTTGTATGGAGCGAGGAATGCGAGAAGAGTTTCCAAGACCTTAAGAGGAGACTTATTTCGGCACCTGTTCTGACAATACCATCTAGGTTCGGATGGATTTGTTATCTACAGCGATGCTTCGGGCAAAGGGTTAGGATGTGTTCTCATGCAACGTGGGAAAAGTCATAGCCTATGCCTCGCGACAACTTAAAGAGTATGAGAGGAATTATCCTACTCATGATCTAGAGTTGGCAGCGGTCGTTTTCGCGCTAAAGATCTGGAGGCACTATCTATACGGGGAAAAAGTGGAGATATATTCAGATCATAAAAGCCTCAAATATTTCTTCACGCAGAAAGAACTCAACATGCGGCAACGACGTTGGCTCGAGTTGTTGAAAGATTACGACCACATTATTCAATACCATCCTGGAAAAGCGAACGTGGTAGCTGACGCATTGAGTAGAAGATCATATGCAGGAATGAGTACAATGATGTCAAGTATACGCATAGAGCCAACTTTAATAGAAAAAGTTAAGGTTGCTCAAGCCACCGATCCGGAGCTGATGCATATGAAGACGAAAGTACAAGAAGGTGTCATTCCAGAAGCGAGAATTGATGAAGAAGGAATACTTCGAGTCCACTCCAGACTTTGTGTTCCTAACGATTCTGATTTGAAGTACAAGATCATGATGGAGGCACACAATACACCGTTTGCAATTCATCCTGGAAGTACCAAAATGTATCGTGATCTTCGACATACATTTTGGTGGAACAATATGAAGAGAGAGATTGCAAAGTTTATTTCAACGTGTTTAACTTGTCAACGTGTAAAGGCGGAGCATCAAGTGCCAAAGGGTCCATTGCAACCACTTGAGATTCCGAAATGGAAGTGGGAACACATTACTATGGATTTCGTCACGGGTCTTCCTACGGTTTCTCAAGGCATCAATGCTATTTGGGTTATTGTTGATAGATTAACCAAGTCTGCTCATTTCTTGTCGATACGGGAGACTTATTCCCTTGAACGTCTTGCTCAAATGTACGTAAATGAGATTGTAAGATTGCATGGCATGCCAGTATCCATAGTTTCAGATCGTGACCTAAGATTTACTTCAAGATTTTGGGTTAGCTTGCAAAAAGCTATGGGTACGGAGTTACGATTCAGTTCAGCATACCATCCTCAAACGGACGGACAATCAGAGAGGACTATTCAAACTCTTGAAGATTTATTAAGACTCTGTGTCCTAGACTTCAAGGGCAGATGGGATAAATATTTGCCATTGGTGGAATTCTCCTACAACAACAGTTATCAGGCAAGCATTGGTGTGGCCCCATTTGAAGCATTGTATGGACGAAAGTGTCGCTCTCCAGTATGTTGGGACGAGGTGGGTGAAGCAACATTGTTGGGACCCGAGTTAGTACGTATGACTACGGAGAAGATCCAAACGATTCGACAACGTATACAAACGGCACAAGATCGACAAAAGAGTTATGCGGATCTTCATCGAAAGGACGTAGAATTTAGTGTTGGGGATCATGTATTGTTGCGTGTTGCCCCATGGAAGGGAGTTACAAGATTCGGGAAGAGAGGAAAGCTTAATCCACGATTTATTGGTCCGTTTCAAATTCTTGATCGAGTAGGTAATGTAGCCTATAGACTCGCGTTACCTCCAAGTATGTCTCGTGTTCATAATGATTTTCATATATCTGTGCTTCGTAAATATGTGAAAGACCCGAACTACGTCATTGAGTTAGAACCGGACGAGATAGCCGAAGATTTAACGTATGAGGAGGTACCTGTCAAGATTTTGGATAGGAAGGAGCATGTCCTACGCACGAAGGTAATACCACAAGTTAAAGTTTTGTGGAGGAATCATGCTATAGAGGAAATGACCTGGGAGTTGAAAACGGAAATGAAATCGAGGTATCCTCACCTTTTCGAAACACCAGGTACGTATGTCAATTTCGAGGACGAAATTTCATAAGGAGGGGAGGTTATAAGACCCCAAATAATTAATAAATGAAATTATTATTTTGAATAGTAAGGGTTAATTTGATTAATGTGGATAGTTATGGGTAAAATACGCAAATATTTCAAAATAAGCAAGTGGTTATAAAATATTCATTGTTGTCGGGGAATATTCGTTTGGTTGTGGAATATTCGTACTGTCGGGGAATATTCGTACGACGGCGCAGTCATGTGTGGGCCCCATAACGGAAAGCGATTGGAGGAAGAAAACGACAAATAAAAGTTGTTTAAAAATAACGGCGTAGTTACCGTTTACACTGTTGGAATACCCGGTGGTTAAAATACAGTAATACGCGTTGTTGCACAGTAACACACGGTATTGCACAGTATTTTGAATTATTGATCCTTACGTAAGAAGGCACTACTCAATAATTACTACAGGAGTTACTGTTCATTACTTTATTGATTCAATAATTACTGCGTTGATATTTATATTATTATTGTTTCAATAATTGTCATTGCATAGTATTTTTCATTATCAGATCAATAATTCATATTATTTGAATAATATTATCAGATAACATTATTGGCAATGTCTAGAAAGTTCTGTCAAGGAGAGGTTTGGTCATCTAATTGCGCTGCCAGTAAGGAGAAATCCTTATTGGAAAGCCCCCTCTATCCTGGGAACGGCCTGGTTGTCAGTACTGTGATTCTGTAATATTATTTTTAATAATTAATTATTGATTATTATGATAAAGAAAATATTTATTTTATGTGAATATAGATGGAAAAAATTTTTAATGTGACAATTGTTGAAAATTAATATTTTATCTTTTTCTGATAAAATAATTCATTTAAATATATTATTTTAATAATATATTAACGATGATATTTTTACAATGAATGTGGGATATATGAGTATATGAGGAGGTAGAGTATTTTTGTGGCATTAAATGTTTAACACATGTTTTGTATGTCGGTGGACATAATTTTTGACCGAAAATTTAGTATAGACTGTAAAATCGCCCGTTTGTGGATTTTGGATAATTTCTGTTTGGAATTTGAAAAAATTTCTTCTACAAGTTGTAGAGAATTGAAATTCCTATAAAAAGTCGCGAGATTCGAATTTTCTGACAAAAGGGCTATTTATTGTGAATTATTAAGGTTTCGGAGTTTCGAAATAATTGATTTTTGGAAGTTTTAATTATTATTTTCAACAAAAATATTTTTCAAAGGTTGGTGGGCATCTTTAACATGTGTTTGATGGCTAAAATCAGATTCCTTGGTGGTTGGCTTGAATGTTTTGTAAATATTAATATTATATTAATTTAGTCTCCTTTGGCGTTCTAACATTTTCCTATAAATAGAGGGCTAAGTTAGAATTGAAAATCACACCAGAAATAAAGTTTTCTATCTTTTTCTCTCTATATTATCGAGCGTATTCTTGTGAGTATACTTTGAGTGTTGCTATACGGTGCGAGTTTCTGTCAGCACTATACCGAAATTCAGTCAGAAGTACGGTTATTTTGAGGTAAGAGATGTTATTTTCTTCTTAAATGATATTATTTTCTTCAATATCATTATGCCAAAATATTGGTGAACGTTTTTATCAAATTTGGAACTTTTTGTGCTGGGGTTACTATTCACGTATACGGTACTATTCACGTATACGGCACTATTCACGAATACAGGCACTATTCACAGAAAAATTATTTTTTTTCTTTTCGTCCAAAATATCTATTGTGGATACTAGCTTTGATTGTATCCATGTTTTGATCATTCTTGAATTTTACACCACTATGATTATTTTTGAGGTATTTTTGGACATGGATAAAACAAAGTACGAATCCTTAATCCTTAATCCTTGTCATTTTGTTTCACTGGATTCGCTTCTTTAAAAATATTTTTATCATCTTCAGTCTTAAAGGATGTTATTATTGAATATCTTTGGCCTGTAGTGCAAAGATGAATGATTTCTGATGAATATCTTTAGCCCGTAGTGCAAAGATGAACAGGTGTTTAGATGAACATGACCAACAGATGAATATCCTTGGCCTGTAGTGCAAGGATGAATATATGATTCAAGATGTGCATTGATTGATGTTACAGGGATAAAAATACTGTTGATGGACTGTTAAATTCATAGACATTAGTAGATTTCATCCTCTACGTAACTCTTCTATGAATTAATATTTTCCGCTGCGAATATTGATTTAAAACTTGTTGTCTATTGTATTCTATTAGATTTTTCCCTGTTGAAGGCTAACGATAATTTGTTGTATATTATCTTAGTCATAATATTCTTTACTGAGCTAGTTGAGCTCACCCTTTTCCTTTTTGTTCCATTTTTCTTCTCAGGAGACGAGAATATAGCGGGTACGAGTCGGGGTATGAATTGATGGTCCTTGAGAGAGTTGTTTAGTAGTCCTCACCATTTTTGTAAAATAATATATCAATAATTGTATTGAGGACATAGTTGAGTATGTATATTGTCTAGATGACAATGTTTGTATTCAAACTCACAGTTTATGGGTTGTAAAAGTTGTGATTGTTTCTGTACTATGTATTTGGCGACTCAAAATAGGTTGGAAGGAATGGACCTATTTTGGGGGCGTCACATTATGTCTCCGGATCTTCAACGCGAAAACGACTTGCTGCCAACTCTTGATCATGAGTAGGATAATTCCTCTCATATTCTTTGAGTTGTCGCGGGGCATAGACTATGACTTTCCCATGTTTCATGATAACACATCATAACCCTTTGCCCGAAGCATCGCTGTAAATAACAAATCCATCAGAACTAGACGGTATTGTCAGAACAGGTGCCGAAATGAGTCTCCTCTTGAGTTCTTGAAAACTCTTCTCACATTCTCGCTTCATACGAATTTTGTATCTTTACGAGTCAGCTAAGTTAACGAAGTAGCGATTCGAGAAAATCCTTTCACGAATCTTCGATAATAACCAGCTAAGCCCAAAAAGCTACGTACTTCGGTCACAGAATTCGGTTGCTCCGAACTTTGTATTGCTTCAATCTTCGCTGGATCAACAGATACTCCATGTTTTGACACCATGTGCCCAAGAAATGCTACTTCTTCAAGCCAGAACTCGCATTTTTTCAGCTTGGCATATAGCTTGGTATCACAAAGCCTTTGCAGTACCAGTTTCAAATGGCGCTCATAATCTTCACGACTTTTGGAATAGATGAGGATGTCATCAATAAAGACAACAACGAATTGATCCAAATATTCCTTGAATACTCAGTTCATCATATCCATGAAAGCAGCAGGAGCATTACTCAATCCAAAAGACATGACTAAGAATTCATAATGCATGTACCGAGTTCTGAAGGCAGTCTTTGGAATATCCTCAGTTTTAACCATCAGCTGATGATATCCAGAACGAAGATCGATTTTTGAAAAGAATTGTGCTCCTTGCAACTGGTCAAACAGGTCATCAATTCGAGGTAGCGGATACCTATTCTTGATGGTGACATGGTTCAATTCTCGATAGTCAATACAAAGTCACATACTCCCATTTTTTTTCTTCTTTACAAATAAACAGGAGCACCCCAAGGAGATGTAATAGGACGAATGAAACCGATGTCCAACAACTCCTATAGTTGGACCTTTAACTCCTGAAGTTCATTAGGAGCCATTCGATTTGGGGTTTTAGAAATGGGCTTTGTACCTAGGTTCAAGGTCAAAAAAGAATTCAACTTCACGTTCTGGGGGTACACCGGAAAGTTCTTCAGGAAATACGTCAGGAAATCCACTAACAATAGAAATATTATTCATATCTGACGTGTTTATGTTCAATTCCGTGACATGGGCTAAGAAAGCTTGACATCCGTTTTTCAATAAACGAATAGCTTTATGGCTTGATATGACAGTGATTGACTTTAGAGATTTGGTTGTTTGAATTCGCATAACAGGTTGGTTAGGAATATGAAAACTAATAACCTTACGAAAACAATCAATTTTAGCATGATGAGTGGTTAACCAATCAATCCCTAAAATCACATCAAATGCAAGTATTTTCAAAGAAATAAGATCAACAGGTAATGTGGATGGTACCAACTTGGATCAAACAAGATTTATAAATAGTGGATACAATGAAAGTTTCTCCTAATGGAGTCTCCACAGATAAGTCAAAGTTTAATTTTCTCCGGAGTCAAGTTTAAACATTGAGCACAAGCAGGAGAGATAAATGAATGGGTAGCACCGGTATCTAGTAAGGATATAAACTTCACAAGAATTTATGATTAGTTTACCCGTGATCACCTCGTTTGGGTTCCTCGCATTTTGACCAGTCACGACAAACGCTCTTCTAGGAACCGTTGACTTTGACTTTTTTGGGACAACCTTTTGAGTCACCATCCCCACAGGACTTGGTTTCGCTACCGTACAATCTCGAGCGATATGTCCTTCCTTTCCACAATTATAACATATCTTGAACTGTTGTGGAACAGTTTAGGCTGATGTGTTCCTCTTTTTACATTTATAGCATACGACTGGTGGTCGTTCTCCTCCCTTAAAACCAGTTGCTGCTGGTGCTGACGTCTTCACAGTGTCATTGTTGAATCTCCTCTTTTTAAAATCTCCCCCCGACTCGTTTCTTCTATTTTCATGGCCACGATTACCACCAGAGTAGTGACCGCTTTTGTCCGAATATTTTCCTCCCCGCTAGGTTTTCGTTGCTCCTATGACTGCTGCCACCGGTATGACCCTGGTTGTGGTCCCTCGGTTGACATACTCATTATCCTCGCTCTAATAATTGAACCCTGTTGACAACATCTGAATATAAAGAAAATTTATGAGAGATAAGATATTGTCATCTCGAGTTTTAAACCTCTAAGAAACATCCTCTTCATTCGTTCCTCATTATCTACCAAATGAGGTGCAAACCAGGATAACTCTGCGAACTTCGCTTCGTACTGGGACACCGTCATGTTGCTTTGTTCTAATCTAATAAAATCCACCTTTCATATGGAGAATACTTTCAGGAAAGTACTTGTCATTGAAAAGTTTCTGAAACTTTTTTCAAGACATGCTGAGTTCGACAGGCTGGGGTACGTTTCACAGACTCCCACCAGTAGTCTGTCTCACCATGAAACATAAAGGTGGATAATGAAACCTTCTATTCCTCTGTGCATCCCAAAACATCGAATATCTTGATAATTTGCTTAACCCACGTCTCTGCCTTGATCGGATCAAGCGTTCCAATAAATTCTGATGGTCCCAACTCTTTGAACTGCATGGCTGTAATAAGCCGCACATTGCTATCATTTCCACCCGTATTTTGTACACGAGTCTCCCTCGTCTGGTTTTGCATGAACTGCAAAAAATTTCTAAACATCCCATCATTCATCATTTGTTCGATACTGTTGTTAACAGGAGGAATATTATCTTCATGTTGCACGTTCTCCTGGGTGGTGATTAAAGGTGTCGCCATGATCTCATTCACGCCAATATCCACACTTAAATAAGTCCTCATTATAATTATTGATACACTATTTTATAAAATAGTGAGGACTACTAAAATGACTTCTAGAACCATCATTCCACACCCCGAATAATACTCGCTACATTCTCACCTCCTGAGAAGAAAAATATAACAAAAAAAAATGGTGAGCTCAACTAGCCAGTAAAGAACATTATGACTAAGATAATATAGAAAAAATTATCGTTAGTCCTCAACAGAGAAAAATCTAATAGAATACAATAGACAACAAGTTTTAAATCAATATTCGCAGCGGAAATAATAATTCATTAAAAGATTTAAATAGAGAATAAAATCTACTATCTTCTATATATGAATTTAAAAGTTCATCGTCAATATTTTAACCCTGTAACATCAATCAACATATATCTAGAATCAAATATTCATCTTTGCACTACAGGCCAAAGATATTCATCAGTTGGTCATGTTCATCTAAACACATGTTCATCTTTGCACTACGGGCCAAAGATATTCATCAGAAATCATTTATCTTTGCACTACAGGCCAAAGATATTCAGTAATATCATCATTTAGGAATGAGGATGATGAAAAATATTTTAAAAAAAATGAATCAAGTGAAGCAAAAGAACAAATATTAGGAATTCGTATTACAGTTTTATCTAAGTTCAATATTACTCCATAATAACCAATTTTGAAACAGAATTCAAAAATAAAGATCAAAATATGAATACAATCAAAGATAGTAACCATAATAGACATCTTGGACAAAAAAAAAAAATTATTTTTTCAGTGAATAGTGCTGTATTCGTCAATAGTATCGTATACATGAATATTGTCGTATAAGTGAATAGTAACCACAACACAAAAAGTTTCAAATTTGATAAAAAAACGTTCAGACCAATATTTTGACATAATGATATTGAAGAAAATAATATCATTTAAGAAGAAAACATCCCTTACCTCATAAAAGACAGTACTTCTAGCTGGAATACTGGATATAGTGCTGAAGGAAACTTGAACCGTATAGCAACATTCAAAGTATCAAAATACTCACAAGAATACGCTCGATAATATAGAGAGAGAAAGAGAGAAAATTTTAGTTTCTGGTGTGATTTTCAATTCTAACCTAAGCACCCTATTTATAGAAAAATGCTTAGAACACCAGAGCAGAAAATTTAATAAAATATTAATATATAAATTAAATTTTCTACGCCAACCTTTGAATAACTGAATTCAGCCATTTCAACAACCAGTGGGCCCCCCAAACATAACAAAAACGTTTTTATTAAAAAATAATTAAAACTTCAAAAATCAATTATTTCGAAACTTCAATAATTTATAATAAATAGTCATTTTATCAGAAAAATTCATCTCTTATGTCTTTCTATAGGAAATTCAATTCTCCACAACTTTGCAGAAGAAATATTTTCCAAATTCCGAACAGAAATTGACCGAAATCCACATACGGACGATTTTAGAGACTATAATCAAATTTCAGTCAAGAAATGGGCCCACAGATATGTTTAACATGTTTTAAATAACTTTTGCAACAAAAATACCATTCCTCCTCATATATTCATATATCTCACATTCATTGTAAAAATATCACCATTATTATATTATTAAAATATAATAATATATTTAAATTAATTATTTTATCAAAAAAGATAAAATATTAATTTTACAACAATTGTCATTTTAAAATTTTCTTCATCTATATCCACATAAAATAAATATTTTCTTTATCATATAAATCAATAATTAATTATTCACAAATAATATTACAGAATCACAATACTGGCAACCAGGCTGTTCTCAAGAAAATGGGGGCTTTTCAATAAGAATTTTTTCTTACTGGCACGCAATTAGGTGACCAAACCTCTCCTTAGACAGAACGTTTTAGACATTACCAATAATGTTATCTAGTAATATTATTAAAAAAATATGAATCATTGATCTGATAATAAAAAATATTGTGTAGTGACAATTATTAAAATAACAATAATATAAAATTTCAACGTAGCAATTATTGAATCAATAAAATAAAATATTAAACAGTAATTACTATAACAATTATTGAGTAGTGTCTTCTTACGTAAGAATCAATAATTGGTGCAATACCGTGTGCTACTGTGCAACAACGCGCATTACTGTGTTTTAACCACCGGGTATTCCAACAATGTTAACAGTAACTACGTCGTTATTTATACAAACTCATACTTGTCGTTTTCTTCATCCAATCACTTTCCGTTATGGGGCCCACAAAAGACTGCGTCGTCGTACGAATATTCCCAGACAGGAAGAATATTCCACGACCAAACGAATATTCCACGACAACAATGAATATTTTATAACCACTTGCTTATTTGAAATATTTGCGCATTTTACCCATAACTAACCACATTAATCAATTCAACTATTACTATTTCAAAATAATAAATAGAAAAATTCAATTTCATTTATAATAAGTTGGGGTCTTACAATTCACCCGAAAAATATAATTATTTTCGATCCAAATTATTTTGGGTACAATATTATTCTATGAGTAGATGTGATAATTTTTCAGACCGTTGGTTGAAGTTATATAATAGTAAATCAATATGGATCGTTGGTTGAAGATATAATAGTAAATCAATATGGACCGCTGGTGAAAGTTATAATAGTAAATCAGTATGGACCGTTGCTTTAAGTTTTAATAGTAAATCAATATGGATCGTCCGTTTAAAAGTAAATCAATCTGAATCGTTCATGAATTAGTTACTATTCAGTTCATTCTCCTATAAATAGAAGCTCATTCCTTCATTATTTCTTACAAATTTACTGAAACTCTAGAGAGAAAATATAGAGAAAAAAAGTATTCTCCTACTTCACTACTCCAATATACTGTTTCTTTTAAGGTAAGGAGTATTATTTCTTTCGTATTCATGAAGATAACTTCTATTATTCCATTCTTTATTATTATGTTGGAATAACCTGTATATGCGAAGTACCGCATACATGATAAAATTCTTCTGTTATTCAATTCTTATTATTTTGTTGGAATAACCTGTTTATGCGAATTACCGCATACATGGTGAAATTCTTCTAATATTCCATTCTTTATTATTTTATCGGAATATCATGTCTATGCGTTTACGCCGGACCTGGTTCCATTATTTATTATTCTATCAAAATATCATGTCTGTGCAGTTTATGCCGGACCTGGTTCCATTATTTATTATTCTGTTGAGAATAACCTATTTGTGCAGTCTATCGCATGCATGGTGAATCCTTCTTTATTCCATTCTTTATTATTCTGTTGGAATAACCTGTCTATGTGGATTACCACATGCATTGTGAATGATCATTTATATTCATTCCTTATTAAATTATGAAAATGATCTGTATACGTGAATTACCGCATGACGGATGAAAATTCATTTGTAGTTTCATACATTCTATTATACTCAGTTGGTTAAAATTTTGGACTTCTATATTCCTTAAAATTAGTGAATATCTTGAATATTTGCGCTTCATCCAGTATCTTTTCGTGAAAATATTCTTCTGAGCATTCTTGAATTTTTCTCCACAAAGCAGTATAATGTTGACAATTTGGACATTGTTAAATTCAAGATAAATTAACTTATAAATCTTTAAAACTTATTCTTATTTATTTTATTGAATTATTATGTCATTGTCATGATGAGTTATGTTTATTATGTGAAAACATGAAACTTTCTTAGAAATCACAAAGGGTTGAAAATCAAATTTTGGTAAAAATAAAATATGAAATTCAATTGACCATATCTCCTATTATATTTTGAATTTTTGAGTGTAGTCAAGTTCTAGAGTTAGATCTATAAATTTTCTAACTTATCCAAGTGGAATCACTGAAAAGGGTGTTGTAAATTTTCGTGTGGACGGATTTTAACATAGGAGTCAAAAACTGCAAATTACCAAAAAGGCTACTGCCTAGAAGTTTAAAAGGGCATTTTCGGTCACTTAGTTTGTGAAATAAATTCTGGCCTTTTGGGACATAAAAATATATGATATAAAGTACCTCCTGTCCAAAAATGAGCTCATTCCGACTTAAAATGAGCAAGTTACGACTATTTCAATATTTAAGTTTTTTCGACGAAAAACGCTATAACTAGAGTTCTATAACTCCGATGACCATAAAATTTAAACTGGAAGCTCACATTAACATGCGTAAGATTCTGCCAATATTTGAAAATTTCTGGAGTTAAACTTGAGGTAGCTAATTTCTTAAGGAATTAATTAGAAATTGATTTTTGAAAAATACTTGAGGGAGTTGAAAATTATAAAAAAAATACTTGTTGTGTGTGAAATATATATATATATGTTTGGACAAAGGATAGAAAAATAACAAGTTGATTTGGTAATTTTTCATGAAAATAGTTTAGTTATGAACATATGAGTTAAATATGTTATGTGAAGTAACAAAATTAAAAAATAAGATTTTATGGCTTGAGAATCCTATATAGGGTATATTCAGATTTTTGATAAGAAATTTGATTATTGGTGATGAAATCTTATGAGTATGACATTTTTGAATGATTAAATGTATTATTTGGTAAAGTGTAAACAATTAAAATAAATTATTTATAAGTTTAAGAAGTGATTAAAATATTATTATAATATTAATAATATTATATTATGAGTTTATTAAGTGATTGATAATATTTGGATAAATTTAAAATCTTTAATATTTATCCTTGTTTTCGTTTGATTAATGCTTATATCATTGTCATCATTCTCATGCTTATATTCTGATGAAAGTCATCTTTGACTTACGTGCATAGATGAACTTGGTGTGATTATGACCAGAAATTATTCGGTGTAATCAAGACCGTAATGTGACGTATAATGTGATAAAAGTCCTCAGTGGCCTATAATGCATTGATGAATAATTTTTGGTATGATTATGACCAGAGATTATTCGGTATAGTCATGACTGTTGATGTAAGACCCCAACTTATTATAAATAAAATTGAATTTTCTCTATTTTATTATTTGAAAATAGTAAGGGTTGTTTTGATTAATGTAGGTTAATTATGGGTAAAATGCGCAAATATTTCAAATAAGCAAGTGGTTATAAAATATTCATTGTTGTCGTGAAATATTCGTTTGGTCGTGAAATATTCTTGCTGTCGGAGAATATTCGTACGACGACGCAGTCTTTTGTGGGCCCCACAACGGAAAACGATTGGATGAAGAAAACGACAAGTATAAGTTGTTTATAAATAACGGCGTAGTTACCGTTAATACTGTTGAAATACCCGACGGTTAAAATACAGTAATACGCGTTGTTACACAGTAGCGCATGGTACTTCACCAATTATTAATTCTTAAGTAATAAGGCACTACTCAATAATTGTTACATTAATTACTGTTCAATATTTTAGTTTATTGATTCAATAATTGCTACGTTGATATTTTATATTACTGTTGTTTCAATAATTGTCACTACACAGTATTTTCCATTATCGAAACAATAATTCATATTATCTGAATAATATTATTATATAACATTATTGACAATGTCTAGAAATTTCTGTCTAAGGAGAGGTTTGGTCACCTAATTGTGAGCTAGTAAGAAAATATCCTTATTGAAAAGCCTCCTCTTTTCTTGGAACGGTCCTGGTTGCTAATACTGTGATTCTGTAATATTATTTGTGAATAATTAATTATTGATTTATATGATAAGAAAAATATTCATTTTATATGGATATAGATGGAGAAAATTTTTAATGTGACAATTGTTGAAAATTGATATTTTATTTTTTTCGATAAAATAATTCATTTAAATATATTATTATATTTTAATAATATAATAATAGTGATATTTTTACACTGAATATGGGATATATAAGTATATGAGGAGGAAGAGTATTTTTATTGCAATAAATGTTAAAAACATGTTTTTCATGTTGGTGGACCCATTTCTTGACTGAAATTTGATTATAGCCTGTAAAATCGTCCGTATGTGAATATCGATCAATTTTTATTTGTAATTTGAAAAAATTTTCTTCTGCAAAGTTGTAGATAATGGAATTTCCTATAGGAAAGACATAAGGTTCGAATTTTTCTGACAAAAGGGCTATTTATTATGAATTGTTGAAGTTCTGAAAATCCAGAATAATTTATTTTTGAAGTTTTAAATATTTTTAATAAGAAAAATATTTTTTTTGATTTAGGTGAGGTGGGTCACTCTTGGTGGCTGATGTTTTGAATCAGATTATGTGTGCGTAAGAATTTTGTTGGGAGAATGCATATTATGATTTGATGCTTTAATTTATATGCTTATGATTATTTGTAAAGTCCTTTCCAAGTAAGATATGTACAAGGACTTAGTGATAGACCAAATTTGTTAGGTTGATCTAAGATCTTAACATGTATCATTCTGTAATAGAATGTATAGATAGAAAGATCAAAGTTGTTAGGTTGATCTTGAGATGTAATAGATAGGGTTCGAAAAAATCATAGTGTATCATCTGATCAACATTGCAGAAGTCAAGGCAGAAACGTAGAGCTTCAAAAATCGTAGTGTGCCTGCCTTGAAGGGACTCTTCGAAAATCGTAGAGTGGTCCCAACGTTTGCTGAGCCAACTCCACGATCGTAGTGTGCTGAAGGAAACATGGAGTTTACAAGTCAACGATCGTAGTGTGCTCTCGGGAACGTAGAGTCAACAACACGAGCAAGTAAAGATCATAATCTGCAAGGGTTTAAGAGAAATCGTAGTGCTCTCAAAATGATAACATCAGATCAAGCACCAAGGCAACAAGTCACTACGATCTGAATCGTAAAGTATCATGATCTGAATCGTAGAGCATCTGTCTTATGTCAGAAAACTTCGAGCCTCATGATTTGTGTAAAGGTAGATTTCAACATATGAGGAATGAATTCTAAACGCTGCAGTACTCATCAGTCCCAGAGTATATGAAATATCCTTAGTATGCAACAAAGAAGCGTATTGAAGAAGCTAAGGATAGTACCATGGGTAAGAGGGACAAAACACATTTTCAGGTGTTAGGTGAGAAAGCAGTTTGCTGTGTCAGTGAGCCAGAATGCAGTTTCAGAAGATGTGCAAAAATGTCTCCATCAAAGACCAGAAAAGTCAAATGCATTTAATGCCTCAACGGATGAATCCAACGGATAGTTTTCAAGATCACATATATGCAGATCAGACAGAAGAGAAAGAACTAAACAAACATTGAACAAACAACGTAAACATCTCTCTCAAGCTTAACTCTACGATCTGAGATATTGCAAAGCTTACTCAGCTACTCAGTTCTTTAGAACAAGTGCTTACACAGCAACTGAGTAGCAACCATCAATAACTCAACATTATCAACCAACTGAAGAAGAGTACCAAGTCTGCTGGACATGAAGAGTACGTAGTGAACTGTAAGAAAGCCAAATCTGCTGGACTTGAAGAGTTCAAGAGTGAACTAAGAAGTTCCTAGACTGCTGGTCTAGAAGAAATCTGTGTGATTCAGAAGTTGTAACAGACATCCTTAGTGGATATCCTACTCGTTGAGTAGAAGAGTGGATTAGGAGCTTTAAGTGCTCTGAACCACTTAAAAATGACTGTGTCATTTACATTCATATCATAACTGCTATATCTGTTATAACCGCCATAACTGCCTTCACCCTCATTACTCCATTGCTTGGTAAAGAAGATTAAAACAAAAATTTATTCCGCTAAGTTTTAATCATTATCAAAGAACAAGTTTAAAATGAAAAGATTTTTAAATATCTATTCAACCCCCCTTCTAGATAACTATTGTGCCAACTAGGAACTAACAAATTTAATAAAAATATATATTAATATTTTATTAAATTTTTTACTTTGGTGTTCTAAGCATTTTCCTATAAATATAGTGCTTAGGTTAGAATTGAAAAACATACCAGAAACTGAAGTTTTCTCTCTCTATATTATCGAGCGTATTCTTGAGAGTATTTTAAGACTTTGAGTGTTACTATACGGTGCAAGTTCCCTTCAGCTCTATATCCAGTATTCCAGTCAGAAGTACTATCTTTTCGAGGCAAGAGATATTATTTTTTTTAAAAAAAATGATATTATTTCATTCAATATCATTATGCCGAAATATTGGTAAGGTTTTTCTGGTGAAATTCTTGTCTTTTATTGTCGAATTACTATTCACGTATACGATACTATTCACGTATACAACATTATTCACATAAAAATTAAATTTTTGTTTATTCCTTAAAAATATCTATTATGGATACTAGCTTTGATTGTATCCATGTTTTGATCATTCTTGAATTTTACTCCACTATGATTACTTATGAGGTATTTTTGGACATAGATAAACCGAAATACGAATCCTTAATATTTGTTATTTTGTTTCACTGGATTCGTTTTCTTTAAAATATTTTTCATCATCCTCAGCCCTAAATGATGATATTACTGAATATCTTTGGCCTGTAGTGAAAAGATGAATAATTTCTGATGAATATCTTTGGCCCGTAGTGCAAAGATGAACAGGTGTTTAGATGAACATGACCAACTGATGAATATCTTTGGCCTGTAGTGCAAAGATGAATATTTGATTCCAGATATATATTGGTTGATGTTACAAGGATAAAATATCGACGATGAACTTTTAAATTCATATATAGAAGATAATAGCTTTCATTATCTACTTAACTCTTCTAATAAATTATTATTTCCGCTGCAAATATTGATTTAAACTGGTTGTCTATTAAATTCTATTAAATTTTTTCCTGTTGAGGACTAACGATAATTTGTTCTATGTTATCTTAGTCATAATATTCTTTACTGGGCTAGTTGAGCTCATATCTTTCCTTTTTGTTCTATTTTTCTTCTCAGGAGGCGAGAATGTAGCGAGTACTAGTCGGGGTGTGGAATGATGGTTCTAGAAATTATTTTAATAGTCCTCGTTATTTTATAAAATAGTGTATCAATAATTATAATGAGGACTTATTTGAGTGTGGATATTGTCTAGATGACAATATTTGTATTTAAACTCACAGTTTAAGTGTTGTCGTATTTTGCTCGACAGTTGTATTAATAAAGTTATAGTTGTTTCTGTACCATGTATTTGTCGACTCAAAATGGGTGTTGTATACCTATTTTGGGCGCGTCACGGTTGGTATCAGAGCTTAGGGATGTGATCTCTGGCGGAGATCGGGGAATAGAACTAGGAGGGGAGAGATGAGTAAATCATTCGCTAGTGTATCCTACCTAAGCTTATTTGTTAGTTGGTCAGTATATAGGGATATTATGTGATATGTTGATTTCTTTAATTAACCCTTGTTTTATGACAGTATTTGAGAATGTCGACTCAGAATGTTAACAGTGGAGTAAATGAGACCGTGAAGACACCTTTAATCACCACCTAGGGGAACATGCAACAGAAATTCAATATTCCTCCTGTAAACAACACCACTGAGCAGACGATGAACGAAGGAATGTTTAGAAGCTTTTTGCAATTCATGCAAAACCAGACGAGGGAGACTCGTGTTCAAAATACAAGAAGAAATGATAGCAATTAACGGTTTGTCACAGCCAAGCAGTTCAAGGAGTTTGGACCACCAGAATTTATTGGAAAGCCGAATCCGATCAAGGCAGAGACGTGGGTTAAACAAATTACCAAGATATTCGATGTCTTGGGATGCACGGAGGAACATAAGGTTCCATTCGCCACCTTTATGTTCCGTGGCGAGACAGACTACTGGTGGGAGTCTGTGAAGCTGTACTCAGTCTGCCGCACTCGGCATGTCTTGAAAAACATTTCAAAAACTTTTCAACGACAAGTATTTTCCTGAAAGTATTCGCCATATGAAGGAGATAGAGTTTATTAGACTAGAACAAAACAACATGACGTTGTCCCAATACAAGGCGAAGTTCGCAGAGTTATCCAGGTTTGCACCTCATTTGGTAGAGAATGAGGAACGAATGACTGAGGATGTTTCTGAGAGGTTTAAAACCCGAGATTCGGCAATATCTTATCTCTCATAATTTTTTTTATATTCAGATGATGTAACAGGGCTCAATTATTGGAGCGAGATAATAAGTATGTTCAGCCGAGGGACCACAACCAGGGTCATACCGGTGGTAGCAGTCATTGAAGTAATGAAAACCAGCGGGGAGGAAAACATTCGTACAAAAGCGGTAACCACTCTGGTGGTAATCGTGGCCATGAAAATAGAAGAAGCGAGTCGGGGGGAGATTTTAAAAAGAGGAGATTCAACAATGACACTGTGAAGACGTCAGCACCAGCAGCAACTAGTTTTAAGGGAGGAGAACGACCACCGATCGTATGCTATAAATGTGAAAAAGAGGGACACATTCAGCCCAAACTGTCTACAACAGTTCAAGGTATGTTATAATTGTGGAAAAGGAAGGACATATCGCTCGAGATTGCACTGTAACGAAACCAAGTCCAGCGGGGATGGTGACTCAAAAGGCTGTCCCAGAAAAGTCAAAGTCAACGGTTCCTAGAAGAGCGTTTGTCGTGACTGATCAACATGCGAGGAACCCAAACAAGATAATCACGGGTAAGCTAATCATAAATTCATGCGAAGTTTATACCTTACTAGATACCGGTGCTACCCATTCATTTATTTCTCCTGCTTGTGCTCAACGTTTAAACTTGACTCCGAAAAAATTAGACTTTGATTTATCTGTGGAGACTCCGTTAGGAGAAACTTTAATCACATCCACTGTTTATAAATCTTGTTTGATCCATGTTGGCACCATCACCTTACCTCTTGACCTTATCTCTTTAAAGATACTTGCATTTGACGTGATTTTAGGAATTGATTGGTTAACTACTCATCATGCCAAAATTGATTATTTTTGTAAGGTTGTTAGTTTTCATATTTCTACCCAACCTGTTGTGCGAATTCAAGCAACTAAGCCATTAAAATCAATCACTGTTATATCAAGTCATAAAGCTACTCGTTTATTAAATAATGGATGTCAAGCTTTCTTAGCCCATGTTATGGATTTGAATAAAGACACGTCATATTTGAATAATATTCCTGTTGTTATTGACTTTTCTGACGTATTTCCTGAAGAACTTCTCGGTCTACCCCCAGAACGTGAAGTTGAATTCTTTATTGACCTTGAACCTGGTACAAAATCCATTTCTAAAACCCCATATCGAATGACTCCTATTGAACTTCAGGAGTTAAAGGTCCAACTATAGGAGTTGTTGGACATCGATTTTCTTCGTCTTAGTACATCTCCTTGGGGTGCTCCTGTTTTATTTGTAAAGAAGAAAGACGGGAGTATGAGACTTTGTATTGACTATCGAGAATTGAACCATGTCACCATCAAGAATAGGTATCCGCTACCTCGCATTGATGATCTGTTTGACCAGTTTCAAGGAGCACAATTCTTTTCAAAAATCGATATTCGTTCTGGATATCATCATGCTGAAGGTTAAAAATGAGGATATTCCAAAGACTGCCTTCAGAACTCGGTACGGGCATTATGAATTCTTAGTCATGTCTTTTGGATTGACTAATGCTCCTGAGACTTTCATGGCTATGATGAACCGAGTATTCAAGGAATATTTGGATTAATTCGTTGTTGTCTTTATTGATGACATCCTCATATATTTCAAAAGTCATGAAGATCATGAGCACCATTTGAAGCTGGTACTCCAAAGGCTTCGTGAAAACAAGTTATATGCCAAGTTGAAGAAATGCGAGTTCTGACTTGAGAAAGTAGCATTCCTTAGGCACGTGGTGTCAAAACATGGAGTATCTGTTGACCCGACGAAGATTCAAGCAATATAAAGTTGGGAGAAACTGAAATCGGTGACCGAAGTACGTAATTTTTTGGGCTTAGCTGGTTATTATCGGAGATTTATGGAAGGATTTTCTCGAATCGCTACTCCGTTAACTCAGCTGACTCGTAAATATACAAAATTCGTATGGAACGAGGAATGTGAAAAGAGTTTCCGAGATCTCAAGAGGAGACTCATTTCGACACCTATTCTGACAATACCATCTTATTCGGATGGATTTGTTATCTAAAGTGATGTTTCAGGTAAAGGGTTAGGATGTGTTGTCATGCAACATGAAAAAGTCATAGCCTATGCCTCACGACAACTTAAAGAATATGAGACAAATTATCCTACTCATGATCTAGAGTTGGCAGCAGTCGTTTTTGCGCTAAAGATCTGGAGGCACTATCTATATGGGGAGAAAGTGGAGATATATTCAGACCATAAAAGCCTCAAATATTTCTTCACACAAAAAGAACTCAACATGCGGCAACGACGTGGCTCGAGCTGTTAAAAGACTACGACCATACCATTCAATATCATCCTGAAAAAGCGAACGTGATAGCCGACGCATTAAGTAGAAGATCATACGCGGAAACGAGTGCGATGTTGTCAACACAAAGACCCATTTTGTGTGATTTACAAAAGATGAAGATAGAATTCAAGACTTCGGGGACCCATTCAATGATGTCAAGTATACGTATATAATCAACTTTAATCGAAAAAGTTAATGTTGCTCAAGTCACAGACCCGGAGCTGATGCGTATGAAGAAGAAAGTACAAGGTGTTATTCCAGAGGCAAGAATCGATGAAGAAGGAATACTTCGAGTCCACTCCAGACTTTGTGTTCCTAACAATTTTGATTTGAAGTACAAGATCATGATGGAAGCACACAATACACCATTTGTAATCCATCCTGAAAGTACTAAAGTTTATCTCGAGGTGTTTAACTTGTCAACGTGTAAAGACGGAGCATCAAGTGCCTAAGAGTCCATTGCAACCACTTGAGATTCTGAAATGGAAGTGGAAACACATTACCATGAATTTCGTTACGGGTCTTCCCACGATTTCTCAAGGCATAAATGCTATTTGGGTTATTGTTAATAGATTAACCAATCATGCACATTTCTTGCCGATGCGGGAGACTTATTCTCTTGAACGTCTTGCTAGTATGTACGTAAATGAGATTGTGAGGTTGCATGAGATGCCAATATCCATAGTTTCGGATCGTGACCCAAGATTCACTTCAAGATTTTGGGTTGGCTTGTAAAAATCTATGATCACAGATTTACGATTCAGTTCAGCATACCATCCTCAAACGGACGGACAATCAGATAGGACTATTCAAACTCTTGAAGATCTATTAAGACTCTGTGTCCTAGACTTCAAAGGCAGTTGGGATAAGTATTTACCATTGGTAGAATTCTCCTACAACAATTATCAGGCAAGTATAGGTGTGGCTCCATTCGAAGCATTGTATGGACGAAAGTGTCGCTCTCCAATATGTTGGGATAAGGTGGGTGAAACAACATTGTTGGGACCCGAGTTGGTACGTATGACTACGAAAAAGATCCAAATAATTCGACAATGTATACAAACGGCACAAGATTGACAAAAGATTTATGCGAATTTTCATCGAAAGGACGTGAAATTTAGTATTGGGGATCATGTATTGTTGCGTGTTACTCCATGGAAGGGAGTTACAAGATTTGAGAAGAGAGGAAAGCTCAATTCACGATTTATTGGTCCATTTTAGATTCTTGATCGAATAAGAAATGTAACATATAGAGTCGCGTTACCTCCAAGTATGTCTCGTGTTTATAATATTTTTCATATATCGGTGCTTCGTAAATATGTGAAAGACCCGAACCACGTTATTGAGTTAGAACCGGACGAGATAGCCGAAGACTTAACGTACGAATAGGTATCTGTGAAGATCTTGGATAGGAAGGAGCATGTCCTACGCACAAAGGTTATACCACAAGTCAAAGTTTTGTGATATATTCATTTGGTCGTGAAATATTATTGATGTCGAAAAATATTCGTACGACGGCGCAGTCTTTTGTGGGCCCCATAACGAAAAACGATTAGATGAAAAAAAACGTCAAGTATAAGTTGTTTATAAATAACGGTGTAGTTGTTACCGTTAATACTGTTGGAATACCCGGTGGTTAAAACACAATAATACGCGTTGTTGCACAGTAGCACACGGTATTGCACCAATTATTGATTCTTACGTAAGAAGGCACTACTCAATAATTTTTACAGTAATTACTGTTCAATATTTTATTTTATTGATTCAATAATTGCTACGTTGATATTTTATATTACTGTTGTTTCAATAATCGTCACTACACAGTATTTTCTATTATCGAAGCAATAATTCATATTATCTGAATAATATTATTAGATAACATTATTGACAATGTCTAGAAAGTTCTGTCTAAGGAGAGGTTTGGTCACCTAATTACTCGCCAGTAAGGAGAGATCCTTATTGAAAATCTCCCTCTTTCCTGGGAACGACCTGGTTGCCAGTACTGTGATTCTGTAATATTATTTGTGAAAAATTAATTATTGATTTATATGATAAGAAAAATATTAATTTTATATGGATATAGATGGAGAAAATTTTTAATGTGACAATTGTTAAAAATTGATATTTTATTTATTTTTGATAAAATAATTTATATAAATATATTATTATATTTTAATAATATAATAATGGTGATATTTTTACAATGAAAGTGAGATATATGAGTATATGAGGAGGAATAGTATTTTTGTTGCAATAAATGTTAAAAACATGTTTTTCATGTTGGTGGACCCATTTCTTGACTGAAATTTGATTATAGCCTGTAAAATCGTCCGTATGTGAATATCGGTCAATTTTTATTTGGAATTTAGAAAAAATTTCTTCTGCAAAATTGTAGATAATGAAATTTCCTATGGGCAAGACATAAGGTTCAAATTTTTCTGACAAAAAGGCTATTTATTATGAATTATTGAAATTCTAAAATTCCAGAATAATTGATTTTTGAAGTTTTAAATATTTTTAATAAGAAAAATATTTTTTTGATTTAGGTGAGGTGGGTCACTCTTGGTGGCTGATGTTTTGAATCAAATTATGTGTGCGTAAGAATTTAATAAATATATATTAATATTTTATTAAATTTTCTGCTTTGGTGTTCTAAGCATTTTCCTATAAATAGAGTACTTAGGTTAGAATTGAAAAAACACACCAGAAATTAAAGTTTTCTCTCTTTCTCTCTCTATATTATCGAGCATATTCTTGTGAGTATTTTAAGACTTTGAGTGTTGCTATATGGTACAAGTTTCCTTCAGCTCTATATCCAGTATTCCAGTCAGAAGTACTATCTTTTCGAGGTAAGAGATTATTTTTTTAAAAAATGATATTATTTCTTTCAATATCATTATGTCGAAATATTGGCAAGATTTTTTTGGCGAAATTCTTTTCTCTTAGTGTCGGAGTTACTATTCACGTATACGACACTATTCACGAAAACGACACTATTCACAGAAAAATTAATTTTTATTTTTGCTCCAAAATATCTATTATGGATACTAGCTTTGATTGTATCCATTTTTTGATCATTCTTGAATTTTACTCCACTATGATTACTTATAAGGTATTTTTGGACATGGATAAATCGAAATACGAATCCTTAATATTTGTTATTTTGTTTCACTAGGATTCGTTTTCTTTAAAATATTTTTTATCATCCTCAGTCCTAAATGATGATATTACTGAATATCTTTGGCCTGTAATGCAAAGATAAATTATTTTTGATGAATATCTTTGGCCCGTAGTGCAAAGATGAATAGGTGTTTAGATGAACATGACTAACTGATGAATATCTTTGGCCTGTAGTGCAAAGATGAATATTTGATTCCAGGTATATATTGATTGATGTTACAAGGATAAAATATCGACGATGAACTTTTAAATTCATATATAAAAATAGTAGCTTTCATTATCTACTTAACTCTTCTAATGAATTATTATTTTCGCTGCGAATATTGATTTAAAACTGGTTGTCTATTGAATTCTATTAGATTTTTCCCTGTTGAGGACTAACAATAATTTGTTCTATGTTATGTTAGTCATAATATTCTTTACTTGGGCTAGTTGAGCTCACCATTTTCCTTTTTGTTTCATTTTTCTTCTCAGGAGGCGAGAATGTAGCGAGTACTAATCGGGGTGTGGAATGATGGTTCTAGAAGTTATTTTAATAGTCCTCACTATTTTATAAAATAGTATATCAATAATTGTAATGAGTACTTATTTGAGTGTGAATATTGTCTAGATGACAATATTTATATTTAAACTCACATTTTAAGTGTTGTCGTATTTTGCTCGACAGTTCTGTACCATGTATTTGTCGACTCAGAATGAGTGTTGTATATCTATTTTAGGGACTTCACAGTTGATGATTTAATGAATATCCTTGGCCCGTAATACAGGAATAATTAGATGATGTGATTTATTTATTAAGCTGAGTCTCAACGATAAAAATTGATAAAAATATTTTAAATCATAGAAGATAGTAGATAACATACTCTACTTGACTTTTCTAATAGATTGCTTATTCCGATGCAGTTAAACTTGATGTCTATTGTATTTTATTAATTTAACATTGTTGAAGGCTAATGATAATTTATTCTGTATTATCTTAGTCATAATATTTCTTACTGGCTAGTTGAGCTCACCCTTTTATTTTCATTATTTTCTTCAAAAAATGAGAACGTAGTCGGGGACTAGTCGGAGAATGGAGTAACGGTTCGAGATGATAGCATTAGTAGTCCTCACTATTCTATAAAATAGTGTGATAATAAATGTAATAAGAACTTCATTGAGTTTGTATACTGTCTAAAGGACAATATACGTATTAAAACTCTGAAATTATATTTTGTCGTATTTTACATGACTGTTGTATAATTAAGTTGTATTTGAATTTTGTACCATATATTGACGACTTAGAATGAGTGATGTATACCTATTTTGAGGGCGTCATACTAAAGCCTACAGTGTGTAGGTCTAAGAAAAAACAACGTACTCCCTCCGTCCCAAATTAATTGCTCAATTTTGACTTTTTAAAGTCAAATTGACCATTTTTAAAACTAATCTTTTTACTATTTTTGCTAAAATATAGGTGAAGAGATTATAACCAAAAGAAAGTATATGCATTTTATTACTAATCCTAATTTTTATAATTTTAGAAATATATTTATATATGCTTAATTATTAATTTTAAAAATAGTCAATTTGACTTTAAAAAGTCAAAACTGAGCAGTTAATTTGGGACGGAGGGAGTATTATTTTTTCTAGACAGTTTCTCTTTATACTCTCTAGTATTTCTAAGCTTCCATCAATAAGCTAAGGTGTACTTGGTGTGAATACTTTAGTTCGTTCGCATTGATAGATTTGTAATAACTATGTTTGTGGTGTCACTTGTAGATTTGACATTCCGTTGTAACCGCTTTCGCTTCGTGGATACTAACCGATTCATATGTAAGTATTATTTACATGTTAGTTTCCATTTAATTATAACATTTGAAATATGAGTTAAACTATATTTGACTTATAACTATATGTTCCAACCCACACAACTTATATTAAAAATAATTAATATGATTTTAATTCTTAAATAGAATCATAACCTAATTTTATAAACCAAAACAAACTCATAATCATATTTTGCATGACCTGACTGTAACAGAGGCACGCACCCACGCACTAGGGAAAGAGATCGACTATGTCAGATGTAAAGGAAACAGACTGGATAACAAAAGGAGAACATCAATACATACATACACAGAGAGAGATGTTACAAGCTCTATATCTTACAAGTGATAAGCAGCCTTCTTACTTAACTTTGGGAATATGATATGCTTGTTAACAAGTGCAACAAACTCAACTACCTAACATATTTACACCATCTACAAACAAAAAAGTACTCAAAACACCTACTACATTCCATTTGAATCAAAGACTCGGAAACTAACACAACCAGCAAAACACCTACAGTTCTAACCAAGAACCAAAGTGCTGAAAAGTAAGTAACCTGAGTCTCAAAGCTCACAGGTCATCAGAAGTACGAGTGCGCCTGAATCCAATCCCACTTGCCTTTTCGTAAGCAGTCTGATGTAGACCTTCTACGAAACCTAAAGGACCCTCCCCCTAGAAAAACATTCACAAATAATGTTGCTATTTGTTGGCATTTAGCAGCGTACACAATTTAACAATACTGAGAGCATAAATAAGCATATGTATGGGTCACACTCATTAATGTTGTACACTGTCATATGCAGAATTGGTAAATATGTTATGACAAGAATTCTTAAAATTTAATCCGACTATATCCAATAACAATGCAGCATACTCCTAATATATATATATATATATATATATATATATATATATATATATATACGGTCCGGATCAAGTACATACCCTTATCTTACTCACCCGTGCTCACACCCCTTTAGATGACGGTTTCGGTCATACAACCGTCGTCTATACTTTTAGCGACGGACAACATATAGCGTCGCTAAAAATATAGACGACGGTTGTATGACCGAAACCGTCGCCTAAAGGGGGTGAGCACGAGTGAGTAAGATAAGGGGTATGCACTTGATCCTTGCTATATATATATATATATACGGTCCGTCTCTAAAACGAATCTTAAAGAGCGAACCAAAGACGAACCGTCGTCTTTGGTGTCTATGGCGACGGTTCGATCCGTCGCCATATATCTGTGTGTGTGTGTTTTGAGTGCATAAAATTTAACGGTGTAAAATAGTAAAGATTAGACTTTGAATGATAACCAATGGTCCTCGCAAACTTGAGTCAAAAACAAATCTCATTTTTGGAGATGAGTACTCTAGATCCAATATTTTCTTCTAGTAAAACCATTTGGATATAGGGATTACTTTAAATCCAATTTCAGCTAGTTAAAACCTGAGTATCAACCCAACGGTACAACAACGATGTATTTATTTTCTTGAATGCTTCGTTCTCAAGGGGTCAAAAGTTGAACTTGACTTTTAGGAGCTTAGTCTCGACTGTCATGTAAAATCCCAACAGTAGAACATTGATCAATCAATATATAGTCATATAAATATATACAAATGTATATATACACGCACAATATAATATAATATATGCATGTACAGTAAATTATTGAACTAAATATAATTAGTAATGTTAACCCACAGTTTAACTAAAGACCACTCTACTAAAACTAGTTACAATAACTTGGCCAAGATATGAATTAGTCCACCAAACATTAATTGTGCCCCACAACCAAAAAACAATCTTCATACTTCAAAACTCAAAAAGTCTAACATGTATATCATCTAGCTGATGAGTTGAGAAGGACGCAATGATCCTTTTACCCATTCAGCTATAATCTACTCCACTTTATATCTACTACACTAACAGTAATATAGTAATCAAATATAAAGGTAAATGTCATTTTCTAATGGTGCACACAAATAAATGAAATAATAGCAGCCACGACCCTCCGGTCCCACCTACCATTTCCCCATTGCATTATTCACTAGTCACTCACAATATGACAACACATTGAAATGACCATATTACCCTCGTTACCACACTCGGACTCTTCTATCCTCTAGACAACCACTCCAAGCTCCATTATATTTGGAAACGGCCGTACAGCAAATTAACAACTTACATATGGGGAAATCGGACATCACAGAATAAGAACAATCTAGCTTACCGGAAAGAGGAGATACCGGAGGTGTAGACCCAGCGGGCGATGCCGGTGGCGTTCCGATCTGATCTCCCTGAGTTGGTGGTTTCATTATCATTATACTCCTTGTAACTCGAACTGGCTCATCCGTCGTATCACCAATAGATCTAACATTTCCATCGCTCGATTCTGTTTATAAAAGCAACCAAACAATTAAAAACAAAACAAAATCTTGAAGCAATAAACAAAACAAGGAATTGGAATTCCTATATGCGGAATCGTAATTCCGATTAATTTTAGACAAAGAAATAAGCTAAATTATTACTACTATTAACTTTTCAATATTAAATCTAAAAGATAAACTCTAGCTAGCTCATGCTGATCATCCGAACCTTATGAATTATTATGATTTATATGATATAATGTTCGATCTTCTTCATTGCAGTTAATTGTAAGCATTTAAGCAAAAAGTCATTATTATGATTATAGAGACTGATTCAGATTACTTAGTTGTATATATATTTGAAAGATGGGGTTAACAGCGCCAGTGGCGTAATAGCAACAAAGGCGTACCCTTGCCAGAGTTATTAGATCGGAAACCGAGGGTCGACTGTTTTCGTAGCTTTCCGAGGCCGGTTTCCGGTCGGGGACCGGCGACGGTGTCGTCCCAGAGCTGGTCGAGTATGCTCATGGCTCAAGATCGGAGGGATTTTAGATGGAAAGCTTAATGCCAACAATTTGGGGAGTGAGAGATTTCAGTTATAGAGCAGATATTTATGGACTAAAAATGGGTGTTAAATGTCGAGCAACTTTGTTGATGTTAGTTGAACAACAGCCGTTGATTTGGATCTGATGGATTTGACATGACGTGTAGGGTAGATCTAATAAGCACGTAAAGATAAGATTATGCGTAGTTCGGGTAAGATCGCCACGTGGATATTAGAGAAAGGTCAGAGGGCAGCTCACGTGATGGCTAACTGACTGTCAGATTCAGAAAGTCATAAATACCCTTGATATTAACCGAAGCAAAAGGGACAAGGATAATTTACGAGATTGCTCGGCAGGTTTGGACCCGTAGTCGCGGTCTGATACGCGCTTGACTCTCACGATGATTATACGAGACTGAAATGCCTTTACCTTCTCAATAAATTTAGAAGATTAATATTAAAATTTTATATATAATTTAATTGATCAAACAAAATATAAATTATATTTCTTAATTTATGTATATAATATAAAATTATATAATTTTTTTAAAAATCTACAAAGCATTAAAAAAATTGAGTAATATAATTTATATGTCGATAAAATTATACTGAAATTAATATAAAATTTTAAACAATAAAATAGAATAAATTAATATGCAGTTTTTTTAAAATTTTTTGATATTGTGTATATTTACATATATTCGCCGTAATTACTATTAATATAAATTTATCTTCATATATAACAAGACACTTATCGAAAATATTATACTCCCTCTGTCTCACGATCAAAGTCCTTATTATTATTTTAAATAGTGTCATGTTAAATGTCCACTTTTCTTTAATAACCAAAATTTTACACAATTTTTTCTATTATACTGTTAGCATTAAATATCTTATATTTTTCTTATCTTAATTCTCTCTCCATATTTAATAAGTATAATAAGTCACTCTCTCACCTACATTAAAAATGATTAATGAAATATTATTATGGACAATTTTGTCATTTCATTTCTCTTCTTAATATGCGTGAAAAATCTACCAGAATTTTTATCCTGAGACAGATGGAGTAAAAATTAATTTTACAAGGCACTAGGGGTGAGCATGGTGCGGTTTGGTGCGGTTTGAAGTCCAAACCGCACCCGAAACCGCTTAGGTGCGGTTTAAAAAATTCAAAACCGCACCCGAAACCGCTTGTGATTGGTGCGGTTCAGTTTTAAAGTGTGCGGTGCGGTTTTAATTGGTGCGGTTTCGGTTCCAAAACCAATTGAAACAATAAAAAAGTTTAAGCCTTCAATAAAATTTAACATAAAACTTACATCGAGCAATTAACTTAGTGACAAAGTCGACAATGAGAATTATATCAAGCATGCTTTAAAACTAAAATATGCGTTATATAAAACAACGGAGACTATTCGATAACAAGCAAGAATGTTTATCTAGTTCCCCAAAAATTAAAAGTATATACTGAAGATAGAATAAAATATATTGCAGGGAGGACTAAAAATAATCTATTAGACTATTACAATTATAGCATTGACATTAACCAATGCATCAAGTGCTCGAGCCCCTCAACTATAAGCCCCTCCAATAACGCATCAAACAAATTCAAAATTTCAAAATCCATTTGCTTAATTTTTGACTCTATAACCTCTAACATCTTCTTTCAATTGGTGAAAAAATGACAATGCAAGACTGGGATTTTCTCTGAGCATGTTCAAGTGAAAAGTAACTTTAGAATTTACTAGAGATAATACATACATACACACACATGGTGCGGTTTCGGTTTTATGCGATTTGGTTTTGGCTAGTAACCAAACCGGAACCGTAAATTTGGTTATTCAACCCACCTAAAACCGCCACATACGCCGGAACCGTTGATGCGGTTTTAATTGGTGCGGTTCGTGCGGTTTTTGGTGCGGTTTCGGTTCCAATTTGGTTACTTGCTCAGCCCTACAAGGCACGCTATATTTATGCAATTTAAAAACTGCAAAGTATTTCTTTTCATAATTTTTTGTATCAATTAATTTTTGGACTATAGTTTAGGGATTATGATCCCCTTCATTGTACATATTCTCCAATTTTTCTCAATACACATTTAGTGATATAATTATTATATTTAGCGACACTTTTAGAGAAATAATTGTTTGCGATAATTTTTTTTGTCGTTATTTGTTTGCAACAAAATTGTTTTTGTCACTAAATATCATATTTGTGTAGCTTAATGTATATTGGAAAAAAAATTAGAAAATACGTGTAATGGAGAAGATCATAATATTTTGTTAGCAACAAAAAAAGGGTATATCTGTAAATCTTTATGTTTATTTGCAAAGATTATACTTGAGATATGACTATTAATACTAAGTGTCTGGTTTATTTTCAAATTTAGACTTGAGACTATTAGTCTAGAGATTATAAAATGACTTAATAGTATTTACATTATAATTATAATATCGGGATTATAATTCTAAAATTAATATTATAATCTCATAAATTATAATTTCGGGATTATAATCTTTCCAAACAATTATAACTTTAGTTTTAAGCCTAAAATATATAAAGAAGAATTTGGTTACATCCACCAGCTTTTTAAGCCGACTTGACACAATAACATGCTTCAAAAATAGTTTAATATTAATAAATATGAATACGATGAATTAAATTGAAATTGATTTTTTTTAGTTTTTAAAAACTATAATTATTTAAATTGACCAAAAAAGAAAAAAAGAGTAATTATAATGGATTAGAGAATTTAATTAAATTCCTTGGAAATGAAGTGCAAGTTACTATCACTTGCATTCTTTTTTATATGTCTTCTTATAAAATATAATTTTTTTCCTGTTTATTTGTCTCTTTGTAAAAAAAATTAAAATATTAATGATTTATTTTTTATTAAATACTCATTTATTTCTCTTTTATTTTTTTTATATTTTTTTAAAAAATAATATCTCTGACACCCCCAAAATAGGTATACATGATCCATTCTGAGTCGCCAAATACATGGTACAGATACAAATACAATTTTATTAATATAATTGTCGTGCAAAATACGACAACACATATACTGTGAGTTTAAATACAAATATTGTCTAATAGACAGTTGAGACGCCCCCAAAACAGGTATACATCACTTATTCTTGAGTCGCCAGATACATGGTACAGAATTCAAATACAACATAATAATACAACTATCGTGTACAATACGACAAAACATAAACTGTGAGTTTGAATACAAATATTATCTACTAGAGAGTATACAAACTCAAAAAGAGTCCTCATTACAATTATTATCACACTATTTCACAGAATAGTAAGGACTACTAATGCACCATCTAGGACCATCATTCTGTTCTCCGATTCGTCCCAGCTATATTCTCATTTCCTGAAGAGAATAGTGAAAAAAAGGGTGAGCTCAATTAGCCAGGTAAGAAATATTATGACTAAGATAATGCAGAATAAATTATCATTAGCCTTAAACAGTGTTAAACTGATTCAATATAACAAACATCAAGTTTAACTGCAGCGGAATAAGCAATCCATTAAAAGAGTCAAGTAGAAAATAAAATCTACTATCTTTTATGATTTAAAAGGTTTTTCAACACTTTTCTCGCTGGGACTCAGCTTAATAAATAATCTAAATCACCGAATCACCCCTGTAATACGGCCAAGGATATTTTTTAGTATCACTATCACAATTATCCATGCACTACGGGCCAAGAATATTTGTGTATTCATTAATGGTCATGATCATGCCAACAACTGTCCATCAATGCACTACGGGCCAATGAGGACTTTTACCACATCATTTATAACATTACGGTCATGATTACACCGAAAAATCTCTGGTCATAATCATACCAAGTCCATATATGCACTACATCTGACGCCCTCAAAATAGGTATACAACACTTATTCTGAGTCACCAAATACATGATACAGAAAGCAAACTACAACTTCAATAATATAATTGTCGTGCAAAATACGACAACACATACTGTGAGTTTAAATACAAATATTATCTTCTAGACAATATTCACACTTAAATAAGTCCTCATTATAATTATTCAAATACTATTTTACAGAAAATAGCGATGACTGCTAAAATATCTTTCTAGTACCATCACTCCATACCCCGACTAGATCCTGCTATGTTCTCACCTCCTGAGATGAAAAATTGAATAAAAGGGAAAAGAGTGAGCTCAACTAGCCCAGTAAAGAATATTATGACTAAGATAATATACAACAATTTATCATTAGTTTTCAACGGACAAAAAATCTGAAAAAATATAATAGACAACAAGTTTTAGATCAACAACTGCAGCGAAAACAACAATCCATTAGAAGAGTCAAGTAGAGAATGAGTTCTACTATCTTTTAAGATTTAAAAGACCATTATCAATATTTTATCCCTGTAATAGCAATCAATATACATCTTTAATCAATATTCATCTTTGCACTACAGGCCAAAGATATTCATTTGTATCACCAGTTGGTCATGTTCATCTCAACACCAGTTCATCTTTGCACTACGGGCCAAAGATATTCATCAGTTAATCATTCATCTTTGCACCACAGGCCAAAGATATTCAGTAATATCATCATTTAGAACTGAGGATGATGAAAAATATTTTAAAGAAAACGAATCCAGTGAGACAGAAGGACAAATAGTAGGGATTCGTATAACAGTTTATCCAAGATCAATAATACTTCATAAATACCAATTTTGAAACAGAATTCAAAAATAAAGATCAAAACATGGATACAATCAAAGATAGTAACCATAATTGACATCTTGGACAAAAAGAAGAAAATTTTATTTTTCGGTGAATAGTGTCGTATTCGTGAATAGTGTCGTATACGTGAATAGTGCCGTATACGTGAATAGTAACTCCGACACAAAAAGTTCCAAATTTGATAAAATCGTTCACCAATATTTCGGCATAATGATATTGAAAAAAATAATATCATTTAAGAAGAAAATAACATCCCTTACATCAAAATAACGGTACTTTTGATCAGAATATCGGATAGAAAGCCGAAGGAAACTTGTACCAAATAGCAACTCTCAAAGTATATAAATACTCACTAAAATACGCTCGACAATATAGAGAGAAAGAAAACTTGTTTCTGGTATGATTTTCAATTCTAACCTAAGCGTTTATTTTTAAGAAAATGCTAGAACGCCATGGGAGACTAAAATAATAAAATAATAATATTTATTATTCAAAATTCTATGCATGCTAGCCATCAAAGACCAGCATGCCACTCTTGAAAAATCCCAGCAGCCCTCATGTTTTAAATCACAAAAGTGGGTCCCACCTATAAATTAATAAAAATTATTTTATTTTCTAAAATTTCAGTAATTCATAGAAAATAGTCCGTTTATAAAAAAAATTCGAAACTCACGTGTTTCCATAGGAAATGTAATTCTCTACAACTTTGTAGAAGAAAGTTTTTCTAAATTCTAATCAAAAAATACCCGAAATTCACAAACGGATGATTTTTAATACCTCTACACCGACAAAATACTGATAAAATACCTCAGCATTAATTCCTTCATTTTTATCCACATAAAAATAAATAGATCCATCATTTATATCCACATAAAATAAATATTTTATTATCATATAAATCAATAATTAATTATTCACAAATAATATTACAGAATCAGAACTATAACAACCAGGCCGTTCCCAGGAAAGAGGGGGCTTTCCAATAAGAATTTCTCCTTACTGGCGTGCAATTAGGTGACCAAACCTCTCATTGACAGAACTTTCTAGATATTGCCAATAATATTATCTAATAATATTATTCAAATAATATGAATTATTGATCTGATAATGGGAAATACTGTGCAGTGATAATTATTGAAGCAACAATAATATAAAATATCAACGCAACAATTATTGAATCAATAAAATATTAAACAGTAATTACAGTAATAATTATTGAGTAGTGCCTTCTTACGTAAGAATCAATAATTCAAAAATACTGTGCATCCACGAGTATTACTGTATTTTAACCACCGGGTATTCCAACAGTGTTAACGGTAACAACTACGCTGTTATTTATAAAAACTCAAACTTGTCGTTTTCTACATCCGACAGTTATTCTGTTATGGGGCCCACAAATGACTGCGTCGTCGTACGAATATTCCCCGACAACAAGAATATTCCACGACCAAACGAATATTCCCCGACAACAATGATTATTTTATAACCACTTGCTTATTTTGAAAAATTTGCACATTTCACCCATAACCAGAGAATTATATCAAATTAATACCTTATTATGCACAATAATAATTAGAGGAAATTCGATTTTATTTATAATAATTTGGGGTCTTACAACCTCCCCTCCTTATGAAATTTCGTCCTCAAAATTATCATATGTACCTGGTGTTTCGAAAAGGTGAGGATACCTCCCTTTTATTTCTGATTCCAACTCCCAGGTTATCTCTTCAATAGCATGGTTTCTCCACAAAACCTTAACTTGTGGTATAACCTTGGTGGGTAGAACATGCTCTTTCCTATCCAAGATCTTAACAGGTACTTCTTCGTACGTTAAATCTTCGGTTATCTCGCCTGGTTCTAAAGCAATAATATGGTTCGGGTCTTTCATATATTTACAAAGCATAGATATGTGAAAAATATTATGAACACGAGACATACTTGGGGGTAATGCGAGTCTATAGGCCACATTTCCTATTCGGTCAAGAATCTCAAATGGACCAACAAATCGTGGATTGAGCTTTCCTCTCTTTCCAAATCTTGTAACTCCATTCCATAGAGCAACACGTAACAATACATGATCCCCGATATTAAATTCCACGTCCTTTAGATGAAGATCAACATAACATTTTTGTCGATCTTGTGAGGTTTGAATACGTTGTCGAATCATTTGAATCTTTTCTGTAGTCACGCGTACTAATTCTGGTCCCAACAACTTTGCTTCTCCCACCTCTTCCCAACATACTGGAGAACGACACTTTCGTCCATACAACGCCTCAAATGGAGCCATGCCTATACTTGCTTGATAACTGTTGTTGTAGGAGAATTCCACCAGTGGCAAGTACTTATCCCAACTTCCTTTGAAATCTAGAACACAGAGTCTTAATAGATCTTCAAGAGTTTGAATAGTCCTCTCTGATTGTCAGTCCGTTTGAGGATGGTATGCTAAACTGAATCGTAAATCCGTGCCCATAGCTTTCTTCAAGCTAACCCAAAATCGTGAAGTGAATCTTGGGTCACGATCCGAAACTATGGATACTGGCATGTCATGCAATCTCACAATCTCATTCACGTACATACGAGCAAGACGTTCAAGGGAATAAGTTTCTCGTATAGGTAAGAAATTGGCAGACTTGGTTAATCTATCAACAATAACCCAAATCATATTTATGCCTTGAGAAACTTTGAAAAGACCTGTAACGAAATCCATAGTAATGTGTTCCCACTTCCATTCAGGAATCTGAAGTGGTTGCAATGGACCTTTTGGCACTTGATGCTCCGCCTTTACACGTTGACAAGTTAAGCACCTCGGGATAAACTCTACGATTTCTCTCTTCATATTGTTCCACCAAAATGTATGTCGAATATCATGATACATTTTGGTACTCCCAGGATGGATTGCAAACAGTGTGTTGTATGCCTCCATCATGATTTTATGCTTCAAGTCAGAATCGTTTGGAACACAAAGTCTGGAGTTGAATCTAAGTATTCCTTCTTCATCGATTCTCGCTTCTGGAATAGCTCATTCTTGCATTTTCTTCTTCATACGTATTAGCCCCAGGTCCGTAGCTTGAGCGGCTTTAACTTTATCGATTGAAGTCGGTTCTACTCGTATATTCGCCATCATCATGTGGGTCCCTGGAGTCTTTAATTCTACCTCCATCCTTTGCAAGTCATACAGAATGGGCCTTTGTATTGACAATATCGCATTCGTACTCGCATATGATCTTCTACTCAATGTGTCAGCTACTACGTTCGGTTTTCCAAGATGATATTGAATAGTGTGATCGTAATCTTTCAATAGTTCAAGCCAACGTCGTTGCCGCATGTTGAGTTCTGTTTGGGTGAAAAAATATTTGAGGCTTTTATGGTCCGTATAAATCTCCACTTTCTCCCCATACAAGTAGTGTCTCCAAATTTTCAACGCGAATACGACTGCTGCCAACTCCAGATCATGAATGAATAATTCCTCTCATATTCTTTGAGTTGTCGTGAGGCATAGGCTATGACTTTCCCATGTTGCATGAGAACACATCCTAACCCTTTGCCTAAAGCATCGCTGTAGATAACAAATACATCTGTACCAGATGGTATTGCTAGAACAGGTGCCGAAATGAATCTCCTCTTGAGCTCTTGGAAACTCTTCTCGCATTCCTCGCTCCATACGAATTTTGTATCTTTCCGAGTCAGCTGAGTTAACGGAGTAGCGATTTGAGAAAATCCTTCCACGAATCTTTGATAATAACCAGCTAAACCCAGAAAGCTACGCATTTCGGTCACCGACTTCGGTTGCTCCCAATTTTTTACTGCTTCAATCTTCACCGGGTCAACAGATACTCCATGTTTTGACACCACGTGCCCAAGGAATGCTACTTCCTCAAGCCAGAACTCACATTTTTTCAGCTTGGCATAAAGTTTGTTTTCACGAAGCCTTTCAAGTATCAGCTTCAAATGGTGCTCATGATCTTCACGGCTTTTGGAGTAGATGAGGATGTCATCAATAAAGACAACAACGAACTGATCCAAATATTCCTTGAATACTTGGTTCATCATATCCATGAAATTAGTAGGCGCATTAGTCAATCCAAAAGACATGACTAAGAATTCATAATGCCCGTATCGAGTTCTGAAGGCAGTCTTTGGAATATCCTCCGTTTTAATCTTCAGCTGATGATATCCAGAACGAAGATCGATCTTTGAAAAGAATTGTGCTCCTTGCAAATGGTCGAACAGGCATCAATGAGAGGTAGCAGATACCTATTCTTGATGGTGACATGGTTTAATTCTCGGTAGTCAATACAAAGTCGCATACTCCCGTCTTTCTTCTTTACGAATAAAACAGGAGCACCCCAAGGAGATGTACTAGGACGAATGAACCAGATGTCTAATAACTCCTGTAGTTGAACTTTTAACTCCTGAAGTTCAATAGGAGCCATTCGATATGGGGTTTTAGAAATGGGTTTTGTACCCGGTTCAAGGTCAAGAAAGAATTCAACATCACGTTTTGGGGGTAGACTGGGAATTTCTTCAGGAAATACATCAGGAAATTCTCTAACAACAGAAATATTATTCAAATCCGACTTGTCTTTGTTCAAATCCATAACATGGGCTAAGAAAGCTTGACATCTGTTTTTCAATAAACGAATAGCTTTATGGCTTGATATGACAGTGATTGATTTTAGTGGTTTAGTTGTTTGAATTCGTATGACAGTTTAGTTAGGAATATGAAACCTAACAACCTTAAGAAAACAATCAATTTTGGCATGATGAGTGGTTAACCAATCAATTCCTAAAATCACATCAAAAGCAAGTATCTTTAAAGAGATAAGATCAACAGGTAATGTGATAGTGCCAACTTGGATTAAGCAAGATTTATAAGAAGTGAATGTAACGAAAGTTTCACCCAACGGAGTCTCCACTGATAAATCAAAGTCAAATTTCTCCGGAGTCAAGTTTAAACGTTGAGCACAAGCAGGAGAGATAAAAGAATGGGTAGAACCGGTATCTAGTAAGGTATAAACTTCTCAAGAGTTCAAGATTAGATTACCCATGATCACCTCATTCGGGTTTCTCACGTTTTGGCCAGTCACGACAAACGCTCTTCCAGGAACCGCTGATTTTGACTTATCCGGGACAGCCCTTGGAGTTACCATCCCCGTTGAACTTGGTTTTGCTACAGAACAATCCTGAGCTATGTGACCTTCCTTTCCACAGTTGTAACATACCTTGGATTGTTGTGGACAGTTTGGGCTGATATGTCCCTCTTTCACGCATTTGTAATATCTAACTGGCGGTCGTTCTCCTCCCCTAGAATTTGTTGTTGGTGCTGGTGCTACTGCTGATGTCTTCCCGTCATTGTTGAATCTCCTCTTTCTGAAATTTCCACTTGACTCACCTCTCCTATTATCATGGCCACGATGACCACCCGAGTGGTTACCGCCTTTGTTCGTATTTTTCCCTCTTCGTTGGTTATCATCGCTCTGATGACTGCTGTCACCAGTATGACCCTGGTTGTGGTCCCTCGGTTGAACATGCTCACTATCTCGCTCTAATAATTGAGCCCTGTTGACAACATCTGAATACAGTGAAAATTTATGAGAGATAAGGTATTGACGAATCTCGGGTTTTAGACCTCTCAGAAACATCCTTGTCATTCGTTCCTCATTCTCTACCAAATGAGGTGCAAACCTGGATAACTCAGCGAACTTCGCCTCGTACTTGGACACCGTCATATTGTTTTGTTTCAGTATGATAAACTCTACCTCCTTCATATGATGAATACTTTCAGGAAAGTACTTGTCATTGAATAGTTTCTGAAACGTTTCCCAAGACATGTTGAGTGCAGCAGGCTGGGTACGGTTCATAGACTCCCACCAGTAGTCTGCCTCACCGCGGAACATAAAGGTGGCAAATGGAACCTTCTGTTCCTCCGTGCATCCCAAGACATTGAATATCTTGGTAATTTGCTTGACCCATGTTTCCGCCTCGATCGGATTCGGCTTTCCAATAAATTCTGGTGGTCCCAACTCCTTGAACTGCTTGGCTGTGATAGATCGCACGTTGCTATCACTTCCACCCATATTTTGTACACGAGTCTCACTCGTCTGATTTTGCATGAACTGCAAAAAGCTCCTAAACATTCCATCATTCATCGTTTGCTCGGTATTGTTGTTTACAGGAGGAATATTGTTTTCCTATTGCACGTTCTCCTGGTTTGTGACTAAAGGTTATTCCACAGTCTCATACACTCCATTGTTAACATTCTCAGCAGCCATTCTTAAATACTGCCATAAAACAAGGGTTAATTAAACAAATTAACATATCACATAATATCCCTATATTATGACCGACCAACAAATGAGCTTAGATAGGACACACTAGCGAAGGATTTAATCATCTCTCCCCTCCTAGTTCTATTCCCCGATCTCTGCCAGAGACCATATCCCTAAGCTTTGATACCAACTGTGACGCCCCCAAAATAGGTATACAACACCCATTCTGAGTCGCCAAATACATGGTACAGAAAATAAACTACAAATTCAATAATACAATTGTCGTGCAAAATCCGAAAACACATACTGTGAGTTTAAATACAAATATTATCTTCTAGAGAATATCCACACTCAAATAAGTCCTCATTATAATTATTCAAACACTATTTTACAGAAATAGTGAAGACTGCTAAAATATCTTTCTAGTACCATCACTTCATACCCCGACTAGATCCTGCTATGTTCTCACCTCCTGAGAAGAAAAATGGAACAAAAAGGAAAAGGGTGAGCTCAACTAGCCTAGTAAAGAATATTATGACTAAGATAATATACAACAATTTATCATTAGTCTTCAACAGGGAAAAATCTGATAAAATATAATAGACAACAAGTTTTAGATCAACAACTGCAGCGAAAACAACAATCCATTAGAAGAGTCAAGTAGAGAATGAGTTCTACTATCTTCTAAGATTTAAAAGTCCATCATCAATATTTTATCCCTGTAACAGCAATCAATATACATCTTTAATCAATATTCATCTTTGCACTACAGGCCAAAGATATTCATTTGTATCACCAGTTGGTCATGTTCATCTCAACACCTGTTCATCTTTGCACTACAGACCAAAGATATTCATCAGTTAATCATTCATCTTTGCACTACAGGCCAAAGATATTCAGTAATATCATCATTTAGGACTGAGGATGATGAAAAATATTTTAAAGAAAATGAATCTAGTGAGACAGCAGGACAAATAGTAGGGATTCGTATAACAGTTTATCCAAGATCAATAATACTTCATAAATACCAATTTTAAAGCAGAATTCAAAAATAAAGATCAAAACATGGATGCAATCAAATATAGTAACCATAATTGACATCTTGGACAAAAAGAAGAAAACTTCATTTTTCGGTGAATAGTACCTTATTTGTGAATAGTATCGTATACGTGAATAGTGTCGTATATGTGACGCCCCCAAAAAAGGTATACAACACCCATTCTGAGTCGTCAAAATACATGGTACAGAAACAACTATAATTTTATTAGTACAACATAAAAACTGTGAGTTTAAATACAAATATTGTCATTTAGACAATATCCACACTTAAATAAGTCCTCATTACAATTATTGATACACTATTTTATAGAATAGTGAAGACTACTAGAACCACTTCTAGAACCATCATTCCACACCCCGACTAGTACTCGCTACATTCTCGCCTCCTGGGAAGAAAAATGGAATAACAAGGAAAAGGGTGAGCTCAACTAGCCCAGTAAAGAATATTATGACTAAGATAATATAGAACAAATTATCATTAGTCCTCAACAAGGAAAAATCTAATAGAATACAATAGACAACCAGTTTTAAATCAATCTTCGCAGCGAAAATAACAATTCATTAGAAGAGTTAAGTAGAGAATGCAAACTACTATCTTATATATATGAATTTAAAAGTTCATCGTCGATATTTTATCCCTGTAACATCAATCAATATATAACTGGAATTAAATATTCATCTTTGCACTACAGGCCAAAGATATTCATCAGTTTGTCATGTTCATCTAAACACCTGTTCATCTTTGCACTATGGGCCAAAGATATTAATCAGTCGGTCATGTTCATCTCAACACCTGTTCATCTTTGCACTACGGGCCAAAGATATTCATCAAGAAATCATTCATCTTTGCACTACAGGCCAAAGATATTCAGTTATATCATCATTTAGGACCGAGGATGATGAAAAATATTTTAAAAAAAACGAATCCAGTGAAGCAAAAGAACAAATATTAAGGATTCGTACTTTAAACAATTCCCATTCAAAAATACTTCATAAATAACCAGAGTGGGGTAAAATTCAAGAATGATCAAAACATGGATACAATCAAAGCTAGTATCTAGAATAGATATTTTGGACGAAAAGAAAAAATTTCATTTTTCAGTGAATAGTGTCGTATTCGTGAATAGTGCCGTATACATAAATAGTAACTCCGACACCAAAATATAGAAATTTTACAAAAAACATCATCATGCTTCGTGAATAGTAACTCGTGAATAGTAACTCATGAATAGTAACCCCGACATGAAAAAGTTTTAAATTTGATAAAAAGTTACAACCAATATTTCAGCATAATGATATTGAAGAAATAATATCATTTGAGAAGGAAATAACATCCCTTACCTAAAAAGGATAGTACTTCTGACTGGTATACTCGATATAGTGCTGAAAGGACTTTCACCGTATAGCAATACTCAAAGTACTAAAATACTCACAAGAATACGCTCAATATATCAACAGAGAAAGAGAGAGAAATCTGTAGTTTCTGGTGTAATTTTTAATTCTAACCTAAGCACCCTATTTATAGAAAATTGCTTAGAACATCAAAGCAGAAAATTTAATATAATATTAATATATATAATAAATCTTCTACACCATCCTACCAGCTGATCTCAAACACCTAACACATGTCCATAAAACAACAAAAACGTTTTTCTAAATAAAAATAATTAAAACTTCCAAAAATTAATTATTTCAGAACTTCGGAACTTCAATAATTCATAATAAATAGCCCTTTTATCAGAAAATTCTAATCTCGCGATTTTTTATAGGAAATTCAATTCTCTACAACTTTGCAGAAGAAAGTTTTTCCAAATTCCAAATAAAAATTGACCGAAATCCACAAACGGCGATTTTACAGGCTATAATCAAATTTTAGTCAAGAAACGGGCCCACGGACATGTTTTAAACAACTTTTGCAACAAAAATATTCCTCATCCTCATATACTCATATATCCCATATTCATTGTAAAAATATCCTCATTATTATATTATAATAATATAATAAAATATTATTTTATCAAAAAAGATAAAATATCAATTTTTAACAATTGCCACTTTAAAAATTTTCTCAATCTTTATCCACATAAAATCAATATTTTCCTCATCATATAAATAAATAATTAATTATTCACAAATAATATTACAGAATCACAGTACTGGCAACCAGACCGTTCCCAGGAAAGAAGGGCTTTCCAATAAAGATTTCTCCTTACTGGCGCGCAATTAGGTGACTAAACCTCTCTTTAGACAGAACTTTCTAGACATTGCCAATAATGTTTTCTAATAAAATTATTTAGATAATATGAATTATTGCTCTGATAATAAAAAATACTGTGTAGTGACAATTATTGAAATAACAGTAATATAAAAAAATCAACGCAGTAATTATTGAATCAATAAAATAAAATAATGAACAGTAATTACTGTAACAATTATTGAGTAGTGCCTTCTTACGTAAGAATCAATAATTGGTGCAATATCATGTGCTACTGTGCAATCACACATATTACTGTGTTTTAACCACGGGGTATTCCAACAGTGTTAACGGTAACAACTACGCCGTTATTTATAAACAACTTATACTTGTCATTTTCTTCATCCAATTGCTTTCTGTTATGGGGCCCACAAAAAACTGCGCCGTCGAACGAATATTCCCCGGCGGCAAGAATATTCCACGTCCAAACGAATATTCCCTGACAACAATAAATATTTTATAACCACCTGCTTATTTAAAATATTTGCGCATTTTACCTATAACTAACCACATTAATCAAATCAACCCTTAATATTTTAAAATGATAAATAGAGGAAATTAAATTTTATTTATTAATAATTTGGGGTCTTACAGTATACGTGAATAGTAACCCCGACACAAAAAGTTCTAAATTTGATAAAAACGTTCACTAATATTTTGGCATAATGATATTGAAGAAAATAATATCATTTAAGAAGAAAATAACATCTCTTACCTCAAAATAACGGTACTTTTGATCGGAAAATCGGATAGATAGCCGAAGGAAACTTGTACCGAACAGCAACTCTCAAAGTATATAAATACTCACTAAAATACGCTCGGCAATATAGAGAGAAAGAAAACTTGTTTCTGGTGTGATTTTCAATTCTAACCTAAGCGTCTATTTATAAGAAAATACTAGAATGCCATAGGAGACTAAAATAATAAAATAATAATATTTATTATTCAAAATTCTACGCATACTAGCCATCAAAGACCAGCATGCCACTCTTGAAAAATCCCAGCAGCCCTCATGTTTTAAATCACAAAAGTGGGTCCCACCTATAAATTAATAAAAATCATTTTATTTTCTAAAATTTCAGTAATTCATAGAAAATAGTCCGTTTATAAAAAAAAATCGAAACTCGCGTGTTTCCATAGGAAATGTAATTCTCTACAACTTTGTAGAAGAAAGTTTTTCCAAATTCTAATCAGAAAATACCCGAAATTCACGAACGGATGATTTTTAATACTTCTACACCGACAAAATACTGATAAAACACCTCAGCATTAATTCTTTCATTTTTATCCACATAAAAATAAATATATCCATCATTTATATCCACATAAAATAAATATTTTATTATCATATAAATCAATAATTAATTATTCACAAATAATATTACAGAATCAGAACTATGACAACCAGGCCGTTCCCAGGAAAGAGGGGGCTTTCCAATAAGAATTTCTCCTTACTGGCGTGCAATTAGGTGACCAAACCTCTCATTGACAGAACTTTCTAGACATTACCAATAATGTTATCTAATAATATTATTCAAATAATATGAATTATTGATCTGATAATGGGAAATACTGTGCAGTGATAATTATTGAAGCAACAATAATATAAAATATCAACGCAACAATTATTGAATCAATAAAATATTGAACAGTAATTACAGTAATAATTATTGAGTAGTGTCTTCTTACGTAAGAATCAATAATTCAAAAATACTGTGCATCCACGCGTATTACTGTATTTTAACCACCGGGTATTCCAACAGTGTTAACGGTAACAACTACGTCGTTATTTTAAAAATTCAAACTTTTCGTTTTCTTCGTCCAACAGTTATTCTGTTATGGGGCCCACAAATGACTGCGCCGTCGTACGAATATTCCCCGACAACAAGAATATTCCACGGCCAAACGAATATTCCACGACAACAATGATTATTTTATAACCACTTGCTTATTTTGCAAAATTTGCATATTTCACCTATAACCAGAGAATTATATCAAATTAATACCTTATTATGCACAATAATAATTAGAGGAAATTCGATTTTATTTATAATAAGTTGGGGTCTTACACTACAGGCTACAAATGACTTTCAAAAAAAATATAAACATGAGGATGATGACAATGATATAAGAATTCAATAAAACAAGTTCAAGAATTAATTTATACAGGAACTAATAATGTCCAAGTTATCAACATGATACTGCTTTGTAGAGTAAAATTCAAGAATGCTCAGAAGAATATTTCCATGAAAAGATACTGGATGAAGCACAAATATCAAGGATATTCCACTAATTTTATGGAGTATAGAAGTCAAAATTTTAACCAACTGAGTATAACAAGGAATGGAATAACAAAAGAAATCACCAGGCATGCGATAGACCGCATAGGCAGATTATTCCAACAGAATAATAAATAACGGAATCAGGTCATGCGTAAAATGCACAGACAAGATATTCCAACAGAATAATAAAGACGGAATCAGGTCCGGTGTAAAATGCACAGACAGGATATTTCAACAGAATAATAAAGACAGAACCAGGTCCGGCGTAGAACGCGCAGACAAGATGTTCCAACAGAATGATAAATAATGGAACCAAGTCCGGCGTAAACGCACAGACAGGATGTTCCAGCAGAATGACAAATAATGGAACCAGGTTCGGCGTAAACGCACAGACAGGATGTTCCAACAAAATGATAAAGAATGGAATAACAGAAGAATTTCACCAAGTATAGGGTTGCCCGCGTATACAGGTTATTCCAATAATAAAGAATGGAATAACAGAAGTTCTCTTCATGGATAAAAAAGAAATAATACTCCCTACCTTGGAAAAATGGATACTGGAATAGTGAGGTAGCAGACTTCTCTTCTTCTTTCACTCTATAATTTCTCTCTATATTAATTACTGTAAGACCCCAACTTATTCATAAATAAAATCAAATTTTCTCTAATTATTACTGTGAATAATAAGGTATTAATTTGATATAATACTTTGGTTATGGGTAAAATATGCAAAAAATTTCAAAATAAGCAAGTGGTTATTAAATATTCATTTGTCGGGCAATATTCGTTTGGTCGTGAAATATTTTTTCTGTCGGGAAATATTCGTACGACAGTGCAGCCATTTGTGGGCCCTATAACGGATAACGGTAGGATGAATAAAATGACAAAATTCAATAACGGCGTAGTTGTTACCGTTAACACTGTTGGAATACCCAGTGGTTAAAATACAGTAATACGCGTGGTTGTACAGTAGCACACGGTACTGCACAATATTGTTGAATTATTGATTCTTACGTAAGAAGGCACTACTTAATAATTATTACAGTAATTACTGTTTAATATTTTATTTTATTGATTCAATAATTGCTGCGTTGATATTTTATATTATTGTTGCTCAATAATTTTCACTGCACATCATCTCAATTATCAGATCAATAATTAATATTATTTGGAATAATATTATTAGATAGCATTATTGGCAATATCTAAAAAATTCTGTCAAGGAGAGGTTTGGTCACCTAATTGTGCGCCATTAAGGAGAAATCCTTATTGGAAAGCCCCCTCTTTCCTGCTAACGGCCTGATTGTCATAAATATAATTCTGTAATATTATTTGTGAATAATTAATTATTGATTCATATGATAAAGAAATATTTATTTTTGTGGATATAAATGTTGGATATATCTATTTTATATGGATAAAAATGAACGAATTAATGCTGAGGTGTTTTATCAGTATTTTGTCGGATTGGAGGTATTAAAAATAATCCGTTTGTAGATTTCGGGTATTTTCTGATTGGAATTTAGAAAAACTTTCTTTTACAAAATTGTAGAGAATTAAATTTTCTATTGAAACACGTGAGTTTTGAATTTTTCTGATAAAAGGGCTATTTATTATGAATTACTGAAGTTTTGGAAAATAAAATGATTTTTATTAAATTGAGCGGGACCCACTATTATTTCAAGCTTGTGGGCTACCAAATTTTTGGTTCAAAAGAGGTGGGCTGGTCTTGGTTGGTGGGTATACGTAGAAATGAAGAAAAAATAAAATAATATTTTATTATTTTAGTCTCCTATGGCGTTCTAGCATTTTCCTATAAATAGGCGCTTAGGTTAGAATTGAAAATCACACCAGAAACAAGTTTTCTTTCTCTCTATATTGTCGATCGTATTTTAGTAAGTATTTTGATACTTTGAGAGTTGTTATTCAGTGCAAGTTTCTGTCAGCACTATATCCGAAATTCAGTCAGAAGTACGATTATTTTAAGGCAAAGGATGTTATTTTCTTCTTAAAATGATATTTTCTTCAATATCATTATGTCAAAATATTGGTATGAACTTTTTTTATCAAATTTAAAACTTTTTGTATCGGGGTTACTATTCACGTATACGGCACTATTCACATATACGACATTATTCACGAATACGGCACTATTCACCGAAAAATAAAATTTTCTTCTTTTTATCAAAAATATCTAATATGGTTACTATCTTTGATTGTATCCATGTTTTGATCTTTATTTTTGAGTTCTGCTTCAAATTTGGTTATTATGAGGTATTATTGAACTTGGAAAAAACTGTAATACGAATCCCTAATATTTGTTCTATTATCTCATTGGATTCGTTTTCTTTAAAATATTTTTCATCATCCTCAGTCCTAAATGATGATATCACTGAATATCTTTGGCCTGTAGTGCAAAGATGAATGATTACCTAATGAATATATTTGGCCCGTAGTGCAAAGATGAACATGACCAACTGGTGATACAAATGAATATCTTTGGCCTGCAGTGCAAAGATGAATATTTGATTAAAGATGAATATTGATTGTTGTTACAGGGATAAAATATTGATAATGGACTTTTAAATCTTAGAAGATAGTATAATTCTTTCTCTACATGACTATTCTAATGGATTGTTGTTTCCGCTGCAGTTGTTGATCTAAAACTTGTTGTCTATTATATTTTATCAGATTTTTCTATGTTGAAGACTAATGATAATTTGTTGTATATTATCTTAGTCATATTATTCTTTACTGGGCTAGTTGAGCTCACCCTTTTTCCTTTTTGTTCCATTTTTCTTTTCAGGAGGTGAGAACATAGCATGATCTAGTCGGGGTATGGAGTTATGGCACTAGAAAGATGTTTTAGCAATCCTCACTATTTGTGTAAAATAGTGTTCGAATAATTATAATGAGGACTCCTTTTGAGTTTGTATACTCTCTATTATACAATATTTGTATTCAAACTTACAGTATAGGCGTTGTCGTATTTTACATGACAATTGTATTACTGAAGTTGTATTTATTTTTGTACCATATATTTGACAACTCAGAATGGGTGTTGTATACCTGTTTTGGGGGCGTCACAGTTTGTATCAGAGCTTAGGGATATGATCCCTGGCTGAGATGTGAGACAAGAACTAGGAGGGGAGAGACGGGGAATTCCTTCGCTAGTATGACCTGACTAAGTTTATTTGGTATTTAATTGGTCGGTCAGAGTATAGGGATAATATATTGCATGATAATTAACCCTTGTTTTATGGAAATATTTAAGAATGGAAGCTGAGAACGTTAATAATGGAGTAAATCAGACCGTGGAGACACCTTTGATCACCACCCAGGGGAACGTGCAACAGGAAGGCAATATTCCTCCTGTAAACAACACTACCGAAGAAATGATGAATGATGAGATGTGCAGAAGTTTTTTGCAGTTTATGCAAAACCAAACGAGGGAAACTCGTGCACAGAATACGGGTGGAAATGTTAGCAATACGTGGCTTGTCACAGCCAAGCAGTTCAAAGAGTTGGGACCACCAGAATATAAGGGAAATCCGGATCCGATCATGGTGGAAACGTGGGTCAAGAAAATTACCAAGATATTCGATGTCTTGGGATGCACGGAGGAACAAAAGGTTCCATTTGCCACCTTTTTGTTCCGCGGTGAGGCAGACTACTGGTGGGAGTCTGTGAAGCATACCCAGCCAGCCGCACTCAGCATGTCTTGGGAAACGTTTCAGAAATTGTTTAATGACAAGTACTTTCCGGAAAGTATTCGTCATATGAAGGATGTGGAGTTTATCAGACTAGAGCAAAATAACATGACGGTGTCCCAGTACGAGGCGAAGTTCGCTGAGTTATCCAGGTTTGCACCTCATTTAGTCGAAAATGAGGAACGAATGACGAGGATGTTTCTGAGAGGTCTAAAGTCAGAGATTCGGAAATATCTTATATCTCATAAATTTTCTTTATATTCAGATGTTGTAAATAGGGCACAATTATTAGAGCGAGATAATGAGTATGTGCAACCGAGGGACCATAATCAGGGTCATACCAGTGGCGGCAGCCATCGGAGCAATGACAACCAGAAGGAAGGAAAGCATTCGGACAAAAATGGTAACCACTTTGGTGGTAATCGTGGCCGTGATAATAGAAAGAGTGAGTCGGGAGGAGATTTTAAGAGGAGAAGGTACACCAATGATAACGTGAAGACGTCATCACAAACATCAACTATTTTTAGGGGAGGAGAACGAGCACCGGTCGTTTGTTACAAATGCGGGAAAGAGGGACACATCAGCCCAAACTGCCCACAACAATCCAAGGTGTGTTATAATTGTGGAAAGGAAGGTCATATAGCTAGAGATTGTCTAGTAGAAAAACCAAGTTCAACGGTGATGGTGACTCCAAAGGCTGTCCCGGACAAGTTAAAGTTGGTGGTTCCTAGAAGGGCGTTTGTTGTGACTGCACAAAATATGAGGAACCCAAACGAGGTGATCACGGGTAAGCTAATCATAAACTCTTGCAAAGTTTATACCTTAATAGATACCGGTTCTACCCATTCTTTTATTTCTCCTGCTTGTGCTCAACGTTTAAACTTGACTCCGGAGAAATTAGACCTTGACTTATCTGTTGAGACTCCGTTAGGAGAAACTTTCATTACATCTACTGTTTATAAATCTTGTTTGATTCAAGTCGGTACCATCACATTACCTGTCGACCTTATTTTGTTGAAAATTCTTGCATTTGATGTGATTTTAGGGATTGATTGGTTAACCACACATCATGCTAAAATTGATTATTTTCGTAAGGTTATTAGTTTTCATATTCCTAACCAACCTATTATGCGAATTCAAACAACCAAACCATTAAAGTCAATCACTGTCATATCAAGCCATAAAGCTATTCATTTATTGAAAAACGAATGTCAAGCTTTCTTAGCCCATGTCACGGACTTGAACAAAAACACGTCAGATTTGAATAAAATTTCTGTTGTTAGTGAATTTCCTGACGTATTTCCTGAAGAACTTCTCGGTCTACCCCCAGAACGTGAAGTTGAATTCTTTATTAACCTTGAACCTGGTACAAAGCCCATTTCTAAAACCCCATATCGAATGGCTCCTATTGAACTTAAGGAGTTAAAGGTTCAATTACAGGAGTTGTTGGACATCGGTTTTATTCGTCCTAGTACATCTCCTTGGGGTGCTCCTGTGTTATTCGTAAAGAAGAAAGACGGGAGTATGCGACTTTGTATCTACTACCGAGAATTAAATCATGTCACTATCAAGAATAGGTATCCGCTACCTCGCATTGATGACCTGTTTGACCAGTTGCAAGGAGCACAATTCTTTTTAAAGATCAATCTTCGTTCTGGATATCATTAGCTGAAGATTAAAACTGAGGATATTCCAAAGACTGTTTTCAGAACTCGGTACGGGCATTATGAATTCTTAGTCATGTCTTTTGAATTGACTAATGCTCCTGCTGCTTTCATGGATATGATGAACCGTGTATTCAAGGAATATTTGGATCAGTTCGTTGTTGTCTTTATTGATGACATCCTCATCTATTCCAAAAGCCGTGAAGATCATGAGCACCATTTAAAGCTGGGATTGCAAAGGCTTCGTGATAACAAGCTATATGCCAAGCTGAAGAAATGTGAGTTCTGGCTTGAGGAAGTAGCATTGCTTGGGCATGTGGTGTCAAAACATGGAGTATCTGTCGACCCGGCGAAGATTGAATCCATACAAATTTGGGAGCAACCGAAGTCAATGACCGAAGTACGTAGCTTTCTGAGCTTAGCTGGTTATTATCGGAGATTCGTGGAAGGATTTTCTTGAATCTCTACTCCGTTAACTCAGCTGACTCGTAAAGATATAAAATTCGGTTGGATCGAGGACTGTGAGAAGAGTTTTCAAGAACTCAAGAGAAGACTCATTTCGGCACCTGTTCTGACAATACCATCTGGTTCGGATGGATTTGTTATCTACAGCGATGCTTCGGGTAAAGGGTTAGGATGTGTTCTCATGGAACATGGAAAAGTCATAGCCTATGCCTCACGACAACTTAAAGAATATGAGAGAAATTATCCTACTCATGATTTGGAGTTGGCAGCAGTCGTTTTTGCGTTGAAAATCTGGAGACACTACCTGTATGGGGAGAAAGTGGAGATCTATACAGATCATAAAAGCCTCAAATATTTCTTCACCCAAAAGGAACTCAATATGCGGCAACGACGTTGGCTCGAGTTGTTGAAAGATTACGATCATACCATCCAATATCATCCTGGAAAAGCAAATATGGTAGCTGACGCATTGAGTAGAAGATCATATGCGGGTACGAGTGCAATGTTGTTAACACAAAGGTCCATTTTGTATGACTTGCAAAGAATGGAGATAGAGATGAAGTGTGACACCCCCAAAATAGGTATACATCACCCATTCTGAGTTGTCAATACATGGTTCAGAAACAACTACAATTTATTATTACAACTTGTAAACTATGTGTTTAAATACAGATATTTCCATCTAGACAATATCCACATACAAATAAATTCCCATCATAATTATTGATACACTATTTACAAAAATGGCGAGGACTACTAAACAACTCTCCCTAGAACTTTCATTCCATACCCCGACTCGTACTCGCTATATTCTCGCCTCCTGAGAAGAAAAATGGAACAAAAAGGAAAAAGGGTGAGCTCAACTAGCCCAGTAAAGAATATTATGACTAAGATAATATACAACAAATTATCGTTAGTCTTCAACAGGGAAAAATCTGATAGAATACAATAGACAACAAATGTTAAATCAATATTCGCAGCGGAAAATATCAATTCATAGAAGAATTACGTAGAGGATGAAATCTACTAATATCTATGAATTTAACAGTCCATCATCATTATTTTTATCCCTGTAACATCAATCATTGCACATCTTGAATCATATAATCATCCTTGCACTACAGGCCAAGGATATTCATCTGTTGGTCATGTTCATCTAAACACCTGTTCATCTTCGCACTACGGGCCAAAGATATTCATCAGAAATCATTCATCTTTGCACTACAGGCCAAAGATATTCAGTAATATCATCATTTAAGACTGAGGATGATAAAAAAAAATATTTTTAAAGAAACGAATTCAGTGAAACAAAATGACAAGGATTAAGGATTCGTACTTTGTTTTACCCATGTCCAAAAATACCTCAAAAATTATCATAGTGGTGTAAAATTCAAGAATGATCAAAACATGGATACAATCAAAACTAGTATCCACAATAGATATTTTAGACGAGAAGAAAAATTTTCATTTTTTGATGAATAGTGCCGTATACGTGAATAGTAACTTCGACATAAAAAGTTCCAAATTTGATTAAAAGTTTAGATCAATACTTCGACATAATGATATTAGAAGAAATAATATCATTTTAAAAAAAATAATATCCCTTACCTCGGAAAGACAGTACTTCTAACTGGAATACTGGATATGGCTATAACTTGAACTTTCACCGTATAGCAATACTCAAAGTATACTCAAAATACTCACAAGAATACGCTCGATAATATAGAGAGAGAAAACTTCAGTTTCTGGTGTGATTTTCAATTCTAACCTAAGCACTCTATATATAGGAAAATGCTTAGAACACCAAAGCAGAAAATTTATTATAATAATAATATATATAAAAATTTTCTACGCCCATTCTTAGAATCTGAAAATCTGAATACAAACCACATGCTCCCTTCTAGAAGAAGTAAAAAAAACGTTTTTTATAAAATAAATAATTAAAACTTCCAAAAATCAATTATTTCAGAGCTTCGGAACTTCAATAATTCATAATAAATAGCCCTTTTGTCAGAAAATTCAAATCTCGCGAGTTTTTATAGGAAATTCAATTCTCTACAACTTTTCAGAAGAAAGTTTTTCCAAATTCCAAACAGAAATTGGCCGAAATCCACAAACGAGCGATTTTTCAGGCTATAACCAAATTTTAGTCAATAAATGGGGTCCACCGACATGTTTAACATGTTTTAAACATTTATTGTAACAAAATATCCCACATTCGTTGTAAAAATATCACCATTATTATATTATTAAAATATAATAATATATATTTAAATGAATTATTTTATCAGAAAAAGATAAAATTTCAATTTTCAACAATTGTCACATTAAAAAATTTTCTCCATCTATATCCATATAAAATCAATATTTTTCTCATCATATGAATCAATAATTAATTATTCACAAATAATATTACAGAATCACAGTATTGACAACCAGGCAGTTCCCAGGAAAGAGAGGGCTTTCCAATAAGAATTTCTCCTTACTGGCGCGCAATTAGGTGACCAAACCTCTCCTTAGACAGAACTTTCTAGACATTGCCAATAATGTTATCCAATAATATTATTCAGATAATATGAATTATTGCTTCGATAATGAAAATACTATGTAATGACAATTATTGAAACAACAGCAATATAAAATATCAACGCAAAAATTATTGAACCAATAAAATAAAATACTGAACAATAATTACTGTAACCATTGAGTAGTGCCTTCTTACGTAAGAGTCAATAATTGGTGCAATACCGTGTGCTACTGTGTTTTAACCACAGAGTATTTTAACAGTATTAACGGTAATAACTACGCCGTTATTTTTAAACAACTTATATTTGTCGTTTTCTTCCTCCAATCGCTTTCCGTTATGGGGCCCACACATGGCTGCGCCGTCGTACGAATATTCCCCGACAGTACGAATATTCCATGACCAAACGAATATTCCCCGACAACAATGAATATTTTATAACCACTTATTTATTTTGAAATATTTGCGTATTTTACCCATAACTATCCACATTAATCACATCAACCCTTACTATTTCAAAATAATAATTAGAAGAAATTAAATTTCATTTATTAATTATTTGGGGTCTTACAACCTCCCCTCCTTATGAAATTTCGTCCTCGAAATTGACATACGTACCTGGTGTTTCGAAAAGATGAGGATACCTCGCTTTTATTTCTGTTTCCAACTCCCAGGTCATTTCCTCTATAGCATAGTTTCTCCACAAAACCTTAACTTGTGGTATTACCTTCGTGCGTAGGACATGCTCCTTCCTATCCAAGATCTTGACAGGTACCTCCTCATACGTTAAGTCTTCGGCTATCTCGTCCGGTTCTAACTCAATGACGTGGTTCGGGTCTTTCACATATTTACGAAGCACAGATATATGAAAAACATTATGAACACGAGACATACTTGGAGGTGACGCGAGTCTATAGGCTACATTTCCTACTCGGTCAAGAATTTAAAATGGGCCAATAAATCGTGGACTGAGTTTTCCTCTCTTCCCAAATCTTGTAACTCCCTTCCATGGAGCAACTCGCAATAATACATGATCCCCTATACTAAATTCCACGTCCTTTCGATGAAGATCCGCATAACTCTTTTGTCGATCTTGTGCCGTTCGTATACGTTGTCGAATCATTTGGATCTTTTCGGTAGTCATATGTACTAACTCGGGTCCCAACAATGTTGCTTCACCCACCTCATCCCAACATATTGGAGAGCGACACTTTCGTCCATATAATGCTTCAAATGGAGCCACACCTATACTTGCCTGATAACTGTTGTTGTAGGAGAATTCCACCAATGGTAAATACTTATCCCAACTGCCCTTGAAGTCTAGGACACAGAGTCTTAATAGATCTTCCAGAGTTTGAATAGTCCTCTCTGATTGTCCGTCCGTTTGAGGATGGTGTGCCGAGCTGAATCGTAAATCCGTACCCATAGCTTTTTGCAAGCTAACCCAAAATCTTGAAGTGAATCTTGGGTCACGATCCGAAACTATGGATACTGGCATGCCATGCAACCTCACAATCTCATTTACATACATTTGAGCAAGACGTTCAAGGGAATAAGTCTCCCGTATCGGCAAGAAATGAGCAGACTTGGTTAATCTATCAACAATAACCCAAATAGCATTGATGCCTTGAGAAACCGTAGGAAGACCCGTAACGAAATCCATAGTAATATGTTCCCACTTCCATTTTGGAATCTCAAGTGGTTGCAATGGACCCTTTGGCACTTGATGCTCCGCCTTTACACGTTGACAAGTTAAACACGTCGAGATAAACATTGTAATCTCTCTCTTCATATTGTTCCACCAAAATGTATGTCGAAGATCACGATACATTTTGGTACTTCCAGGATGGATTGTAAATGGTGTATTGTATGCCTCCATCATAATCTTGTACTTCAAATCAGGGTCGTTAGGAACACAAAGTCTAGAGTGGACTCGAAGTATTCCTTCTTCATCAATTCTCGCTTCCGAAATAGCTCCTTCTTGTACTTTCTTCTTCATACGCATCAGCTCCGGGTCGGTGGCTTGAGCAACCTTAACTTTTTCTATTAAAGTTGGCTCTATGCGTATACTTGACATCATCGTACTCGTTTCTGTATATGATCTTCTACTCAACGCGTCAACTACCACGTTTGCTTTTTCAGGATGGTATTGAATAGTGTGGTCGTAGTCTTTTAATAGCTCGAGCCAACGTCGCTGCTGCATGTTGAGTTCTTTTTGAGTGAAGAAATATTTGAGACTTTTATGATCTGAATATATCTCCACTTTCTCCCCGTATAGATAGTGCCTCCAGATCTTTAGCGCGAAAACGACTGCTGCCAATTCAAGATCATGAGTAGGATAATTCCTCTCATATTCTTTAAGTTGTCGCGAGGTATATGCTATAACTTTCCCATGTTGCATGAGAACACATCCTAACCCTTTGCCCGAAGCATCACTGTAGATAACAAATCCATCCGAACCAGATGGTATTGTTAGAACAGGTGCCGAAATAAGTCTCCTTTTAAGCTCTTGGAAACTCTTCTCGCATTCCTCGCTCCAAATGAATTTTGTATCCTTCCGAGTTAAATGAGTTAACGGAGTAGCGATTCGAGAAAACCCTTCCACGAATCTCCGATAATAACCAGCTAAGCCCAAAAAACTACGTACTTCAGTCACCGTCTTAGGTTGTTCCCAACTTTGTATTGCTTCAATCTTTGCCGGGTCCACAGATACTCCATGTTTTGACACCACGTGCCCAAGGAATGCTATTTCCTCAAGCCAGAACTCGCATTTATTCAACTTAGCATATAACTTGTTTTCACGAAGCCTTTGGAGTACCAGCTTCAAATGGTGCTCATGATCTTCACGGCTTTTGGAATATATAAGGATGTCATCAATAAAGACAACAACAAACTGATCCAAATAATCCTTGAATACTCGGTTCATCATATCCATGAAAGCCGCAGGAGAATTAGTCAATCCAAAAGACATGACTAAGAATTCATAATGCCCATACCGAGTTCTAAAGGCAGTCTTTGGAATATCCTCAGTTCTAATTTTCAGCTGATGATATCCAGAACGAAGATCGATTTTTGAAAAGAATTGTGCTCTTGCAACTGGTCAAACAGGTCATCAATACGAGGTAGAAGATACCTATTCTTGATGGTGACATGGTTTAATTCCCGATAGTCAATACAAAGTCGCATACTCCCGTCTTTCTTCTTTACAAATAAAACAGGAGCACCCCAAGGAGATGTACTAGGACGAATGAAACCGATGTCCAACAATTCCTGTAGTTGGACCTTTAACTCCTGAAGTTCAATAGGAGCCATTCGATATGGGGTTTTAGAAATAGGCTTTGTATCAGGTTCAAGATCAATAAAGAATTCAACTTCACGTTCTGGGGGTATACCGGGAAGTTCTTCAGGAAATACATCAGGAAAGTCAATAACAACAGGAATATTATTCAAATTTGATGTGTCTTTATTCAAATCCATAACATGGGCTAAGAAAGCTTGACATCCGTTTTTTCAATAAACGAATAGCTTTATGATTAGATATGACAGTGATTGATTTTAATGGTTTAGTTGCCTGAATTCGAACAACAGGTTGATTAGGAATATGAAAACTAACAACCTTACAAAAACAATCAATTTTGGCATGATGAGTAGTTAACCAATCAATCCCTAAAATCACATCAAAAGCAAGTATCTTTAAAGAGATAAGGTCAACAGGTAAGGTGATGGTGCCAACTTGAATCAAACAAGATTTATAAACAGTGGATGTGATGAAAGTTTCTCCTAACGGAGTCTCCACAGATAGGTCAAAGTCTAATTTCTCCGGAGTCAAGTTTAAACGTTGAGCACAAGCAGGAGAGATAAATGAATGGGTAGCACCGGTATCAAGTAAGGTATAAACTTCGCAAGAATTTATAAATAGATTACCCGTGATCACCTCGTTTGGGTTCCTTGTGTTTTGACCAGTCACAACAAACGCTCTTCCAGGAACTGTTGACTTTGACTTTTCTGGGACAGCCTTCTGAATCACCGTCCTCGCTGGAATTGGTTTCGCTACCGTACAATCTCGAGCGATATGTCCTTCCTTTCCACAATTATAACATATCTTGAACTGTTGTGGGCAGTTTGGACTGATATGTCCCTCTTTCCCGCACTTATATCATATGATCGGTGGTCGTTCTCCTCCCTTAGAACCAGTTACTGTTGGCGCTGACGTCTTCACATGGTCATTGTTGAATTTCCTCTTCTTGAAATCTCCTCTCGACTCGCTTCTTCTATTTTCAAGGCCATGATTACCACCAGAGTGGTTACCATTTTTGTCTGTCTTTTTCTTTCTCCACTGGTTATCGTTGTTTTGTTGACTGCTATCTCTGGTATGATCCTGATTGTGGTACTTCGGTTGACCGTACTCGTTATCTCGCTCTAACAATTGAGTCCTGTTAACAACATCTGAATAGAGAGAAAATTTATGAGAGATGAGATACTGACGTATGCCAGGTTTCAAACCTCTCAAAAACATCCGCGTCATACGTTCCTCATTCTCCACCAAATGAGGTGCAAACCTGGATAACTCTGCAAACTTCGCCTCGTACTGAGACACCGTCATGTTGTTCTGCTCCAGTCTAATAAACTCCACTTCCTTCATATGACGAACACTTTCAGGAAAGTATTTGTCATTAAATAATTTCTAAAACGTCTCCCAAGACATGCTGAGTGCGGCTGGATGGGTACGCTTCACAGATTCCCACCAGTAGGCTGCCTCGCCACGGAACATAAAGGTGGCGAATGGAACTTTATGTTCCTCCGTGCATCCCAAGACATCGAATATCTTGGTAATTTGCTTAACCCATGTCTCCGCCATGATCGGATCTGGCTTTCCCTTAAATTCTGGTGGTCCCAACTCTTTGAACTGCTTGGCTGTGACAACCCGTGAATTGTTATCATTTCCTCCTGTATTTTGAACACGAGTCTCCCTCGTCTGATTTTGCATGAACTGCAAAAAGCTTCTAAACATTGCGTCGTTTATCGTCTGATCAGTGGTGTTGTTCACACGAGGAACATTGCCAGCCTGTTGTACGTTCTCCTCGTTGGTAAATACAGGCATCTCCACGGTCTCATTATCTCCACTGTTAACATTCTCGGTTGCCATTCTTAAATACTGCCATAAAACAAGGGTTAATTAAGCAAATCACATATCACATAATATCCCTATATACTGACCAACTAACAAATAAGCTTAGGTAGGACACACTAGCGAAGGAATTACTCGTCTCTCCCCTCCTAGTTCTATTCCCCGATCTCTGCCAGAGATCATATCCCTAAGCTCTGATACCAACTGTGACACCCCCAAAATAGGTATACATCACCCATTCTGAGTTGTCAATACATTGTTCAGAAACAACTACAAATTTATTATTACAACATGTAAACTATGTGTTTAAATACAGATATTACCATCTAGACAATATCCACATACAAATAAATCCCCATCATAATTATTGATACACTATTTACAAAAATGGCGAGGACTACTAAACAACTCTCCCTAGAACCTTCATTCCATACCCCGACTCGTACTCGCTATATTCTCGCCTCCTGAGAAGAAAAATGGAACAAAAAGGAAAAAGGGTGAGCTCAACTAGCCCAGTAAAGAATATTATGACTAAGATAATATACAACAAATTATCGTTAGTCTTCAACAGGGAAAAATCTGATAGAATACAATAGACAACAAATGTTAAATCAATATTCGCAGCAGAAAATATTAATTCATAGAAGAATTATGTAGAGGATGAAATCTTCTAATATCTATGAATTTAACAGTCCATCATCATTATTTTTATCCCTGTAACATCAATCATTGCACATCTTGAATCATATAATCATCCTTGCACTACAGGCCAAGGATAATCATCTGTTGGTCATGTTCATCTAAACACATGTTCATCTTCGCACTACGGGCCAAAGATATTCATCAGAAATCATTCATCTTTGCACTACAGGCCAAAGATATTCAGTAATATCATCATTTAAGACTGAGGATGATAAAAAAAATATTTTTAAATAAACGAATCCAGTGAAACAAAATGACAAGGATTAAGGATTAAGGATTCGTACTTTGTTTTACCCATATCCAAAAATACCTCAAAAATTATCATAGTGGTATAAAATTCAAGAATGATCAAAACATGGATACAATCAAAGCTAGTATCCACAATAGATATTTTAGACGAAAAGAAAAATTTTCATTTTTCGATGAATAGTGCCGTATTCGTGAATAGTGTCGTATACGTGAATAGTAACTTCGACATAAAAAGTTCCAAATTTGATTAAAAGTTCAGATCAATACTTCGACATAATGATATTTGAAGAAATAATATCATTTTAAAAAAAAAATATCCCTTACCTCGGAAAGACAGTACTTCTAACTGGAATACTGGATATAGGCTATAACTTGAACTTTCACCGTATAGCAATACTCAAAGTATACTCAAAATACTCACAAGAAAAAGCTCGATAATATAGAGAGAGAAAACTTCAGTTTCTGGTGTGATTTTCAATTCTAACATAAGCACTCTATTTATATGAAAATGCTTAGAACACCAAAGCAGAAAATTTATTATAATAATAATATATATAAAAATTTTCTACGCCCATTCTTAGAATCTAAAAATCTGAATACAAACCACATCCTCCCTTCTAGAAGAAGTAAAAAAATGTTTTTTATAAAATAAATAATTAAAATTTCCAAAACTTAATTATTTCGGAGCTTCGGAACTTCAATAATTCATAATAAATAGCCCTTTTGTCAGAAAATTCAAATCTCTCGAGTTTTTATAGGAAATTCAATTCTCTACAACTTTGCAGAAGAAAGTTTTTCCAAATTCCAAACAGAAATTGGCCGAAATCCACAAACGGGTGATTTTTCAGGCTATAACCAAATTTTAGTCAATAAATGGGGTCCACCTACATGTTTAACATGTTTTAAACATTTATTGTAACAAAAATACTCTTCCTCCTCGTATACTCATATATCCCACATTCGTTGTAAAAATATCACCATTATTATATTATTAAAATATAATAATATATATTTAAATGAATTATTTTATCAGAAAAAGATAAATTTTCAATTTTCAACAATTGTCACATTAAAAAATTTTCTCCATCTATATCCATATAAAATCAATATTTTTCTCATCATATGAATCAATAATTAATTATTCACAAATAATATTACAGAATCACAATATTGACAACCAGGCAGTTCCCAGGAAAGAGGGGGCTTTCCAATAAGAATTTTTCCTTACTGGCGCGCAATTAGGTGACCAAACCTCTCCTTAGACAGAACTTTCTAGATATTGCCAATAATATTATCCAATAATATTATTCAGATAATATGAATTATTGCTTCGATAATGAAAATACTATGTAATGACAATTATTAAAACAACAGCAATATAAAATATCAACGCAACAATTATTGAACCAATAAAATAAAATACTGAACAATAATTACTGTAACCATTATTGAGTAGTGCCTTCTTACGTAAGAGTCAATAATTGGTGCAATACCGTGTGCTACTGTGTTTTAACCACCGAGTATTTTAACAGTATTAACGGTAATAACTACGCCGTTATTTTTAAACAACTTATATTTGTCGTTTTCTTCCTCCAATCGCTTTCCGTTATGGGGCCCACACATGGCTGTGTCATCGTACGAATATTCCCCGACAGTACGAATATTCCATGACCAAACGAATATTCCCCGACAACAATGAATATTTTATAACCACTTGCTTATTTTGAAATATTTGCGTATTTTACCCATAACTATCTACATTAATCACATCAACCCTTACTATTTCAAAATAATAATTAGAGGAAATTAAATTTCATTTATTAATTATTTGGGGTCTTACATGAAGGCTCCAAGTACCCACTTGATGATATCAAATATACGAGTAGAACCGAATTTAATCGATAAAGTTAAAGCTACTCAAGCTACGGACATGGAGCTGATGCGTATGAAGAAGAAAGTGCAAGAAGGTGCTATTCCATAAGCAAGAATCGATGAAGAAGGAATTCTTCGAGTCAACTCCAGACTTTGTGTTCCTAACGATTCTGACTTGAAGCATAGAACCATGATGGAGGCACACAACACACCGTTTTCAATCCATCCTGGGAGTACCAAAATGTATCATTATCTTCAACATACATTTTGGTGGAGCAATATGAAAAGAGAAATCGCGGAGTTTATCTCGAAGTGTTTAACTTGTCAACGTGTAAAGGCGGAGCATCAAATGCCAAAGGGTCCATTACAACCACTTGAGATTCCAAAATGGAAGTGGGAACACATTACTATGGATTTCGTTACGGGTCTTCCCAAGGTTTCTCAAGGCATAAATGCGATTTGGGTTATTGTTGATAGATTAACCAAGTCTGCCCATTTCTTACCTATACGTGAGACTTATTCCCTTGAACATCTTACTAATATGTACGTAAATGAGATTATAAGATTGCATGGCATGCCAGTATCCATAGTTTCGGATCGTGACCCAAGATTCACTTCACGATTTTGGGTTAGCTTGCAGAAAGCTATGTGCACTAATTTACGATTCAGTTCGGCATACCATCCTCAAACGGACGGACAATCAGAGAGGACTATTCAAACTCTTAAAGATCTATTAAGACTCTGTGTCTTAGATTTCAAAGGGAGTTGGGATAAATACCTACCATTGGTGGAATTCTCCTACAACAACAGTTATTAAGCAAGTATAGACGTGGCTCCATTTGAAGCATTGTATGGTCAAAAGTGTCGCTCTCAAATATGCTGAGATGAGGTGGGTGAAACAACATTGTTGGGACCAGAGTTGGTACGAATGACTACAGAGAAGATCCAAATGATTCGACAACGTATACAAATAACACAGAATCGACAAAAGAATTGTGTGGATCTTCATCTGAAGGACGTGAAATTTAATATTAGGGATCATGTATTGTTACGTGTTGCACCATGGAAGGGAGTTACAAGATTTGGGAAGAGAGGAAAGCTCAATCCACGATTTTTTGGTCCATTTGAGATTCTTGACCGAATAGAAAATGTGGCATATAGACTCGCATTACCTCTAAGTATGTCTCGTGTTCATAATGTTTTTCACATATCTATGCTTCGTAAATATGTTAAAGACCCGAACCACATTATTAAGTTAGAACCAGACGAGATAGCCTAAGATTTAACGTACGAGGAGGTACCTGTTAAGATCTTGGATAGGAAAGAGCATGTCCTACACACGAAGGTTATACCATAAGTTAAGGTTTTGTGGAGAAACCATGCTATTGAAGAAATGACCTAGGACTTAGAATCAGAAATGAAAGCGAGATATCCTCACCTTTTCGAAATACCAGGTACGTACGTTAATTTCGAGGACGAAATTTTATAAGGAGGGGAGGTTGTAAGACCCCAAGTTATAAATGAATAAAATCAAATTTCCTCAAATTATTACCGTGAATAATAAGGTATTAATTTGATATAATATTTTGGTTATGGGTGAAATGTGCAAAATTTTTCAAAATAAGCAAGTGGTTATAAAATATTCATTTGTCGGGGAATATTCGTTTGGCCGTGGAATATTTTTTCTGTCGAGGAATATTCGTACGACTGCGCAGCCATTTGTGGGCCCCATAACGGATAACGGTAGGATGAAGAAAATGAAAAAATTGAATAACAGCGTAGTTGTTACCGTTAACACTGTTGGAATACCCGGTGGTTAAAATTCAGTAATACGCGTGGTTGCACAGTAGCACACGGTATTGCACAGTATTGTTGAATTATTGATTCTTACGTAAGAAGGCACTACTCAATAATTGTTACAGTAATTACTGTTCAATTTTAATTTTATTGATTTAATAATTACTGCGTTGATATTTTATATTATTGTTGCTCAATAATTTTCACTGCACATCATCTCCATTATCAGATCAATAATTCATATTATTTGGAATAATATTATTAGATAACATTATTGGCAATATCTAGAAAGTTCTGTCAAGGTGAGGTTTGGTCACCTAATTGCGCGCCATTACGGAGAAATCCTTATTGGAAAGCCCCCCCTTTCCTGCGAACGGTCTGGTTGTCATAAATGTAATTCTGTAATATTATTTGTGAATAATTAATTATTGATTCATATGATAAATAAATATTTATTTTTGTGGATATAAATGTTGGATATATCTATTTTATATGGATAAAAATGAAGGAATTAATGCTGAGGTGTTTTATCAGTATTTTGTCGAATTGAAAGTATTAAAAATCATCAGTTTGTAGATTTCGGGTATTTTCTGATTGGAATTTGGAAAAAATTTCTTCTACAAAGTTGTAGAGAATTAAATTTCCTATGAAAACACGTGAGTTTTGAATTTTTCTGATAAAAGGGCTATTTATTATAAATTACTGAAGTTTTGGAAAATAAAATAATTTTTATCAAATTGAGCGGGACCCACTATTATTTCAAGCATGTGGGCTGCCAAATTTTTGGTTCAAAAGAGGTGGGCTGGTCTTGGTTGGTGGGAATACGTAGAAATGAAGAAAAAATAAAATAATATTTTATTATTTTAGTCTCCTATGGCGTTCTAGCATTTTCCTATAAATAGGCGCTTAGGTTAGAATTGAAAATCACACCAGAAACAAGTTTTCTTTCTCTCTATATTGTCGAGCGTATTTTAGTAAGTATTTTGATACTTTGAGAGTTGTTATTCAGTGCAAGTTTCTGTCAGCACTATATTCGAAATTCAGTCAGAAGTACGATTATTTTAAGGTAAAGGATGTTATTTTCTTCTTAAAATGATATTTTCTTCAATATCATTATGCCAAAATATTGGTATGAACTTTTTTTATCAAATTTGGAACTTTTTGTGTCGGGGTTACTATTCACGTATACGGCACTATTCACGAATATGGCACTATTCACCGAAAAATGAAATTTTCTTCTTTTTATCCAAAATGTTTAATATGGTTACTATCTTTGATTGTATCCATGTTTTGATCTTTATTTTTGAATTCTGCTTCAAAATTGGTTATTATGAGGTATTATTGAACTTGGATAAAACTAGGCATGCACAACGGGCCGGCCTGGCCTGGACCGGCCCAAGCCTGCCAGGCTTTTATCGTTGACCAGGCCAGGTCAGGCCTTGACTTTTAGTCTACAGGCCGAGCCAGGCCAGGTTTAAAACAAAAAAATGTGGCCTGTTAAGGCCTATAGGCCAGGCCGAGCCAGGCCCAAGTATTCACTTAAAACTTCAAACTATTTTCCTCTATTTATTGAGGAAAAACAAGTACAAAAAACTTTTTATTAGACTATGTGGGACTATGCCAAGCATGGCAAAACCCATTATACTTCTCCTCCATTTATTGCTTGGCCAAACGACTCTACTTCTCCTCCATTTATTGAAGGAAAGCACGAACAAATATCTTTCACTAGACAATATGGGACTATGCCAAGCAAGCCAAACCCACTATACTTATCCTCCATTTATTAAAGGAAAGCAAGAACAAAAATCTTATACTAGACTATGTGGGACTAAGCAAAGCCAAACCCCAACACAAGCTCAAGTACATTTTGCTTGAATTATTATGACTTGAACTCTCCTCTATTTATAGAAGAAAATTAGGGACAAGAAATGTTAATTAAACTATGTGGGACTTTGAAACAAAAATGTAATTGAACTAAAAGTCCCACATTGTTCAATTTAAGAACTTTTCTTTTGTATAAAATTCAACTTTGTGTTAAGTATTCTAAAGTTGTTGAAAGAGGAGGTTGTCATGTGGGATGAATATGACTATGGTAAAATTAGCTAACCAATGCATATAGTATGTTCTTTTCTGTAATGACTTAAGTTTAATTTCTTTATTTCAAAATAACCAAGTCCCACATTGTTCATTTTAAGAACTTTTCTTTGGTATATTACTCAACTTTGTGTTAAGTATTCTAAAGATGTTGAAAGAGGAGGTTGTCATGTGGGATGAGTATGACTATGGTAAAATTAGTCATCCAATGCATATGCTATGTTCTTCTGTGTAATGACTTAGGTTTAATTTCTTTATTTCAAAATAACCAAATCCCACATTGTTCATTTTAAGAACTTTTCTTTGGTATATTACTCAACTTTGTGTAAAGAATTCTGGAGTTGTTGTAAAAGGAGATTGTCATGTGGGCCGAAATATCAACCAGGTATGTAGATTACTGACTAGTGCTCAAAGATAATTTATTTATTCTGTTTTCTTTAGACAAAACATTGATGTTTTCTCTGAATCATATTAAGGTGAGTTTACTTGTTTTGGCTAAGCAAGTAGCTTTAGTGCTTACTATTAATCTCAAAGTCCCACATTGAATTGAACTTGAATTGAAGATAAGACTTCACTCTATAATAGCAATCCTAAATTCCAATATTTATCTTTTAAGTGTTAAGTCCCACATTGAAAGTTGGATGCAAGTATAAGGAGATTTTTCTTATAAAATGACTTGCTAGTATAACCCAACTAAAGATTTTAGGCTCTTGTAAAAGTTAAGTCCCACATTGAAAGTGGGATGCAAGTATAAGGAAGTTTTCCTTGTAAAAATACTTGCTAGTATGACCCAACCAAAGATTTTCGGTCGGATAAGTCGCAGGCCGGATTAGGTTGAACAGGCCGGTCCAGGCTACAAACTAGTTTGTAGGCCAGGCCGGGCCAGGCTTTTTGGAAGGCTAGGCCAGGCCGGGTATGAGCCATTAATTTATGGTCTGTTCTTGGTTTAGCAGGCCGGGCCTGACCGGGCCAGGCTTTGACCAGGCCGAGCTTTGACCAGGTCGGGCTCAGGCCGGATCAAGGCCAGGCTCCAGGCCGCAGGCCATTTGTGCATCACTAGATAAAACTGTAATACGAATCCCTAATATTTGTTCTATTATCTCACTGGATTCATTTTCTTTAAAATATTTTTCATCATCCTCAGTCCTAAATGATGATATCACTGAATATCTTTGGCCTGTAGTGCAAAGATGAATGATTACCTAATGAATATATTTGGCCCGTAGTGCAAAGATGAACATGTGTTGAGATGAACATGACCAACTGGTGATACAAATGAATATCTTTGGCCTGCAGTGCAAAGATGAATATTTGATTAAAGATGAATATTGATTGTTGTTACAGGGATAAAATATTGATGATGGACTTTTAAATCTTAGAAGATAGTAGAATTCTTTCTCTACATGACTCTTCTAATGGATTGTTGTTTCCGCTGCAGTTGTTGATCTAAAACTTGTTGTCTATTATATTTTATCAGATTTTTCTATGTTGAAGACTAATGATAATTTGTTGTATATTATCTTAGTCATAATATTCTTTACTGGGCTAGTTGAGCTCACCCTTTTCCTTTTTGTTCCATTTTTCTTTTCAGGAGGTGAGAACATAGCAGGATCTAGTCGGGGTATGGAGTTATGGTACTAGAAAGATGTTTTAGCAATCCTCACTATTTGTGTAAAATAATGTTTGAATAATTATAATGAGGACTCCTTTTGAGTTTGTATATACTCTCTAGTATACAATATTTGTATTCAAACTTACAGTATATGCGTTGTCTTATTCTACACGACAATTGTATTACTGAAGTTGTATTTATTTCTGTACCATGTATTTGGCGACTCAGAATGGGTGTTGTATACCTGTTTTGGGGGCGTCACAATTAATCTAAAACTTTTGTGAATTGGTGAGAAATGAAGGAAGAATGAGCTTCTATTTATAGGACAATATAATTTTGATAATTGCACGTTTTGGGGCTCGAAATATTACAGTATAATACCATCCTCTTTTTCTTCATTTTTAATTTAGTTCTGCAAGTATCATCAAACTTATACCAACTCCCCTAATAGTAAATAATGTGAATCAATAGTAAATCATGTGACTCAATAGTTCTAATCATGTGATAAAAATAATTACAGTATAGTACCTCCATCTATACCTCCATTTTTAACTTAGTAATGCAAGTATTATCAATTTTGCACCAACTCCCCTAATAGTACAAGAATGTGATTCAATAGTACACACGTGTGAATAAATAGTTATATAAACATGTGAATTAGTAGCCATTAATTGCTCATTTATCCGATAAATTATCCGATTTATCAATATAACCCCCAGACATCAATTATAATCGGAATAGATGTCGTTTTCCACTAACACTAATAATCCCAACACAATGAAACTATCAAAATTCATTTTTAATCAACACAACTTATTCATCATTAATATTATAACTCACAATATTTAACAATCAGGACGTTCCCAGGAAAGAGGGGGCTTTCCGATAAGGATTTCTCCTTATTGGCGCGCAATTAGGTGACCAAACCTCTTCTTGACAGAACTTCTAGACATTATCAATATTGCAAATAATAATATGAATAACTTTGTCGTCTCAATTATTGATTTAATAATATAAAATATTATGCAAATTATACTGTGACAATAATTGAATCAATAATATGAGAGATATGATGCAGCAATTACTGTAGTAATAATTGAGTATAACTGAGTGACTTCACACGTAAGCATCAATAATCAATACCGTGTGCTACTATACAATCACGCGTATTACTATACTTTTAACACCGGGTGTTTTAACAGTTAACGGTAAAACTTCCGCCGTTATTTTCATAAAGTTTTTTTGTCGTTTTCTCAATCTGACAATAATTCCGTTGTGGGGGTCCACCAATGATTGTGCCGTTGTACGAATATTCCCTGTTAAAACGAATATTCCCCGACCAATCAAATATTATATAACAACTTGGGTACTTTACAAAATTTGTAAATATTACCCATAACTATAACATTATATCAAATCCACACCATAATATTCAAAAATATATTTCGAGAAAATTTAAATCTTTATTCATAAAATCTGGGGTCTCACAATCTCCCCCCCTTATGAAATTTCGCCCTTGAAATTTACGTACGTACCTGGTATGCCGAAGAGGTGAGGATACCTTGATTTCATTTCAGATTCTAATTCTTGAGGTATAACCTTTGAGTGTTGAATACGATCCTTCTTATCCAAGATGTTAACACGTATCTCCTCATACGTTAAATCTTCTGCTATCTCGTCCGGTTCCAAATTAATAATGTGGTTTGAGTCGTCCACATATTTACGTAACATCGATACGTTAAAAACGTTATGAACACGCAACATACTTGGCGGTAAAACGAGTCTATAGGCCACAGTTCCTACTTCATCGAAGATTACAAATGGGCCAATTAAATCGAGGGTTTAGATTCCCTCTCTTCGTCGATTCTTGCTTCTAGAATAACGCCCTCTTGAACCTTCTTCTTCACATTCATCAGCTCTGAGTATGTAGCCTGAGTGGCATTAACTTTATCGATTAAAGTCGATTATAATCGTATATTCGTTATCCTCACGTGGGTCACTAGGGTCTTTAACTCTATCTTC